>JAMPIV010012208.1:0-192653 GCA_024509875.1 Oreohelix idahoensis | reverse complement strand
ATATCGTCTGGTTGCGGACCATGTCTCTGCTTGTTACTTCAACCACCTTCCTCAGATACCTCATTTCTGAGGTTTGGATCTGGCTTTTGTGGGTTGTAGTCATTGCCCATGACTCGCATCTATATGTCAAGACTGGGACATAGGTGGAGCGGTATACGGCCATCTTTGTTTTCTTACCAACCTCTTTTTTGCTGAGGAATCCTCGATTTATGGCCTGAAAAAGTCTCCAGCTGCTGCTTTTCAAGTGGCCAACTCTTCTTTGATGCCTCCCTTTCGGTCTATAATAGCTCCGAGATATTTAAAGTGGTCAACCTGCTCCAGGACCCTTTCTCCAAGCTTAATCTGATGTCTTCTTTCTTCTCGTGATATTACCATGGATTTTGTTTTAGAGCTGCTTATGACCATCCCTCTTTTCTCCAGCTCTTCCTTCCAGATTTGCAGGTTGGATTGGAGATGTGCCTCTGATTTAGCAACCAGGGCAACATCATCAGCAAATGCCAGCTCTGAAATACATACCTGTGTCATCTTCCAGTACCCCACTGAATACTTTTTTGTTCTCTCCTTACATGCCTTGATGACATCGTCCATGAGGAGTATGAAAAGATAAGGTGACAGGATATCACCTTGTCTTACACCAGTGGTGGTCCTGAACTCTTCTGACTTATGGTTTGCTGTCCTCACATAATTTCTGCAAGACTTGTAGAAGCTCTGTATAGCATGAATCAGAGGTGCTGGAATGTTCTTCCTTGCCAAACAGTCCCAAATGATGTGGATCAGTTGTGAGGTGGTAGTTTATTCCCATTAAGGAGAGTATTGGCTGTACATAGTGTTTAATTCTGTGTTATGCCCATTTTATTATTACTGAATTATTGTCATGGAATGGACGGGTGTAGGATGGTTTATGAGAGCATGTGGGTTCAGTTGGAGATATATATTTCTGTTCTTGCTCCACATGGAGCCACCAGTGTGGCTAGCCTCCTTATGGAACATGGAGCCACCAGTGTGGCTGGCCTCTTTATGGAACATGGAGCCACCATTGTGGCTGGCCTCCTTACAGAACATGGAGCCACCAGTATGGATGGCCTCCTTATGGAACATGGAGCCACCATTGTGGCTTTCCTCCTTTTGGAACATGGAGCCACCATTGTGGCTGGCCTCCTTATGGAACATGGAGCCACCAGTGTGGCTGGCCTCCTTATGGAACATGGAGCCACCATTGTGGCTGGCCTCCTTATGGAACATGGGGCCACCAGTGTGGATGGCCTCCTTATGGAACATGGAGCCACCATTGTGGCTGGCTTCCTTATGGAACATGGAGCCACCATTGTGGCTGGCCTCCTTATGGAACATGGAGCCACCATTGTGGCTGGCCTCCTTATGGAACATGGAGCCACCAGTGTGGCTGGCCTCCATATGGAACATGGAGCCACCAGTGTGGATGGCCTCCTTATTTAACATGTAGCCACCAGTGTGGCTGGCCTCCTTATGGAACATGGAGCCACCAGTGTGGATGGCCTCCTTATGGAACATGGAGCCACCAGTGTGGCTGGCTTCCTTATGGAACATGGAGCCACCAGTGTGGCTGGCCTCCTTATGGAACATGGAGCCACCAGTGTGGCTGGCCTCCTTATGGAACATGGAGCCACCAGTGTGGCTGGCCTCTCTCATATGTTCTTGCAGCAGTGGTTTTGGAAGCAATATGTATTACATGGTGAGATTGCCAGCCTTGTACACAACACTGTACTAGTCTCATTGGTTGACATGCATGAGTGTGGTTGTATGTAGCTGGGCTATCTGTAGCTGGTCTCTCATTTAGTAGATGTCAAACGGTGGTCATAAAGGGCTACTGATATATTCACGCGAATGTTCAATATTAAACCTGATATAATCTCTTCAAATCAGAACTCCAACAATGGCACGTCAAATAGGCCACTATAGTAGTACTCAACTATGGAGAAGTTCATGCAATTTATTAACGTAGCATGGTTGACAAGACGAAACAGTTACTTCTGATGAATGACGATCAACAAGAAACTGGACGGTAAAATATGGCATAATGTTCATTCTTGCAATATACATTTTGATAGATCCGTCATAGAATCCCATCATCAATTTATGTCTGAGCATATTGAATTAATAAAGTACACATGTCTATTGACGACATCCTTGACGTATAGACTGATAATAACATTATACTTGAATCACCTCTGTTATAAGCCGAAACACTCAAGATGGCTACTTTAAATATACAATAGCGCAGATTCCATTCCTTTCATAAACAAGGTTCATCCTTTGAACATCTTAAAAGCTTCCTATGTATTGACATTGCGACTACGATCCTTTCTGATATGGGTACCAACTGGAGGTCACTAGTAGGAAGACGAAATTATTCACTCAAAACTTATCGATTAATAAATCTATTACCTGGCTTGAATGACCTTAGGGCTGTGACTTGAATTGCAGTGAGCCAGTAATCAAGCGGGTAACATAAGTCCGAATCAAGGACTAAAAAGACATCAGACTCTCAGTCTGGAAAGGAACTCTGCCTTGCTCCACTAAGGAGATACGTTGCCTCTCTGGCAACAAAATGCGCTAATTTACAAATATCAAAAAATGTGCGTTCTCGTGCGCAATAAATTAAATATACAATTATTTTATTCATACATACGGTGGTGCGTACCAACTTAACTGTAGCCAGACACATGTCCCCTTTATCTACAGTTGAGGTATCCTAAACGTACGCAAGTTATCTTTATCCCTCCCGAAAAAAAATTATCTGTTATATTTTTTTATAAATAACCTATGAGGAGAGGTGAGTCAAATTTACATATACATATTCTAAGAACACAACATGATATATTAATCAATAATGAAAACAAAATGAATATGACATTTAAGTCAACTCAACTAAACAACAGGTATGCATAAAAGCATACATCCACAATCGACCGAATTTGGAAGGATGTGGTAAAAACTAAAGAAAATAGAGTATGAAGGATATTGAATTAAACTGAATGTAAAAGCAAAGAAAAAGAAATGTCAAAAAAAAAAAAACAATGAATTAAACTAAAAGTACGTGAGATGAGAATGCATCAGCTAAGTGAACAAGTAACAAAAACAAACAAGAAGAAAAAAATTAAAATGCAAGTAAATCACGCGCAGTAATCAACACACTTAAATGTGTCTAAACTTAGTTACTAGTACTATTTAAGTACGAATGCTAAATCACTATCTACTACTATGAGTGATAAAATGTCGATTCGACATTATTCTGGCAACTCCTGCGACATGGCTGGTACCAAACTGTATCGGCTACTGCCGTTCCTTTGGATCTACCGGCTGTGTGGAGAGGGGGAACATGCTGCATGGGCAACAGCTTGATCTCCATATAACTGTGCCCAAGCTCGCGCCCTGGAGAGGACACTCCAGCTTCACCCTATAGGTGTCGGCAAAACACGGGAAGTAGCAGTTACCGGTTATAAGCATTTTGCCCAATTGGCGTAGGGCATGGCGCCAGGGGCTACTTCCGACACTGGGAGAGGTTCTAGGATCTCACTGGACAGCTACCGCCCACTTCAAGCTGGGCAGCCCCCAGTCAATAAGGTGTTGTCCCGCCACTGTCTGCTTTCCCCATTGGGTGCATGGGGATTAGGGTCAAACCCGAACTGTGGACAGAAAATTTTGCACCAAGCAATTATCGAAAAAATAGAAATAAGCAAACTCTCAGATTGGGATGCTGGAACGTCCGGACTATGTTGACTGGACTATCCGAAAACCTACAGGATGTAAATGATGTAAGGAAGACAGCCATAATTAATGATGAGCTTAAACGACTTCAGGTGGATATAGCTGCACTTCAGGAAACGCGCCTGGCGGGCTCTGGAACGGTGAGCAAGAAGGACTACACATTTTATTGGCAAGGGAAAGATCTTAATAAAGCTAGAGAACACGGAGTAGGTTTTGCGGTCAAAAAATCGCTAACTAAAATGGTTGAACCAGGCGAGAATGGATCAGAACGCCTGTTAACGCTCTGCCTGCAAACTAGCACAGGTCCCATCACCCTTGTCAGTGTGTATGCTCCTACTCTGTACTCTGCCTCAGAAGCTAAAGATGAGTTCTACGAGAATCTAACAGCAATTATCAAAAGCATACCTAGGCAAGAACAGCTTGTTCTCCTTGGTGACTTTAACGCTAGAGTGGGTGCCGATAATGTTTCATGGCCTTCATGTCTGGGCAGGTTTGGTATTGGCAAGATGAATGAAAATGGACAACGGCTCTTAGAGTTGTGCGTCCACCATGACCTCTGCGTGACCAACACCTACTTTCAGACAAAACCCCAGCATAAGGTGTCATGGAGACACCCACGATCCAAGCACTGGCACCAACTTGACCTGATTCTCGTCAGAAGGCCACTCCTCAGGTCTGTGCTCTCCACGCGCTCGTACCATAGTGCAGACTGTGATACAGATCACTCCTTGGTTTGCTGCAAAATCAGAGCACAACCAAGAAAACTCTATCGTGTCAGACATGAAGGGAAACCACGCATTGATACCAACAAGATGTCAGACCCTTTCATGATCGCTCAATTCACTACGGCCTTCGAGAAAGTGCTCAGTAGCCCTCAGCATAGTGATACTATTACAGAGAACTGGGAGCATCTACGGAACACCATTCAAAGTACTGCACTTGCCACCTTTGGTAAGAAAACAGCAAAGTCAAATGACTGGTTTGATGCTTCATCAGATGTGATGGCACCTGTCATTGAAGCTAAGCGCAGTGCTATGAATGAATACAAACGTTCACCGAGTGCCAGAACCCTACAGATCCTGAAGGCTACGAGAAGCAAAGTTCAACAAACTGCTCGACGCTGTGCAAATGACTACTGGCTCCAGCTCAGTGAGAGCATCCAGATCGCAGTGCAAACAGGCAACATTAGACAAATGTATGACGGTATAAAGAAAGCACTTGGCCCCCATAAAAGTAAGACGGCACCGCTAAAAACCATCAGCGGAGAGAAGCTAACCGATAAGGGTAAGCAGATGGCGAGGTGGGTCGAGCACTACTCTGAGCTTTACGCTAGAGACAATACCGTTACGCCTGCAGCCCTTGATGGTGTCAACAGTGTGCCAACTATGGAGGAGCTGGATGCCGAACCAACATTAGAGGAACTCAGCAAGGCCACTGATAGCTTGGCCTCTGGCAAAGCACCAGGCAGTGATGGGATTCCTCCTGATTTAATCAAATGCTGTAAGAGCACGCTATTACATCCCCTGCATAGGATGCTGTGCCAGTGCTGAGAAGAGACAACTATTCCTCAAGACATGAGAGATGCCAAGATTGTAACACTGTATAAAAATAAAGGAGACAGAAGTGATTGCAATAACTACAGAGGCATCTCTCTTCTTAGTATTGTTGGTAAGGTTTTTGCCAAAGTCATCTTAATGCGACTACACAAGTTAGATGAGCGCATATATCCAGAGTCACAGTGTGCATTTCGAGCTGGCAGATCAACAACAGACATGATCTTCTCTCTCCGTCAGCTTCAGGAAAAATCAAGAGAGCAGAAAAAACCAGTATATATCGCCTTTATAGACCTCACAAAAGCATTCGACCTGGTTAGTAGGGATGGACTCTTTAAAATCCTCCTGAAAATAAGCTGCCCTTCTAAAATGCTGGAAATGATAAAGTCATTCCATGACGGCATGAAGGGAACAGTCCAATATGCTGGAAGCACGTCACAGCCCTTTGATATACAAAGTGGCGTTAAACAAGGCTGTGTTCTGGCTCCGACCCTCTTCGGAATCTTCTTTGCCTTACTCTTGAAACATGCACTCAGAGATGCAACTGAAGGAATATGCCTTCACACTAGGTCAAATGGCCGTCTGTTTAATCTTTCAAGGCTGAAGGCAAAAACAAAAATCAGAAGGGTCACTATAAGAGACTTGTTGTTCGCTGATGATGCTGCAGTCGTCACTCAAAGCCAACAGGAGCTTCAGAGCTTGATGAATCGCTTCACTAAAGCATGCAAGGACTTTGGCCTCACAATAAGTCTAAAGAAAACGAATGTGCTGAGTCAGGATGTGGGTGCTGCACCAGTTATCACTATCGATAACTATGAATTGGCAGTGGTGCACCACTTCACATACCTAGGGTCTACCATCAATGACAAACTCTCACTGGATACAGAAATCGACAGCCGCATTGGCAAAGCTGCAGCTACCTTTGCCCGCCTCACATCGCGTGTTTGGGGAAACTCTAAACTCACAATGAAGACCAAAGCTGCGGTATATAATGCCTGCGTCACCAGCACACTCCTATATGGCAGCGAGACATGGACGACCTATGCTAAGCAAGAAAGAAGGCTCAATACCTTTCATTTGCGGTGTCTACGCCGCATCCTCGGCATCTCGTGGAAAGATAAAGTGACAAATGTCGAGGTGTTGTCACGTGCTGGCCTTCAAAGTATGTATACGCTTCTTAGACAGCGCAGACTTCGCTGGCTTGGCCATGTTCGCCGCATGGAAGATGGTCGCATCCCAAAATATCTTCTACGGACAATTAGCAGATGGCAAGAGAATAGTTGGGCGACCACAGCTGAGGTTCAAAGATGTGTGCAAGAGAGATATGAGGGCACTGGACATGGATCCAGCAACATGGGAGGATGAAGCTGCCGATCGCACTAAGTGGCGATGCTATTTACGGCGCCACCTCAGATTGGGCGAAGAGAGGCTCACACAAGAAGCAGAGTTGAGGAGAAAACGTCGAAAGGAGCACCAGGAAAATAAGCAGCTGAGGGCTGTCACCTCAGGGGCACATTCCTATAGTCAGTTATGACTGAAGGGGCTATTATTATTATTATTATTATTATTATAAGAGTGATAATTACTAGCTAAAATCAATATTTTTAACTATTATAGTTAAATATTTTAAATATTTTAATAATGAAGTAAGTTTCATAGTGAAAGTCCACCGAATCATTTTCGGAAATAGTTAATAATATACTAAGTTCTGTTCCATGAAAATCCAAGCACTTATAAATGTTACTTTACGAAGAAAGCATTATCACAGTTCCAAGTTATCTTCACATCACTGTCATAATTAAGTGACTGTTATTTTCGCAATTATTGCAATCTACATGAATGTTCAATCTTTATTTGGGAAACTATGTAGATTTGAACACAAATGACTGTTAATGATACTACTGAGCAAGGTAGCATAAGTATAAAGTTACAATTGCCGAACTGTCTGTGTAGAGGTTCAGTTCTCTGCAGGGCACATCAGCTCACTTGAGTCATTCGGACATTGAGACAAGATGTCAGCTAGAACATTCTGTGAACCAGGTATGGATCGTATGGTGAAACTGTACGGTTGTAGAGCGATCGCATACCTAGTAGATTTGGATGATTTCACATCTTTGGTATTGAGGGCCGCGAGTGCCTTTTGATCTGACTCCATGACAAAATGAGATCCAAGTAGATATCTTTGGAGCTTGGTTATTGACCAGACAAGCACCAGGAGTTCCTTATCAAGGACAGAATACTTCTGTTCTGTAGACGTTAACTCTCTTGATACATATAGAACAGGATGCAAGGTACCAGAGTATTCTTGGAGTAATACGCTCCCTATTCTGTAATTAGAGGCGTCACTGCGTAAGGTAAAAGGTAGATTTGGATAAGGCAACCTTAACACTTTGCTGACCAATTTCGACTCTAGTCGAATTTCCGTTATAATCCCTTGCTGACCAAATGCAACTCGTCGAATTAGTAACACTACGAAAAAAAACAGACAGCTGTATCGATAGTTTTACAAAGCAAGCGTCATCTGGGTATTTGTAGAATTCCAAAATGGCTGCGCCCATGAGAGATATCATGAAGCGATGTTTCTCGCGGAGATTTGATTAAAATTTTGATATTTTTAGCACAAGAGTCCGTTCATTGCTTTCATCGTGTGTGATGACGAAAACCAGATGATTCTGACTCTGGCAGCGAATCTGGGGCCGAAAGTGAAATCTCATGGCTAAGTAGAGATGTATCACTGAATCATAATGCAACTGACAGTAGCGACAACGAATTTGGATTAGATGGAGGTGATGTAGGTACACCTGAAGCAGGAGATGGGCGTGGCACAAGAGAACACAGCAGGACTGCACATCAAAATAATCCGTGGAGATAGAGAAAGCTTGCTCAAAACGAGCTTGTTGAGCTTGACATCCTTCCTCCATATGAAGAACAACAAGGTGTCATGGCAGACACAACTGAATAAATGTCCAATGATTTCTTCAAACATTTTTTTCCCAACACTGCCATAGATTTGATCACTGACGAAGTGAATAGGTATGGAGAAAATCACCTCTCTCAGTACACAGGAAATGCTAAATACAAGAAACGTACTTGGGATAAAACTGATGCAGTTGAAATTTCTGCATTTATAGGCCTTCAGATTGGTATGGGAATGTGTTTCAAACCGGCAGTGTCAGACTACTGGTGTAAGAACTTTTGGTTGAATGATACACCATATTCGAGGGTCATGACTCGGAACAGCTCCCCAGAAATCTCCATTTTAATAATAATGATAACAGAATTGAGAGGGGGCAGCCTGGGTATGACCCCTTCTTCAAGCTCAGACCCATACTGGATATTATTTTGCCTACATATAAGCAACACTACACACCTGGGCGGGAGTTGTCAATAGATGATTCGATGGTGAGGTTCAAAGGTAGGATATATTTCAAGCAATACCTGCCAGCAAAACCCACAAAGTGGAGATTCAAAGTATTTGTACTCACCAATGCTAAAACACAATACTGCCTGGAATTGAAAATTTATACTGGTAAGGCAAATGATGATGTTGGGGCAACTTTCAGGGTTGTGAAAGATCTTCTTGATGGATATGGCAACAAACTACATATTCTCTACTGCGACAGCTTTTATTCAGCCCCAGAAATTCAGAGTGGTGCATGTGGAACAGTAGCTGAGAATAGGAAGCATTTTCCTGAAGCAATGAAGAAAAAGCAACTCAAATTTAAAAAGGCAGATCATCCTGTGTTTTGTGCCACAGAAGATAAAGGCATGTTGGCAGTTACCTGGCATGACACGAAAAGAGTTAACCTTATATCTGCAGTTCACTCCAATGATGTTATGGATAAGACAGTTAGAAAATGAGAAATATCTGAGGGCAGAACAATACTGAAGCCAGTGCTAGCAGAAAAATACAACAAAAGTATGGGAGGTGTCGACCACTTTAGCTAACTGGGTGCAAGCAACCCCTACCCACACAGATCCTATAAATGGTACCTGCCATTATATCATTTCTTAGTTGAAACTGCCCTGGTCAATGGGCGCATAACATACAACTCTGCCAACTCTACAAAAAAAGATCACAGCAAAGAAGTTCAGGCAGGATGTCAGTCTTGCTCTTATTGAACCTGCTATTCTTTGACGCAATGTGACACCTTCAAAACCACAAGTCACAACAAAATGACTTACTGAGCGCCACTTCATTGATAAATATGAAAGGGCAAGGTACAAACCAGACTGTAAAGTGTGTAAGGCTGCAGGGAAAAGAAGCCAGACTGTCATGTACTTCAAGTTATACCACACAGTCAAGGATTATCAATGATCCAGACAAAGACTATGGCAGAGGCCTACAGCTACAACTTCAACCGCAGTTAATGAAGGAAGCAGATCAGACTCCAACTAGAGGTACTTAACTACTCAAACATTCAAAAACACTAATTGTCAGATGCCGCAGACACAGAATCCACTCAAAAAAGACAAATACAAAAATTAAATTTTCTTTGCATTTTATTCACAATTTTTGTTAGCCTTTTATGTTGAAATACATGATTAATGAACTCTGACTAAGCAGTTGAATGATCTGGATTTTGCTGATGACTTAGCTCTTCTGAGAGGTCACAGCAATTGGGTCTGAAAATACACAGGGGAAAAGACAAAGATAATGAGAATAAATGCAGGTAATGAAAACAGGGTTGAACTTGAAGAAGCACCAATACAAGATGTAGAGTCGTACACATATGTTGGCAGCAATATAGACAAAGTTGGAGGGACAGACAGCGATATCAAAATAAGAATACAAAAGGCAAGAGGAGCTTTCATTGCTATGGAGATCAAGAGAAATCGGATCCAACACGAAAATAAGAATCTTCAAATCAAATGTGAGGTCAGTCCTATTGTATGGCTCTGAGACATTGAGAACAACAAAGACAACAACCAAAAAGCTACAGACTTTCATAAATGGGTGCTTGCGTAGAATAGAGGGATTAAAATGGTATGACAAGGTTACCAACGTGGAACTGATGACAAGAACTAGACAAGTGCCAGTGGAACAAGAGATGAGAAGAAGACGATGGCGATGGATAGGACACACACTGAAGAAACCTGTTGATAGCATTATAAGGCAGTCCTTGTTCTGGAACGCCCAGGGCAAGAGAGGCAGAGGTAGACCAAGAAGCACATGGAGAAGAGAGCTGGAAACAGAGGTGAAAATGATGAGGAGAACATGGAAAGAACTTGAGATGATGGCCTGTGACAGGAGGACTTGGCATGTGTTTGTTGAAGGCCTATGCTCATTTGGGAGTGGAGTATTATGATGATGATGATGACATGGTTAATCGTTAAATCAGTACGTCAGTCAAGCTTATTTTGTTCATTGTCATTAATGTCCCTAACATTTTATTGCACTGATATCGAACAAATTCACTAAACACTGGAAAAATATCATGGTTATAAAACATCTCCTAAAATTTCTATAAATAGCTACACAAATTCAAGATGGCCGCCATGATCATGTGACCAATTTGCGGTTAAAATATATTTTTTTAGATGTAGCAACCATTCATAATGGCGCTTTGAAAATTTCAAAATCCTATGTCGGTTTTTCAATTTTTTATGAATTTAAAAATAAAAACAGTTATTTTTAAAGAAATCTGCAAACACCCTTGGTAATGGGAGACAATAATGCTCCGGATTGCTGGTCAGCAATGTTTTAACCAAGAGAACGTAACTATGTTTACCACATGACGTAATCTTTGAACACATATGTGAGCATGCAAATATTCGCATTTATACCGAATGACGATGTTGATGATGATGTTGATGATGATGTTGATGATGATGAAACAATGTCTTCTTTGACATCTGCTTTTACTTTTAAAAGGATAACAATAGAAGGTGTAAGCATCCAAAACCAATTCCCGTCTTTGTATGAATGAGTTGGTGAATACCTTCCCTATGTAAAAATTAAAAAAAAGTGTTTGTTATATGTGGAGATCTCCATGTGTCGTGTGGTGTGTTCGTATGTCTGGCATGTGCACGTGAAAGTGTATATGCTTGGCATATGTGTGTCGTGTGTGTCCCCCTGTGTGAATGAATCTCTCTTCCATCTTTCCTTTTACGAAAGGTATTTGTCAACCCCCTGTGGAGTGTATGAATGTGTGCTTTTTATGTACGGGTGTGTTGGTTGTCGTGTGTAAAATTGTATACATGTATGTATGAGTGTAAATATATCTATATGCGTGAGTGGTAATCCTGCGCTGACAGTGGCCAGGTACTCGGAATCTATTATCATACTATTTTGATTTAGCGTTAATAATAGAGTTACGATTAGGATTAGAATTATTAGTTAGGTTATTATTAAGATTAGAGTAAGGTTATTATTAAGATTTTGTGAATCATCGACATCGGTCGATGAGATATATCTCTATTCGTTTGAGGTGTTCCATGATACAGTCATTCGGATCGTCGACAAATCCAAATGCCTGTAAACATGAAACAATCGTCAACATCATAGAGTAAGGTTATTATTAAGATTAGAGTTGTGTTATTATTAAGATTAGAGAGTTATGTTATTATTAAGATTAGAGAGTTATGTTATTATTAAGATTAGAGTAAGGTTATTATTAAGATTTTGTGAATCATCGACATCGGTCGATGAGATATATCTCTATTCGTTTGAGGTGTTCCATGATACAGTCATTCGGATCGTCGACAAATCCAAATGCCTGTAAACATGAAACAATCGTCAACATCATAGAGTAAGGTTATTATTAAGATTAGAGTTGTGTTATTATTAAGATTAGAGAGTTATGTTATTATTAAGATTAGAGTAAGGTTATTATTAAGATTAGAGTTGTGTTATTATTAAGATTAGAGTTGTGTTATTATTAAGATTAGAGTAAGGTTATTATTAAGATTTTGTGAATCATCGACATCGGTTGATGAGATATATCTCTATTCGTTTGAGGTGTTCCATGATACAGTCATTCGGATCGTCGACAAATCCAAATGCCTGTAAACATGAAACAATCCTCAACATCATAGAGTAAGGTTATTATTAAGATTAGAGTTGTGTTATTATTAAGATTAGAGTAAGGTTATTATTAAGATTTTGTGAATCATCGACATCGGTCGATGAGATATATCTCTATTCGTTTGAGGTGTTCCATGATACAGTCATTCGGATTGTCGACAAATCCAAATGCCTGTAAACATGAAGCAATCCTCAACATCATAGAGTAAGGTTATTATTAAGATTAGAGTTGTGTTATTATTAAGATTAGAGAGTTATGTTATTATTAAGATTAGAGAGTTATGTTATTATTAAGATTAGAGAGTTATGTTATTATTAAGATTAGAGAGTTATGTTATTATTAAGATTAGAGTAAGGTTATTATTAAGATTTTGTGAATCATCGACATCGGTTGATGAGATATATCTCTATTCGTTTGAGGTGTTCCATGATACAGTCATTCGGATCGTCGACAAATCCAAATGCCTGTAAACGTGAAACAATCCTCAACATCATAGAGTAAGGTTATTATTAAGATTAGAGTTGTGTTATTATTAAGATTAGAGAGTTATGTTATTATTAAGATTAGAGAGTTATGTTATTATTAAGATTAGAGTAAGGTTATTATTAAGATTTTGTGAATCATCGACATCGGTCGATGAGATATCTCTATTCGTTTGAGGTGTTCCATGATACAGTCATTCGGATCGTCGACAAATCCAAATGCCTGTAAACGTGAAACAATCCTCAACATCAGAGTAAGGTTATTATTAAGATTAGAGTTAGGCTTACTCTGAATAGCATGAAAATACAAACCGAGCACCCGGTGACTGTCAGTGCAGGATTACCACTCACACATATAGATATATTTACACTCAAACATACATTTTTACACACGACAACCAACACACACGTACATAAAACCACACAATTCATACACTCCACAGGGACGTTGACAAGTAATGACTAAAGGGCTGATCCGGTTTCTCCCGAATGTGCCGTTTTGTTGCCTTTTTCTTCTCTAAGGTTCGTTTTGCATGCACAACACTCGCAAACAACACATACTGTATGTTACATACATACTTAAAACTCGGCCAACATATGCATACAATCATATTCATACATAAAGACTGAGTCATGCATACAACACGCATGCAACACTGCCTTCTAGCGGTTTTTCCTTTGGTTTGACTAAACGTACTGACTTTGCTAAATAGTAAGACAAAATATGGCAAAACTCAACTGGAAAAATTTATTTATTTTAGATCTTTGGTCTTACTTACTTTTAAACCTTCAATTTGTCTGTGCATTTGTATTGTGGTTTTAATCACAGGAACGTAGCTCCTCAATTAGTTGCATCAATATAAGAGACAATGGCAATCTTTAGCCAGTCCATAGGTAAGTCTAAAAGTCTTGTAGACTATAAAGAACACTGTCAGAGTCATCATGCCATACATGCCACACGCTATGGTTTACCCATAATCTGTACGGGGTGTTTGCGTTTTCAGATGTGTACGGCCCGTACAAACATCTGTACGGGTTTTTTCGCCTAATTATTAAACATATGAAAAAATCGATCGTCTTGTGCCACTACCGTAGCTGTAATTTGCGTCATTTGTAATGTTATTTGCAAGAGTTAGCTTCCGTTTCCGATCTTTATTTAGTAATGGGAGTATCCGCGTTTATTCGGCATCGAACACGCGGCCATTTTCGCTCTAATTTTAATGGATGCTGACTCCGATGCGATGACAAGGAGTTATTATTAAGATTAGAGAGTTATGTTATTATTAAGATTAGAGAGTTATGTTATTATTAAGATTAGAGTAAGGTTATTATTAAGATTTTGTGAATCATCGACATCGGTTGATGAGATATATCTCTATTCGTTTGAGGTGTTCCATGATACAGTCATTCGGATCGTCGACAAATCCAAATGCCTGTAAACGTGAAACAATCCTCAACATCATAGAGTAAGGTTATTATTAAGATTAGAGTTGTGTTATTATTAAGATTAGAGAGTTATGTTATTATTAAGATTAGAGAGTTATGTTATTATTAAGATTAGAGTAAGGTTATTATTAAGATTTTGTGAATCATCGACATCGGTCGATGAGATATCTCTATTCGTTTGAGGTGTTCCATGATACAGTCATTCGGATCGTCGACAAATCCAAATGCCTGTAAACGTGAAACAATCCTCAACATCAGAGTAAGGTTATTATTAAGATTAGAGTTAGGCTTACTCTGAATAGCATGAAAATACAAACCGAGCACCCGGTGACTGTCAGTGCAGGATTACCACTCACACATATAGATATATTTACACTCAAACATACATTTTTACACACGACAACCAACACACACGTACATAAAACCACACAATTCATACACTCCACAGGGACGTTGACAAGTAATGACTAAAGGGCTGATCCGGTTTCTCCCGAATGTGCCGTTTTGTTGCCTTTTTCTTCTCTAAGGTTCGTTTTGCATGCACAACACTCGCAAACAACACATACTGTATGTTACATACATACTTAAAACTCGGCCAACATATGCATACAATCATATTCATACATAAAGACTGAGTCATGCATACAACACGCATGCAACACTGCCTTCTAGCGGTTTTTCCTTTGGTTTGACTAAACGTACTGACTTTGCTAAATAGTAAGACAAAATATGGCAAAACTCAACTGGAAAAATTTATTTATTTTAGATCTTTGGTCTTACTTACTTTTAAACCTTCAATTTGTCTGTGCATTTGTATTGTGGTTTTAATCACAGGAACGTAGCTCCTCAATTAGTTGCATCAATATAAGAGACAATGGCAATCTTTAGCCAGTCCATAGGTAAGTCTAAAAGTCTTGTAGACTATAAAGAACACTGTCAGAGTCATCATGCCATACATGCCACACGCTATGGTTTACCCATAATCTGTACGGGGTGTTTGCGTTTTCAGATGTGTACGGCCCGTACAAACATCTGTACGGGTTTTTTCGCCTAATTATTAAACATATGAAAAAATCGATCGTCTTGTGCCACTACCGTAGCTGTAATTTGCGTCATTTGTAATGTTATTTGCAAGAGTTAGCTTCCGTTTCCGATCTTTATTTAGTAATGGGAGTATCCGCGTTTATTCGGCATCGAACACGCGGCCATTTTCGCTCTAATTTTAATGGATGCTGACTCCGATGCGATGACAAGGAGATCTTTGTCTTTATTAGCGCTAATATCGGTTCTCAGAATATGGGTGATTGCAGAGATGGAAACGAAAGTAGAATGTCATTGCTAGTATGTATAATTTTAGGGGTTACGATTAGGTTTATCGGAAAGGTTTAGGGTTACTGCCGAATGCCACTGCTGACGAGGGCGTTTGTTGCTTTGCTACTGATGATGGGTGTAACGAAAAGATCGTCATTTGATTTGTGTTGGTCAAATGACTTTCATTGAGATGCAAATGAAAATGACACTTCGTTTGTTGGTTTTTTTTTTTAAATTAAAAAAAAAAATTTTTTTTTTAAATAATTTTTTTATCGTTTTTTTCATCTTTCCATACCTCTCTTCCTATCACATCTAACATGTACACAAACAAATTTTATATCATCAGATTCATCATTCATTTATTTCTATACAGTCCAAAAATTGAGGGCACAACAATTAGAGTGTCATCCACTATAAAAAAGGGGGTGTTGTGAAAAAGAATGCAGCTGCAGGGCACATTTTCGGGAAAACAATGCAGCGTGCTAAAGGATAAGGTCCTATCAAACACAGGATTTCCTGGTCTGTTAGTGATAATTAAGACACGATCACATCATTTTTACAGTGCAAAATAAACTCCGACAAATATTGTTTGAGTTTTAAAAATGAAGACCTGTTTTAAAAGGCAAAGTCCCCATGCCTCTATGATGCAGCTGTAATTGAAATTTTTTTTTTACACGAATTAACTCTTTTGATACGTTTTTTCTTTTTTTTTTTTTTTTTTTGTTTTTTTTTTTTTTTGTACAGGTTTTGCTGGTCTTTCTACAGGGTTTTTGAATTTTTTGTAGAGGTTTTTCATCTCCGAGGTGTGGCATGTATGTCATGCTGAATTATTTAATATCATAATACTCATCCATTCAGCTTAGGCTCTAACTGAAAGACGACCTATGCCATAGGATAGACATTCGCCGGAATATTAAGTTGGTCACATTGCAGAGTGGCTACGCTGTTAGAATAAAAACCGGTTGGGCCAGTTGGGCCAGAACGGAAGAGGATATACAATTTTTGGCACAAATCATTAGAACTGATGCCTGCCGTCCTGAGAGGGCGTGGTCCCTTTGTTAGCGGTTTTTGCTGGGATTATTTGAATGCCATTGTGGTTCACATTTCATGCCAATATTCTTGTGATCAGATGTTGTAATTTCTAGTGGTTTTTTCCTGATAAACAGTCAGCGGCCATCACGCCTGGTGGCGTCTTGTAGGGCAGCAACAAATTGATTCCACTTTGCTTGGTCGGCAGCCATCCTTTGTACAGTGCCCCAACTGTGGTTCATTCTTTGCATTTCAGCTTCCACAGTTCTCCGCCAAGTTGTTTTTGGTCAGCCTCTCTTTCGCTTTCCCTCGGGGGTCCATAGCATAGCTGTTCTTGTGATGGTATCAGGATCCCTTCTGAGGACGTGGCCAACCCAACTCCAGCCAGCTATGATGGTGTGCATGTCCTCCTGGTTACTCTTGGTTGCTGATGGTGTTTGGCCAAAAGATTCAGAATTTTTCTTAGACATATTGTGTGGAAGGAGGACAGTTTCGACATTTCCTTCTCTGTTACTCTCCAACATTCCGCACCATAGAGAAGCACAGAAAGTACACAGCTCATACAGTCTTAGTTTAGTGTTTGTGTGTACTGGGAAGACTTCCAAATGTTGTTGAGAACAGCAAAGGCTGTTCTCGCTTTATGTCCTTGCTTGTTCCTAGGTAAGTAAATGTATCTGTCTGTTCTAACTTCTGGTTCCTTACTGTTTCAGCATTTTTAGATTGTCTTGACCATGCGCTTTTCCATTTTTTAGCCCTTTGATAACTATGATGATTTCTTCTTTTCGTGGAATGTCTGTATTTACATCTAAGTCACTTTCAGCCTCAGGAACATTCAGCTGAGTCTCGTGGTTCCTTATTCAGTGTTTCTGAAGAGCTCTGCCCATCTTATTTCCTGCCCCTGTGCTGTGGTGATGAGATTTCCTTGCTTGTCTCTTACTAACGTTATGTTTTGTTTGCACCTCGTTTTCCACTGATAGCTTTAGTTATTTTATAGACCTGATCAAGTCAATCCTGTGATGTGAGAACAGAAAAGTATGACTCTTGCTGGTTTGTAAAAGCTGGTTTTTGGTCCGTTTGGTTATTCCCATGTTAACTTGTGCACTTCTTTGTGTTGCAAAAGTGTTCCTCCAGTGACCAGGTTGTTAATACTGCAGAAGCTTATTAATTTGTCCCCATTTTCATTTACTGCTCCACTGCCACATTTCCCCTGAGATCATACCTGGGTACCGTTCTCATTTCCTTTTGTGTACCTGCTGATAGAACTGTATAATTGTGGTGTTGGTGAATCTCCCTCTCAGTCTTGCTCTTATTAGTTGTTGTTAATGGGTTTCTATTCCAGTAAAGACCTTTCCATTGCTTTCTTCAGGATAATGGCTACACCTTCGTTGTGCTGACCATCCTTTCTACCAGAATAAAGTACTGTTTCCCCTGTAGCTGTTTTTATTCTCCCCATCCCTGTCCATCTGCTTTCGCTTATTCTCAGGATATGTATGTAATTTGTAATTCCTCATCTCTGTCTCGTCGGCGTCTGTGGCCTAATGGATATGAACGCAGTTTCGTAATCCAGATATACCAGGTTCGAAACCTGCTGCAGGCAGTTTGGTAGCAGATCGCTTTGTGTGGATTTTTAACAATGGTATAAGCGCCGTACCGTTCAGAAAGCAATGGCAAACTACTGAATGAAAAAAATTGCCTAGAAAAATCACAAACAGCCAATAAAAGCTGGGGTTGATTGCCACGTCCTGCAAAGGATAAGCAACTAACATCTCTGTCTCAGCTTTCCTGCCTCATAGTTCTGACATTCCAAAAACCATTTCTGGTTTCGTGTTTTGCGGTCAGGGCATCCGTTTTCATGCCAGTGGCTTCCTTTTGGCTTTCACCACTGTCAATCATTCAAGCCTGAGACTCCGGATGTCCATCCCGCATCAAAGTTTTTTCATTTATTGCCGTTTCCGTAACATGTGCGATTTTTCAATCAGGGTGTCGGCCCTGTGCTAAAACCCCCTACCTGGAGGACCAGGGTTTCAGCTTAATAGGCCTGAAATCCGTCAACCTGTTCGATGACATCAATGTGTCCAGGAATATCTGTAAGCACATCAGAAAACGATTGAAGGATCAATGGAAACATCTTTCTATGATTCAGTCGCTAGTGAATGAATCTCTGGTAAACAATTCATTCGAATTCAGAAATTTCTTCTTGGATAACAGCCAAAGAAGAACGATGATCAATGGATTCGTCAAGAGAGTCAAAGATAGGATGAAGATGTGGTGGCCTAGTGTAGGATTGTTGCAATCTGTTTTCCTTATTCGGCGCAGTTTCCTATTTTTAATGAAAAACAGTCGAGCCTTTGACTTTGCTCTTTCTGAAGACTGCACTGCTATTTTGGACTCTGGTGTCCAGTAAGGTTTTGGGTAGATTGTAGGTACAGCCCAGCATGCAGAGTTCATACAAACGTGAGGCTAGTTCTTACCAGTATGAAAACAGTTTGATGTTTGACAAATATGTAATTTTAATCACAGGAACGTAGCTCCTCAATTAGTTGCATCAATATAAAAGACAATCACGCCTGCCACCGTAACCTTCTCAGAGTTACTCTGGTACCCAATTCATGATTCTGGGTCAATCCTGGAGTTGTTTGCAGTCTAAAAATTCCCGCCTCAACTGGAGATTGAACCATATCCACCAAGTTAGGAAGCTGCTCACTATACTTATGTATAATCTATTTCAAAGTCTCAGTTTTACTAAGGATTCTATGATATATTCCAAGTGTTTTATGATCTCCAGCCTCACCTTCTGTGATCAATCAGCTCTGGTGATCTGAAAGCTGTAACAGAGCGCCCAATCCTACTAATCTTCTCATATTCATCAAATACTAATAACTGCAAATATAAGCAGAATAAACGTGGAAGTAGAGCAGAAAATGACAATTTTATAGGTCTATAGATTATCGATAATGCCCTCAAAGTCCGCAAATTAGCTATCATTGGTTTGCCGTTTGACATACAAATCTACGCTGCACCTGATTTGACTTCTCGGCTCCAAAACAAGATGGACAGGAGCGCGAAAATTGTCATTATAAACTATGTATTTCACTATTTTCTATTTTGCATTTTTTCAGCTACAATGTATTTCACGGAACGGGTGGGAAGATACAAAGTTCATGAGGCCTTAGAGAATATTAGTTGGCATACTTAGTTTCCTCCCTTTCCTGTTAGGCCTCTGGAATAGAAGCATCGTCAACCTTCTATTTATATCTCTGCCAAGAGTAATCTTGAGCGAAGGTTGATACTTTTAAATACTCTCATCTTTATACTAAAAGTTGGCCATTGCTGGACCACTACTACGCAGCAGGGGAGACAAATGTCATCAGTGTTGGTCTCGTCTTTGGGTACTTGAACGCAGACGTTGTTTTTGATTTTAGGACCTTATACAAAGCACTGAATTTTGATTTGTGCATGGGATACCCGGCTCAACCCCATATAAGTTATAATGTTGGTGTATGGTGTTCCTTTTTCCATTTAGTACCTTACATTTGTTGTTTTTCCAGACTGTGAATTCTCTGGCATTTGTGCGGCGTTTTCTAACAACTGTTGGTGTATCTCTTCCCTGTTATTGAGTAAATCTGCCTTTACCTTGTTGAGCCTTGTGATGTTTGGGCTCTGATTTATTGTATTCCTCATTCTTATTTATTGCCTTGATATTAACTCTTGTATTTTTATTTGGAATACTTACTTACTTAGTCGTTCCCCTTCTACCGTGAGGTGTAGAGGTTTGGAATTTATCTTACCCTTGTAATGAATTTTTTATTTAAGTATTTTGTTTTACTTTAAACTTTCTCCTTTTCTCTGGTACTTATTTGTTAATTTTTGTTTTGGTAATATAACATTTTATTATGTGCTTTGTTGTTCCCTGCGCAGGTCAAATTTAGCATATTTTTTAGTGATAGTGAGTGTTGTGCTTTCAAATAGTATTTAAGTTGTTTTCTTTGCTGTTCATATTTCTTGCATGTTACCACATAATGAGATATGGTATTTATCTCAAGACATGCTTCACAGTGGGGTTCCTCTATCATAAAATATCCTATTCCTAGGGATAGTCTAATAAGCTTTTTATTGCATGAAATTTTTGATTCTTTATTTATCTGACATGTTCGTGTTGGATCTTTCAGCAGCTTATAAGCATGTCTACCTATCTGGCTTTGTTTCAAATCTTCTGTCTATTCCAGTGCTATTAGATTTTTTTTATCATGCTTTTGATCTCTGTTGAGCCCAAACCTGTGTTTATGTGGTTATAAGTTTGCTTCTTCCTGTTTTAGCTTTCTTGCCTGCTACCTCATTTCCTTCTATTCCTACATGCGAGAGTATCCATTCTGTTAGTATTGTGCAGCCTCTGATATTTAGGTTTGTGCTAAGTTAAAATAGTAAATATAATAAATAATATCGACCTTCTATAATAAAGATGTCAGTGCCAACTTTCTCCCAGGGTGATAAACCTCTTGAGTGTTGGTTTAAAGGTTCTTTAGTATTCCTTGCCTTCGTTTCTTGACATTCTGGACAACTGTCAGCTATCTGTCGAATCTCAGCCGTCATGCCGATCCAAAACAGACAACTTCTGGCCCGGCGCATCATGCTGTCAAATGCAAGATGAGCAGCGTGTAGCTTCTGCTTGATTTCAGGCCTCAGTGCTTTTGGGATAAGAATATGCTCTCCTTTAAGTATTATGCCTTGTTCTGTTTTCAGAGTGTCACGAATGTCAAAATAAGGCATAAGCTCAGCTGGTACATCAGACTTTCTTTTAGGCCACCCATCCAAAATGGTCGACTTCAACCTCTGGAGCACGCTGTCTTTGAGAGTTTCATCTTTAATCTTTTCCATCATCACATCTGGTATTTCAGGTAATCTTACAGGTGCATCAGCTCCTGCATTGCTCTCTCTATCAGCTAAGGAATCCAATGTGACATTATGAATACAAACTCTGGACAGTGTGTCGGCTATAAGATCGGAACCTTGTACCCATTGGAATTCAAAGTCATATTGATGGTTGCGCATCAATAAATTCTGCAGTCTTCAGGAAATTTGACTCAGAGGTTTCTTAACGATGGCTGCCAAAGGTTTATGGTCATTGATGACTGTAACTTTCCTTCCATAAGTGTACTGGTCAAAGCGTTCCAAACCATATACAACAGCTAAGAGTTCCTTCTCATTTTGAACCCAGCGTTGTTCAGTTTCAGTTAGAGCTCTTGAAGCAAACTCTATTGGATGACCATTTTGTAGGAGGACAGCCCCAAGTCCATAGCTGCTACTATCAACTTGAATACACAAAGGTTCATCAGGATCATAGTATGCGAGTACTGGAGTAGAAGTAATCAGTTTCTTGACTCTCTTGAAAGCTTGTTCGCATTCAGCAGACCAGATAAAGGGAGTATCCTTATGGGTAAGTTCTCTTATTGGATGAAGAACTTCTGAGAGATTGTAGAGAAACTTTGGTAGATACTGTATCATGCCGCAAAATCTGCGAACCTCATGACAGTCCTTAGGAACGGGCATGTTTAGTATTGTCTCAACCTTTTTCTTGTCTGGTTCAACACCTCAACCATGGTGACCCATGAAGGTAATTTCTTCTTTCTTCTCTTGAGTTTTAGCTTCATTCAGTTTAATGCCTTTCTCTTTACACCCATGTTTCAGTGCTTTAAGTTGACTGTCACAAACTGTAGATCCTGCAGTGTGTTGTTGCCCAGCAAACATGTGAATCTATTTTTCACAACAGTAAACCTTATATTGTGTTTTGTCCCAGTGTTAGGATTCTTAGCAGTTAATAGAACTTCTCCCAGTGGAGTCATCTTAGTACCATTCCACATAACAAGCCTCTGTTTAGTGGGTAACAATTGTTCTTGCATCACAAAGCGTTGACAGATTGTATTCACATCAGCTGCTGTGTCTAGATGAAATTTTACCATCTTTCCATTGACAATGAGTTGTGCAGATGTACAAGCTTTGCTAGACTTCACACAAGCAAGAAAAACTTCAGAATCTTCCACTGACTCTGTGTGAACAGTGTGAACGTTCTTGCATTTAACTTTGAAATGGTTTCTTCCCTCACAATTTGAGCAAAACTTCCCCCATGCAGGACACTTTTTCTTAATCAATGGATGTTTCTGTCCACAGTAATGACACTCCTTTCTAGGTTCAAAGTACCCACTGTCAGTGTTACTTTGATAGGCTTTACCAGCAGCATGCCCAGTGTCTCTCTTGGGAGGTTTATGGTTGAGTGATTTTTTTCTGTACCTTTTCAACCCTTGCTTCAGGTTGTACTGTATTATTCATCTCACTTATGTCTTTTCCAGTTTGCTCAAAGACTCTGCATATGTGAATGGCTTTCTTTAGATCGAGGTCAGCTTCTCTCAAGAGCTTCTCTTGTAACCTTTTGTTGACAGTAAAGACAATTTTGTCTCTTATCATACGATCTTTGTCCTTAAAGTTGCATAAGTCTGCCTGCCTTAGTTCTCAGCTCAGTCAAAAAGGAATTAAAAGGATCTTGAAGAGGTGTGTTCCAGAATCTGAACGTATGTAATACTTCATTGCTTTGTGAGCTACAATGGTTCTGGAGCAAATGGAGAATTTTAGTAGGATTAGAGTGGTCTCCTTCCTCTGCAAGTTGATCAAAAACTTCAACAGCTTGAGGTCCAGCACAATGTAAGATGATGGCCGCCCGAACAGAATCAGGTTTCGAAACAACCTCTGCTGCATCCATATACATTTCTAACTGTCGTCTCCATTTACGAAATGTGTCTGGTTCGACGTTATTTATGTCTAGGCAGGTTGGTAACCGAAATAAGAGCCGTTCTGCCATGACGAAATGTCTAATAATGGTATGCAAACAATAATCAGTAATCTCACCTCAAGTCTAATGACACTCAGCACACGTGTTACAAGATATTCAGCAGAATAGTCCGAATTCTGTAGAAATAAACACCGCTGCCACCATGTTGATATTTACTGTTGTGTCTAGTAAATATTATTAAATATAATGGGACGTGGCTGGCTGTCATACATTCTCACGTTATGAAGTTTAATCACGAAGCCTGAACACAGGATACAAACTCGACATGTTTAATTCGCCATCTTAGAAGTAGGAGGTAGGAAATTGATTCCACTTTGCTCGGTTGGCGGCCATCCTTCGTACAGTGCCCCAACTCTGGTTCATTCTTTGCATCTCAGCCTCCACAGTCCTCCGCCAAGTTGTTTTTGGTCGGCCTGTCTTTCGTTTTCCTTCAGGGGTCCAAAGCATAGCTGTTCTTGTGATGGCATCGGAGTCTCTTCTGAGGACATGGCCAACCCAGCTCCAGCGTCTGCCAGCTATGATGGCATACTTGCTTGTTCCGAGCAAGCAGATCATGGTTGGTGATGGTATTCGGCCAAAAGATTCGGTGAATTTTTCTTAGGCATGTTGTGTGAAAAGAGGACAATTTTGACATTTCCTTCTCTGTAACTCTCCAGCATTCTGCACCATAGAGAAGCACAGAAAGCACACAGCTCTGATATAATCTTAATTTTGTGCTTGTGCTGTATTGAGAGGACTTCCAGATATTGTTTAGGCTAAAAAAGGCTGTTCTTGTTGAGATATGGCGGCTTGCTTACCCTGATTACCCCAGAGCTATGCCAGCGGGAGTTTTACTCCTGGAAGATTCTACCAAGCTGGACAGGTTTGCATGGGCAAGGGTCAGACAAAAGCAGACACCCTGGTCCTCCAGGTTGGGGGTTGTAGCATAGGGCTGACACCCCTGTCTATGTAAAAAAAAAATTGAAGTTACGGAAACGATAACAAATAAACAAACTTTGCTGCGGGACAGACATCCGGAGTCTGAGGCTCATATGACTGTCAGTAGTGAAAAAAGTTTTTTATTACCTATATGTAATTTTTGTCTTTGTCACCTGTTTGTGGCTGATGAAGGGTAAAACCCGAAATGTCCATTGTGTCTTGTGAACCATTATTTGTAAAACTGATTAAATACTGTGTTTTAGTTTAAATACTTATAGGTAAATGGCCTACGTAATTTTACACATTGTTTCAGCCTCAGAAAAATATGGAAACTTGAAACTTTCACTTTGCAAGCTAGGGCAGAACATTTCGAAAATAATTGTGCGCTTTTTTCTATCATCATTCCTCTGCTTACTGGCATTAGTCAGTGGACTGATGAAATAGATCGGTGATCAGGATTTCACTGATGACCATGCTTTCCTACAGCATACCTTAATCTAGACACAGGACAGATGAGGATACTTGATGACAGGTCACAGTAACTGGATCTGAAAATCCATAGAGAAAAGACAAAATAGTATTGGTGTTTTTGTACTGCTATTTTTTTTTTTTTTTTTTCATCTCTGACCATGTTGTTGCCAACATTTGGAGAACAAGCATATTTAGTTTCACACTCAGACAGCTGAGTGAAAAGGCCCTTGAGTATAAGAGTGAGATCCATCTTTGTTTCATAGATCTGGAAAAGGCGTTTGACAGAGTCCCCTGGAGCAAACTTTGGGACTGTTTGGCAAGGAAGAATATTCCAGCACCTCTGATTCATGCTATACAGAGCTTCTACAAGTCTTGCAGAAATTATGTGAGGACAGCAAACCATAAGTCAGAAGAGTTCAGGACCACCACTGGTGTAAGACAAGGTGATATCCTGTCACCTTATCTTTTCATACTCCTCATGGACGATGTCATCAAGGCATGTAAGGAGAGAACAAGAAAGTATTCAGTGGGGTACTGGAAGATGAGACAGGTCTATATTTCGGAGCTGGCATTTGCTGATGATGTTGCCCTGATTGCTAAATCAGAGGCACATCTCCAATCCAACCTGCAAGTCTGGAAGGAAGAGCTGGAGAAGAGAGGGATGGTCATAAGCAGCTCTAAAACAAAATCCATGGTGATATCACGAGAAGAAAGAAAACATCAGATTAAGTTGGGAGAACAGGTCCTGGAGCAGGTCGACCACTTTAAATATCTCGGAGCTATTATAGACCGAAAGGGAGGCATCAAAGAAGAGTTGGCCACTCGAAAAGCAGCGGCTGGGAGACTTTTTCAGGCCATAAATCGTGGATTCCTCAGCAAGAAAGAGGTTGGTAAGAAAACGAAGATGGCTGTATACCGCTCCACCTATGTCCCAGTTTTGACATATGGATGCGAGTCGTGGGCAATGACTACAACCCACAAAAGCCAGATCCAAACCTCAGAAATGAGGTATCTGAGGAAAGTGGTTGAAGTAACAAGAAGAGACATGGTCCGCAACCAGACGATACGTCAAGGCCTGAAATCCCATCCGCTGCAGACCCAAATAGAACAGTCCCAACTAAGATGGTTTGGCCATGTCTGCAGAATGGGAGAAGATCGGCTACCACGACAAGCATGGGAAACAAAGAGCCAGGGATCCAGACCTCCAGGACGACCCAGAGTTCGCTGGGAGGACAACATTAGACAATCTTTGAAGGACCGAGGACTAGAATGGAACCAGGCCAGGAAGAAGACAGCTGATAGAATGGTCTGGCGCTCTCTCTTCCAAACCTCTACACCTCACGGTAGAAGGGGAACGACTAAGTAAGTAAGTAAGCATATTTAGTTTATGATTGGAAACTCTGTGATACAACATGAGGAAGTCTGAACATCAGTAGTAATTCCTCCTGTTGAACAAGTGTTTCGGCTGTTTAGCTTCTTCAAACTCTGAGGGTTGACGGCCCACTTGGGTCATGACTCCCAAGTTTCTACCTTCTGTTGTCTTTTCCACCTGGGTTGTGAACTGAACCCACTCCACCTTGGTTGCAACCTTCAACTTCAATCTTGGTTTTATCCTTGCTGCTAGCTTGAGACAATATTGAAAGTGAAGGTCAATACTTACTTAGTTGTTCTTCTTCTACCGTGAGGTGTAGAGGTTTGGAAGAGAGAGCGCCAGAATATTCTATCGTCTGTCTCCCTCCTGGCCTGGTTCCATTCTAGTCTTTGGTCCTTCAGAGATTGTCAAATGTTGTCCTCCCAGCTAAAGGTCAATACAAACATCTTAACTTTTCAGTCAGACATCACAGATTTTGTGTGGCTCCACAACATGGTGATGAACAAAAGTAATGACCAAGAAAGTATAGACTTTCATGAAATAGTTGGCTGTATGTGATAGAAGAATTAAAATATTATGGTGGGATCATCAGTGTGGAATTGGTGTAAAAATACAAGTGAAACAAAAGAAAAAAATAAATAAAAAGGGAAAGATGTTTACACTACAGAATGGGCACACACACTGAAGAAGTAAGCTAAAGACATTACTAGTTAGTCCTTGTTCTAGAATGCTCTGGGATGAAAGAAATTATTATCTATTAGGAGGAAAAAAATGGAGATGAATAAAATATCCCCAACATGAAGCCAAAATGTTACTCAAACATTCAGAACTGCTCGCTGTATTTTCAGATTGTAATTATTGCAAGATTTTATAATACTGTGTTATGAAATTTAGAGATAAATGTCAACAACAGTTCAACATAACTTGGAATACATCCTCAAAAAAAAAAAAAAAAAACCTAACACCTGTACATCAGATATACGATTTCTAACATAGTTTATCTCAACATTAACTTACTTACTTACTTAGTCGTTCCCCTTCTACCGTGAGGTGTAGAGGTTTGGAAGAGAGAGCGCCAGACTATTCTATCGGCTGTCTTCCTCCTGCGAGTATATCAGTACCATAACTTAGTTCTCAAAGAACAAATTTCATGGTATCCGTATTGTCATTAACATTTTGTTGCACACTGCTACCTGGCCCAAAACTGAATTATGTGCCAACATAAGTATAAAGTAATGCATCATACTCTAGAAGAACCTTTTCAAATTAAACTTGAAACTCAGTATACATAATGAGGCACTATCACATGAATTTCACTTCTGTAAAAACTGTTGACTTTTACCCCAGACAACTCATTTGTTGGCTTTCATAAACTGATAACCTACACAATGTTTCTTCTTTTCTCCAACTTTTTTTCCATGGTCAAAACTTAAAGTTCCTGTCACCTGTTCATTCAGTCTCAACTTTCATAATGTGACCTTTAACCTACGAGATTGACTCAGTCATGCCATCCAAGCATCTGAGAGTGGAGCAAAATTTGCTGATTAATTAAGCTACTAAACTAAACTAAACTTTACTCAGCTATTGCTCACTCAAATTACAACATTACAGCCAAGCAAACTGGCTTCCTACAATGTATCTGTCACTGACACTCACAAAACAAACATGATGTGGCAGTAATATTTTGTTCATATCATAAAGAACTCTGAATGGTGTTTCTTGTGACAGCAATATCTCATCATATCAACATGTTACTGATTGTGTTCACAAATAACCAATGTTTTTTTTTTTCCAGATTGAATGAAATATGGATAAGAAGTTTATACTTCTGGATCAGAAATTAAAACAGGAAATAAATGCAGATTTTGAAGTGAGTTTTCTGTTTAATTTTTGATCAAAATCTTGAAACAGTAAAAAATGATTTAAAGTGACAGAAATCTGGTAAACAATTGCATGTGTAACATTCACTGATTACTAAGTCTATTTGTTTTTGTTAACAAAGTAACACATGTACATGCATTACTGATTACTACTAGAATCACCAGACCACCAGAAATTTGTTTCCTTTCATCTAACTGTAAGAATAAAATGAATGAGATTCTGCGATTAATTTTTAAAATCACAGAAACATCTTAATACACTCAAAAGTGTATACAGCTGATAAAATTTGAACCATATTGCTGCTGAATGTTAACTATTACTGCTTTTATTCATATGTAATGTGTAAACTGTTAAGGTACACTTTAAAGCTAACGAGAAATAGTTTTAAAAGAAAAAGTCATTCAGTTGTAACCAGACAAGTGCCAGTGGAACAAGAGATGAAAAGAAGATGATGGTGATGGATAGGACACACACTGAGGAAACCTGTTGACACATCATAAAGCAGCCATTGCTCTGAAACTCCCAGGGCAAGAGAGGCAGAAGAGAGCTGGAGACAGAAGTGAAAATGATGAGGAGAATGTGGAAAAAACTTGAGATGATGGCACGTGACAGGAGGACTTGGCAAGTGTTTGTAGGAGGCCAGTATTCCTTAAGGAGCTAAGGGTAGGGAATGAATGATTCAGCTGTTACTAAAATAAAAACAAAATATTGAGTACTGACAATATTGTTGGTATAAAATAAAGAGATACAAGTTTTGTAGTTTTACTGTCAAGTGTCCCTATCTTGTTTGTTATAAGAATGATGTCAGTGTTGAGTTTCTTTATGTTTATTATCCAGACAACAAGAACAGTTGAAGCCAACATTTCAGATGTAACTGTTGGAATAAAACAGGAAGTGTACTGTGAGGTGAGAGTGTAGCTTTTAAGCAGACACTATTCTGAACTTTTGTTTTATAGAAGACAATGTTTTCAGCAATGGTTCTCAACCTGTGTGTAATGACCCAATTTTCCATCATTCGGAAGCATTCCAATAGATCACATTCTTTAAATTTCCCTAACTAACAGTTTTAAGTGCAATACATTTGGCTGAACTACTGTAAATAATTTTTACTTGTCAGTTTTTGTATAAATGGGTCATATCCCATCACTTTCCAGTGTTATATGGTATTTCACTCGTACATGGTATTCCACAATTAAATGTTATTCCACTGGTGTATATTGTTCCAGACTTGCATGCTATACCACTGTTACATGTTATTCTTCTGTTACATATTATTCCTATGCTATATGTTTGTCCAGTGTTACATGGTTTTCAAATGTTATATGTTATTCAACTGTTACATGTTATAAAAATATGACATGTTATTCCACTGTTACATGTTGTTTCACTGTTACATGTTCTTTCACTGTTATGTGTTATTCCTCTGTTACATGTTTTCCCAGTGTTGCATGGTATACCACATGTTAAATGTTATTCCATTGTCACATGTTATTCCATTGTTACATGTTACTAAAATGTTACATTGGTATTCCTCTGTTATATGGTATGTTTCTTATACATGGTGTTCCACTATTACATTGTATTCCACTGTTAAATGTTATGCCACTGGTGTATATTATTCCTCTGTTACATGTTTTCCACTGTAACATGTGTTTCTACTTTTACATGTTATACCAGTGTTGCATTATACACCACTATTACATGTTACTCCACTGTCAAATGTTATTACTCTGTTTCATGTTATTCCACTGTTGCATGGTAAATCACTGTGACATGTTATTCCACTGTTGCATGATATTCCACTGTTACATGTTATTCCATTGTTACATATTTTTTCCATTATTAAATGTTTTTTAGCTTGATGCACCAGACAACAGAGGGCAGTCCAAGAGGAATAAGATGGACTACATTTTCTACATTGGAAGATCTGGAATATGCAGATGACATTGCACTGCTGGCACATTCACATCAACACATCCAGGAAAAAACGGAAAGACTTAATAAATTTAGCCAGCAGGTGGGCTTGAACATCAATTTAAAGAAGTCTGAGGTCATGACGCTCAATGTGAGCAACCCTGAGCCCATATCAGTAAGGAATCAGCAACTGGTACAGACAGATACCTTCACATACCTAGGAAGCATAGTAACACCAGACGGTGGGGCAGGCAAAGACATCAACATCAGAATGAATAAGGCAAGAACAGCCTTCTTTAGCCTAAATAACATCTGGAAGTCCTCCCAATACAGCACAAACACAAAATTAAGATTATACCAGAGTTGCGTGCTTTCTGTGCTTCTCTATGGTGCGGAATGCTGGAGAGTCACAGAGAAGGAAATGTCAAAATTGTCCTCTTTTCACACAACATGCCTAAGAAAAATTCACCGAATCTTTTAGCCGAATACCATCACCAACCAAGATCTGCTTACTCGTAGCAAGCAAGAGGACATGCACACCATCATAGCTGGCAGACGCTGGAGCTGGGTTGGTCATGTCCTCAGAAGAGACCCCGATGCCATTACAAGAACAGCTATGCTTTGGACCCCTGAAGGAAAGCGAAAGAGAGGCCGACCAAAAACAACTTGGCGGAGGACTGTGGAGGCTGAGATGCAAAGAATGAACCAGAGTTGGGGCACTGTACGAAGGATGGCCACCGACCGTGCAAAGTGGAATCAATTTGTTGTTGCCCTACAAGACACCACTAGGCATGATGGCCACTGACTGCTTTGAAGGTCGGCGGTTAAGGATCAAAGAAGAAGAATAACCAACAAACCAGCCAGCAGCATGTATTCACTAAGCCGTCCTTGTGTGTCTTGGCCAGAAAAGTGATAAATTGAAGATTGCATATTTTCAGTTCCTTGCATACCAGTTTTTAACTCTTACTATACGGGAGCTAAAGCCGCGTTTTTACACGCTAGTTTAGCTATCGTTACCATCGCGTGCCACTTCATGGGGTGAGCCGTAAAATTTGTACTAAACCCGCGCCACTTCACGGGGCTTGCCGGATTGTAAGAGTTAATAAGATTTTTTTTTTTCTTGAAACCAAAATTCGCTTAAAGTAACCCAAAAAAACAACTTTTAATTTTCAGAACATTTTGGTTTTTGGATGTTCGTATTTTGGGTTACACACATGTACAGTTAAAACAGAAGAACAACTATTTGCTATGAAAAATTTAGTTCTCTCTACATAGAATGAGATTTAATGATATTTGTGCCATCAGAATTTGTGTTCTCTTGATATTTCTGATTTAGTTTTAAGAAAGTGTCATCTATTCATTAAGAATCAATGCTTTTATATCTTACTTAGTTGTTCCCCTTCTACTGTGAGGTGTAGAGGTTTGGAAGAGAGAGCGCCAGAGTATCCTATCAGCTGTCTTCCTCTTGGCCTGGTTCCATTCTAGTCCTCGGTTCTTCAAAGAGTGTCTAATGTTGTCCTCCCAGTGAACTTTGGGTCGTCCTGGGGGTCTGGATCCCTGGCTCTTTGTTTCCCATGCTTGTTGTGGTAGCCAATCTTCTCCCTTTCTGCAGACATGGCCAAACCATCTTAGTTGAAACTGTTCTGCTTGGGTCTGCAGGGGGTGGGATTTTAGGCCTTGGCATATCGTCTGGTAGCGGACCATGTCTCTTCTTGTTACTTCAACCACCTTCCTCAGATACCTCATTTCTGAGGTTTGGATCTGGCTTTTGTGGGTTGTAGTCATTGCCCATGACTCGCATCCATATGTCAAGACTGGGACAAAGGTGGAGCAGTATACAGCCATCTTTGTTTTCTTACCAACCTCTCTCTTGCTGAGGAATCCTCGATTTATGGCCTGAAAAAGTCTCCCAGCTGCTGCTTCTCGAGTGGCCAACTATTCTTTGATTCCTCCCTGTCGGTCTATAATAGCTCCGAGGTATTTTAAAGTGGTCGACCTGCTCCAGGACCTGTTCTCCCAGCTTAAGGTAGTAGGCTACCTTGATAGGGTAAAAAACACAAATTTTCCTTTCAGAATCAAACAACCATGGGTATAGTGTTAGTATGGACTTAAAATTTTTGTCCACATAATGACCTCATTAATTATGCAAATTAGCTATCCAATATGGCCACCGTAGTGAATAAATTATACACCTGTTTCAAAACATCATAACTATGTTACTTGTATAAGGATCTGACTGAAACTTGGCAAATTGAATCATTATATATAGCGTGAGGTCATGAACTAAAATGACAAAGATTGACAGAAAGGTTAATTTTTAAGGAATTTTCAAAATTTATATTTCTGGAATGTTTGATATTTGTGCCTCATTATATATGCATGATGGTCATAAAACTAAAACTTTGAATTCAATTGTATCCATTTTAGGTCAGAATCTGTAAGATTATATGACAACCAACTGTGTTAATTTTCATGTCAATTGAATGTACAGATCGAGAGATATCTTGTTTCAAAGATCACCAATTATGTTAAAAAGACTATTCCGAGAAAACAAAGAAAAACAGAAAAAGAACTCACAAAATGAAGTTTAATGAGCTTCTGTTGAATAAAGGTCTCCTTCTACTGCAGCTGCAGTGTCTATGAATCCCCTTTTCAGTGCTCTCAGGGTCTTTCCATTGCAATGTCTTTACTTGCTGAATAGATCCTGTGCAGCGTTCTCATGTATGCTTTCATTGCTATGGGTTGACTTGTGTTTATGTATATTGAAAAATTCTGCAATGCACTGTGGCCTTTCCCAATAGAACGCACAAATGCCACCATTCGCACATTTACATCTTTGTGTTTGTGAGTAGCTGGAGATGAAACATCAGAAGTATTGAAATTGGAATTCCATTCAACACAGTTTGTGCACTTGATACTGATTTCATGACAAAAGCCATCCCGAGTCTCTTCGACGATCTCACAGGTCAGTGAGTACTGATAACATTTGTTACATCTAAAGTTAGCGCATAAAAACCCAAACAGCAGTTTTACATCCATAAGGATAAACACATTTCCTCTGTTGTCGTTTTTAGCTTGTCCTTCACTTTCTTGGACCTTTATTTTCTTTGCTGAGGAGCACAGAGGCTTTATAGCGTCACTATCGACAATAGGTGTCTCATTTTCAGGCAACGGTTTGTTGGTGTACACGCCTCCCAGTTTTTGTCTCATTTCCCATTGTGAAGAAAAGAAGCTCTGCTAACTACTATTATACAGAATCAGTATAAAACTAGCAATAAATAGAGTTGATGTGGGGGAAAATGCACAATGCATGTAACAAATGTTGAAATTTACGATCAAAGCTTTCTAGACACACACTTTTGAAAAATTCATAAGAAATCATTGAGTGATTCCCCTTGGAAAAGTTATAAATATCTTTTTCCTGTTGCCTCAGTATAATTATAATTTTGCAGTTTTACAATTACGCACCTTCATGTTGGGTCATTATTCACATGGTAACCAACTATAAACATTGGTTGCTATGCAAATCACTCAAGGGGGTGTGTGTAGAAAAACACTGATTCCTATCATACCAGAGTATCTCTAAGCTTTTATGAATTATTTTTAGTACAAGAACATGTTGACGATGATTTGAAGCATGAAAATGAAAATTGTTGGATTTTTATTTTTTTTAATCTTTTGTGGGTAGCCTACTACCATAATCTGATGTCTTCTTTCTTCTCGTGATATCACCATGGATTTTGTTTTAGAGCTGCTCATGACCACCCCTCTCTTCTCCAGCACTTCCTTCCAGACTTGCAGGTTGGATTGGAGATGTGCCTCTGATTTAGCAATCAGGGCAACATCATCAGTAAATGCCAGCTCTGAAATACAGACTGGTCTATCTTCCAGTACCCCACTGAACCCCACTGAATACTTTCTTGTTCTCTCCTTACATGCCATGATGACATCGTCCATGAGGATCAGTGGTTGTCCTGAACTCATCTGACTTATGGTTTGCTGTCCTCATAATTTCTGCAAGACTTTTAGAAGCTCTCTATAGCATGAATCAGAGGTGCTATAACGTTTTTCTTAGCCAAACAGTCCCAAAGTTTGCTCCAGGGGACCCTGTCAAATGCCTTTTCCAGATCTATGAAACAAAGATGGATCTCACTCTTATACTCAAGGGCCTTTTCACTCAGCTGTCTGAGTATGAAGATTAGGTCTTGAGTACTACAAGAGAGAAAACCAAGCTAAAATATACCATGAAGAACTGAGTATTGAAGGCGAATGTCAATATTTGGTAGGGTGGCTGCAGAAATTTATGAAGTGCCATGGCATAAAATATCTGAAACTCTGTGGGGACAAAGGCTCTGCTGACTATGAAGCAGCTGAAAATTATATTGACACATTAGTAAAAATAATATGTCATGAAAATCTTGGTCCCGAACAAGTATATAACGCTGACGAAATTTCTTTATACTGGTGCTACCTTCCTAGGAAAACTTTAACAATGGCTGAAAGAGAGAGCACCAATAGGCATTAAGGATGCAAAGGACAGATTGACTGTTCTTGACTGTTCTTGATTGTGCCATTGCTGCAGGCACACACCAGTTAAAGTTGGCACTCATTGGGAAAAGTAAACAGCCAAGATGTCTTAAGGGTGTAACCAAATTACCTGTTCATTACTATGCCAATAAGAAAGTGTGGATGATGAGAAGAGTATTTTGATTGGTTAAATAACCATTTTGAACCAGCAGTACAAGCTCATTGCACACAATCTGGACTAGATGAAAACTGTAAAATCGTTCTGTTCTTCGACAACTGCTCTGCACATCCTCCTGTGGAACTTCTTGTCAGAAATAATGTTTTTGGAGTGTACTTACCTTCATATGTATCATCATTAATACAGTTTTGAGACCAAGGGATTTTACGATCTATGAAGAGCCATTACAAAGATGCTTTTTTGAAGTGTATGCTGCATGCCGTAAACACTGATGTAGAAGTACAAACATTTCTCAAGGAGTTCACTATTAAAGATGCAATCTATACAATTGCAAGTGCATGGAGTAGTGTTGATAAGGTAACACTAACAAAAACTTGGCACCGATCCTGGTCAGCAATGATATTTGACGATAATGAATCGGGAGATCATGATGAGTTTGTAGGATTATCAGACCTCAAAACCTTTGCCAGAAGCACAATATTGGACAATTGTAACAAGTTAGAGAACGCTGACATAGAGGAAATGCTCAACATTGATAATAATGTTCCTGTTCTGCATTTTTAAAGTGATGGGGAAAGTGCCCAAATGGTTCTGCAAGACAAGCATGATGACAGCAGTAGTGATGATGACATTGTGGATGCCGGTGAAAACATCCTGTTACCTTATACTTATTGAAGGCTATTGGGTATCGAGTATATTAATGTGCTGCACTGGTCTTGTAAGATATTTTGATATAATAGACAACAGTCTCAACAGTAACGTACAGAATGGCCAACTTGAAGAATCTTGATCAACAGCTGGTTGTACGTTTTATCACATTTAATATGTCACAATACAACATAAGTGTACTTCACTTCTTTTGAGAGCATATGATGATATGACTGTTACGTGCAGTCTTTGATATCTTACAATATTATACATAGGTAATTTTTTAGTGCTTAAGGGAAAGTCATTATTGAGTTACTTCCCTTGAAAGTTGTGCCATCTCTTCGATCAAACTCCGCGGATAAATCCATTTTACTGCGATTTATTCGTTGTTTGGGTAATAATAGATTGTTCTTGCTTCAGAATATCTATGGCCTAAATTTATGTGTATTGTTTGTCTGAGTAGGACGAGTCTGTCTTATATCTGTATATCTTTACATATCTAAGTCGAACTATATGTTCTGTTGTCTCTAGAGAGGTCAAAGGCTATTCGGCGGATGTGTCGCTAGAGTGTGGTGTGATTTGGCTTCGTCCTGATAGGGACTGTGTGTTTTCCTATGTCGGCCTGTCGCCGGGAAAAAGTGATCTCAGTATTTGTGGGGAAAGTGATAGTCGTCTAAACCTATCGTGTATGCTTTACCCCAGTGTTTAGTCGTATTGCCAAGGAATGGCAGTTTCATATTTTCTATACCAAGGTAATCAAAGACACTCTTATGAACTCTCGATCGAAGCCACCATTTTCGATAGTTACGATTTGAATGTCTAAGAGAATATATTTGACTCGATGAAAAACGACTTCGATTCCTAGCAGCACTATATCCTGTAGATTGCAGTCAATTGTTCATGATCAAATCTACAGAGCAATGCAATGTTTTATGAATGACTAACTTTAGGACAGATTCATTATCTGCATCCAAACGTGAGTGACAGTTCACGAGTGAAGCCATCTTGGAACCAAAACATGTAGCGACTTTCAAGAAGAGAAAAGGGATGCCCGTATTATCGCTTGTTTAGTCCAGAGATCACTGCTACACATGAGAACCCGTTATTAGCGGTTCAATATTATTATATGAAAAAAATATGTGCTGAACATTATGTGGGAGAATCGTCGCTAAACGAGATTAGGTTTAGAAGCCATCTGAAATATTGTTTATAAGCTGACGTGCTCAGTCAGTGAAGTCAGATGATTTATATGTATGGGCGATGCTGAGGGCTTGGCTACTGACAGTCCATTATAATATTAATCTACATGAGTGCCCATGTAACATAACATTGCAAGACCATTTATCCACTGTACTATGATGTATTATGCCAACCTGTGATTTGTCACTATCTGTGCTGTCGAGTGTGTACGTCCAATTAAACTTTAGAAAAGGTACACAGTCGTTGGTGTCGATGACTTCCAGTCATACATGAGTGTGAGAAAAGAACATTTGTCAACAACACGAACCCTTATCATCATTCGCACATTGTACACTCAATCCATGTCTACACACCACTGCGTAGGTCAAGTTGACATTCCATACACTACAGTGGAGCAAACAACACCATAGAGATCTTATCAACTGATGATGATGATGATGTCTGCTTCCATCCACTTATATCTATCTTTTGGTGGATATCATTAACGGGAATAAAAATCCAACATTATCAACCTTATCAACTGGTGGCCAGCTTTCTGGGTTTGACCTCGCAGAAGTTCAGAAGTCAACAGATTACCGATACCAGACCGTTTCCTGTGGCTGATACGACACACTTGCAGTATTGGTTTGCTCTTTGTCAACACTTCGTCACGTGACCTGTCAAGTGAATGCAGTATGTAGGCCAGCGTTGTTGACATTTTTTACATTAGACATTACAGAGTTTCACAGAACAGTTGGATCAATTCTTGTCAATGTTAACAGGAAGACAGTATTTGTGTACTAAGAAGTCCTATTTTCATCGATGGATCTTCTTGTTTTCCATATATGAACTTTAATATTTAAGGCCAGAATGTTTAATTGAATAAAGTGGCAGTTTGTTTATTTTCATAAAAATAACTTTGCCATTACTGTAAAACTGAGCCTATTTTGCAACACATACTATCATACACATAATTTATATATATTTATGTTTACATGTTATTTGTTTGTATAGTATGTTAGTTTCTATGTCAGCGGGTTGTGTTTAAGGTTGGGCGGCGTCCTCACAACAGAATATCCCACGTCATAGAGGGTCCGTTGTGGGCGTTTTCTATAGGTGCAATTTTCTTGATTGAAAATTTGCTGCGACAACTGTTGCTTTTGTGTTAGCTGTGAAGACTGTAATTATTGTTATTTTTGTAATATTTCTTTGTTCTTTAGTTTTGTTTTGATTTGTTTGTAATTTGTTGGTCTACTCTTTTCTATCTTTCAGTTCTATTCACAATTTGTATTCATATATTGTGACGTCATTGGTGTTGTTATTCTTTGCAGATTCAGTGATTATTTTCATTGATTTCCCTATTTGATTTATTTTGATTTCTGCAAACGTTCTTGTATTGTCAGTCCTATTTGTACTTTATGTATTCTGTTGGTTGACATATGTTTTATATAGGTATATTTCATAAGACACAATTGCCTGTGCACTGCACTTGGATTATGGTATAAACCAGTACCTGATTATTATTACTATTATACAAGACCTTATTAAAGGCTTGTGACCCACAGATATTGGGATAGTATACTGATTAATCAAGTCATTGAGAACTTGTGGTATTATTATTATTTCAGGTGATTAGTATTATTGTTAGACACCATGTCTACATTAGAATACTTCATTATACAAGGGAAAGCCCTTGATAAAACTGGTCAACAATTAGAACAATGGGCAGTTGCTCAATATGACAAAGCATTAGCTGCAGAAGAGAGAAGAGCTATGGCAGAAGAGAAAAGATTAGCTGCAGAAGAAAGAAAAGCTATGGCAGAAGAGAAAAGATTAGAAAGAGAAGCTGAGGCTGCTGCTGAACAAAAGAAATTACAGATGCAGGTGGAGGAAAGGAGATTTGAAGCTGAACAAAAAAAATTAGAAAGAGAAGCTGCTGCAGAACAAAAAAGATTAGACAGTGAAGCTGAACAAAAAAGATTAGACAGGGAAGCTGAACAAAAAAAATTAGAAAGAGAAGCTGCGGCTGAACAAAAAAGATTAGACAGTGAAGCTGAACAAAAAAGATTAGACAGGGAAGCTGAACAAAAAAGATTAGACAGGGAGGCTGAACAAAAAAGATTAGATGCTGAAGAGAAAAAAGCAATAAGAGAACATGAATTTGAGTTGGAGAAATTGAGATTGACAAGTATGAGTAATGTTAATCAGGCATCTAGTGGTAATGGTAAACCTTCTACTTACAAGGTTAAGGTTCCACCGTTCAATCAGTCCAGTGACGATATTACATTCTGGCTGGATAGATTTGAACGTTCTTGTCGTACACATAATGTGGATAAATCACAATACGCTAATCAATTATCAGAAAACTTGAAAGGTGAATCTTTGACTAGATTATGCCTTGTAGGAGAAGCAGATAAGGATAATTATGATGTCATTAGGGCGGCTTTGATAAAAAAAATATCAGCTAAGTGAGGAAGGCTATCGCCTTTTATTTAAGACGATGGTACCTGAGACGGGTGTAGAATTCTCAGAATTCACTGCAAAGGCACGTCTCACAGTTGATCGTTGGATTGAGCTTTCCAAAACAGAAAAAACGTATGAAGGACTTATGGATTTGTTGCTCAGAGATAAGATTATGTCATGTGTGAACAAACCTTTCCTTGAATTTATACATGAGCGTAAACCCAAATCTCTAAAAGAAATGGAAGAATATTGTTCCCAATATGTCACTGCACACCCCGACGTGACTTTTGGCAACACTAAGATTAAGGAGAGTATGCCAGTTGCTTCAGCAACACCATACAATCCCAATTATTCACACAGATTTCAGGGACCTCAAAACAGATTTGATAAAAAAGGTAACCATAATAGTTATCAAAACCAAGGTAACCAATCATTTCAGGGTTCTTCTTCAAAGAACTGGAGACGACCTGATAGCTCTCGACACAGGGGTGGTCATAATTATAGGAATTTCCGTAGAGGAAGTAATTATAGAAACTATCAGGGTTATCCGTCTTGGAGTCAACAAGATCATAATTACAGAGATACTCATTATAATGAATATGATAATGGTAACCAAGGGAACTATGACTCAAACCCAAATAGGGGTTACAATAGAGGTAACAATAACTACAGAGGTGATAATAACCGAGGTAGATCTAAAACAAAAGACATAAACCACATTTTCAGGCAAACTCTGTACAACAAGAGTCCCATGAAGCCTATAAACAGAGTAAAGATAATAATGATGCTAGTAATATGGCATGTGCCGCTTTTGATTTTGGGAGAGCATCTCAGTGCCCCCAATGCAAAACGTTATTTGAGCCAACCACAGTGTCTACTTTAAGCTGTGGCCATCCTCTTCCTGCTCTTCCGGCATCAGTCGCGCATGATGGAAGAGGTTCTCTTGTCTTACATAAGGGTTTAGTGAATAACAATCCAGTCTCTGTGCTATTTGATTCTGGATGCACCACAATTGGTGTTAGGCAGTCACTCGTAGATCCTTCCCGTGCCACTGGACAAGTAGTCAAATGTGTAACATTTGGCGGCACATTAGAGAAATACTCTACTGCTATCATTAGGATTGCTACTCCTTTCTTTACGGGAGATGTACACGCATGTCTTCCGAATCCGATCGCTGACCTCATCATCGGTCGCATTCATGGAGTCAAGGAATGCACTCCGCAACAAATTTCCACGTGGGAAAGGCAAAACATGCAGATTGCTAACGCTGTAGTCACTAGAGCTCAGGCTCTTAATGTGCCTCAAACTTCATCTATTGAAGATAATGAAGTGCATAACCAAGATAATCCCTTGGTAATTTCTCGTGACTCGTTTATAAAACAGCAAGAAGATGATCCCACTCTGAAGAAATTCTTCATTCTTGCAACTAAAGGTGATCCGAATAAGGACACAAGTCGTAAATCGTGGATTACAAAGAAGAATGGCGTACTTGTACGTATGGTTCAAGACTCCATTACGTCAAGTCATTCTCAAATCCTGGTTCCCAAGAATTTGAGAGTTAAAATTTTGCAGCACGCTCACGACTCTCAGTGTGCTGGACACATGGGTTTTTCCCGTACTAAGTCAAGAGTCCTTGCGGCTTTCTTTTGGCCATTGGTAAACAAGGACATACGTATTTATTGTCGATCTTGTAAAGTATGTCAGGAAGTTAAATCCAAAGGTCCACGGCATGCTGCACCCATTCAGGCGGCGGACATTCCTATTCGGCCGTTTCAAAAAATGGCCATAGACATTATTGGTCCATTTAAGATCAAGTCTGCCAGAGGACATCAGTTTATCTTGACGTGTGTTGATATGTGCACACATTGGCCAGAGGCTATTCCTCTGAAGAGCATTACTACTGCTGATATTGCAGATGCTCTTTGGCTTATATTTTCTCGTCTGGGGTTCCCCGGAGAGATATTGTCAGACCATGGCACCCAACTAATATCAGATACCATGTCTCAAGTAATGTCTACCCTGCAGATAGATAGATCTTTAAGTAGTATCTACCATCCAATGTCTAATGGTATGGTCGAACGCCTTAATAGAACACTTAAAAACTTACTGGGGAAGATAACTGAGGATCATCCTCAAGACTGGGACAGAGTTTTACCTGCGGCCCTCTTCGCTTACAGAGAGGTACCCAATGAACATACGGGATTTTCTCCCTTTGAACTCGTCTTTGGCGCGCGTCCGCGTGGCCCTATGTCGTTGCTTCACGATCTCATAACATCTGACAATATTGACGATGACACAAAGTCATCCTACGAATATGTCATTGCGTTGAGACAAAAAAATTATCGAAGCATGCAAATTAGCAACTTCTTCTTCTGAATTTGCGAAACAGAAGGCAAGGCAATTTGCCAATAAGAAGAGATGCTTACGACAACTTTGTCCTGGTGACAAAGCATTTGTATTACTACCTTGTAGGGAAAACAGATTACTTATTTCTTGGAAAGGTCCGTACGATATAATATCGAAAATTTCCGATGTCGACTATATTGTCGATATTGATGGGAAGCATAAAACCTTCCACATCAATATGCTTACTGAATTCCATGAACGTCCGGATTATTTGCAACCCAGTTTCCAAGCAACGGACAATTCTCCAGTACAACATGGTCATTACTCATCACTGTCCGTGATACAGGATGAGGAAACAAGTTTTTCAGATGTAAATCTTCCTCTTCCAATGATCCCACTTCATTCCAGTGAATCATGGAAGAACGTTACTGTCTCTCCTGATTTGTCTCTAGGAGAACAGCGACAAGTTTCAACTATGTTGCAAACATTTCAGGATGTACTCACTGACATCCCTGGACAAACGAATGTCATTCAACATGACATTGTTCTAACTGACCATACTCCTATTAGGGTTAGACCTTATCCTATACCTATACATTTTCAAGCACAGGTCGAGAAAGAGTTGGATGAGATGATAGATTTGAAAATAATCGAACCATCCACCTCTGCATATTCTTCGCCGATGGTTATTGTGCGTAAAAAAGACAATAACATACGTCTTTGCGTTGACTATCGAAAATTGAATCAAGTAACGAAGTTCGATGCCGAACCTATGCCTTTACTGGAAGAGCTACTTACTCGACTCTCCAAATCTCATTTTTTCACTAAACTTGATTTGTCTAAAGGATATTGGCAAGTTCCTTTATCTGAACGCGCCAAACCTCTCACGGCTTTTTCAACACCTAGAGGTTTGTTCCAATGGAATTTTATGCCTTTCGGTCTTATGAACGCACCAGCTACGTTCGTACGCATGATGCGCCGAATCCTATCTTATCGGTCAGATGTCATTGCATATCTAGACGACATCTGTCTTTTCAGCGATACTTGGGAAGATCACTATTCAGGGTTAGATGAATTGCTGTCTACTTTGCGTGAGCACAACCTGACAGCGAAACCCTCTAAAGCCTATATTGGTTTTAGCGAAATTTCTTTCCTAGGCCACCGAGTTGGTCATGGTTTCCTAAAGACAGAGGACCATAATACTAGTAAGATACTTAACATCTCAATCCCTAAGACTAAAAAACAGGTGAGAAGTCTGTTAGGTCTTATTCAATTTTATGGCAGATTCATTCAGAATCTATCCTCTATCATGGCACCTCTCTCAACACTTCTAAAGAAAGGTTCGCCTAATGTGGTCCACTGGTCTCAGGAATGCCAATGCTCTCTGGATAAGATTAAAACATTGTTTTCAACACCACCTATTTTAGTGCTACCCACTAAAGATAAGACATTCGTTCTTCGTAGTGACGCTTCATCCACTGGGATTGGAGCGGCACTAATGCAAGAGTACTCTGGAACTCTGCATCCTGTAATGTATATTTCCAGAAAACTTAATGCGGCAGAAAGGAATTATTCGGTTTTAGACCGTGAGCTATTAGCTATGGTTTGGTCGATCCTCAAACTACAGAGATTCCTTCTAGGCGCACATTTCATAGTAGAAACCGACCAAAAAGCTCTTACTGCTATACAGAGTAAGAATTTGAAGAGCTCGAGGTCTACTCGATATGCAATTGCTCTTCAACCTTTTCATTTCTCTGTGCGAGCTATTCGTGGATCAGATAATGTGATGGCAGACATTCTGTCAAGATGCCCACATGATTCCACATAACTATTAGGGCTTAGACTTCTTGATATGTCTAGTTCTATAGTAGTTCCTATTCTATATCATGATAGATACACATTTGTAATTTAATAATATAATGATTGTATCACTACATAGCGGTTCATGGATGTTTATTCACCGCTGTGCTTTGATGATTTTTTCTTCATAAATCATAAATTTAAGATATCTAATACGAAATGATGATATGAATTTTTTAGGCATTGTGTAATTGCCAGAATTGTATTATACTTTGATGACACCTTCCTGGAAAAATATACTTGTAGAGAAATAATTTCTCTCAGTTTATGAGACACATTCTCACCAGTCGCTCCATAAGTCGACTTAGCCTCATATTAGGCGTTATAGGTATTCCTGATATTTTCATCTGCGCATTATTCATGCGTTGTGAGCCTATTGTACGTTGCTCCTAGATGTATTTAAAAAAAAAAAAAAAATGTTCCATTTTTTTTTTTCCCGGGAGGTGTGGTAAGACTGTTACGTGCAGTCTTTGATATCTTACAATATTATACATAGGTAATTTTTTAGTGCTTAAGGGAAAGTCATTATTGAGTTACTTCCATTGAAAGTTGTGCCATCTCTTCGATCAAACTCCGCGGATAAATCCATTTTACTGCGATTTATTCGTTGTTTGGGTAATAATAGATTGTTCTTGCTTCAGAATATCTATGGCCTAAATTTATGTGTATTGTTTGTCTGAGTAGGACGAGTCTGTCTTATATCTGTATATCTTTACATATCTAAGTCGAACTATATGTTCTGTTGTCTCTAGAGAGGTCAAAGGCTATTCGGCGGATGTGTCGCTAGAGTGTGGTGTGATTTGGCTTCGTCCTGATAGGGACTGTGTGTTTTCCTATGTCGGCCTGTCGCCGGGAAAAAGTGATCTCAGTATTTGTGGGGAAAGTGATAGTCGTCTAAACCTATCGTGTATGCTTTACCCCAGTGTTTAGTCGTATTGCCAAGGAATGGCAGTTTCATATTTTCTATACCAAGGTAATCAAAGACACTCTTATGAACTCTCGATCGAAGCCACCATTTTCGATAGTTACGATTTGAATGTCTAAGAGAATATATTTGACTCGATGAAAAACGACTTCGATTCCTAGCAGCACTATATCCTGTAGATTGCAGTCAATTGTTCATGATCAAATCTACAGAGCAATGCAATGTTTTATGAATGACTAACTTTAGGACAGATTCATTATCTGCATCCAAACGTGAGTGACAGTTCACGAGTGAAGCCATCTTGGAACCAAAACATGTAGCGACTTTCAAGAAGAGAAAAGGGATGCCCGTATTATCGCTTGTTTAGTCCAGAGATCACTGCTACACATGAGAACCCGTTATTAGCGGTTCAATATTATTATATGAAAAAAATATGTGCTGAACATTATGTGGGAGAATCGTCGCTAAACGAGATTAGGTTTAGAAGCCATCTGAAATATTGTTTATAAGCTGACGTGCTCAGTCAGTGAAGTCAGATGATTTATATGTATGGGCGATGCTGAGGGCTTGGCTACTGACAGTCCATTATAATATTAATCTACATGAGTGCCCATGTAACATAACATTGCAAGACCATTTATCCACTGTACTATGATGTATTATGCCAACCTGTGATTTGTCACTATCTGTGCTGTCGAGTGTGTACGTCCAATTAAACTTTAGAAAAGGTACACAGTCGTTGGTGTCGATGACTTCCAGTCATACATGAGTGTGAGAAAAGAACATTTGTCAACAACACGAACCCTTATCATCATTCGCACATTGTACACTCAATCCATGTCTACACACCACTGCGTAGGTCAAGTTGACATTCCATACACTACAGTGGAGCAAACAACACCATAGAGATCTTATCAACTGATGATGATGATGATGTCTGCTTCCATCCACTTATATCTATCTTTTGGTGGATATCATTAACGGGAATAAAAATCCAACATTATCAACCTTATCAATGACGTTACATCAGTCATACAAATGTGTTCAGTAGCAGCCATAAGCAATAATGTCGTTGTGCCGGTTTAAAGTCAGAATGTCTATGTATCGTCTACAACGCCTTCATACTTTACAAATCCGTATTGATACAAATCACTTACTGTCCATCTCCTTAAGCCACACACAACCAGGCACACATTCTTAATGAATTGAGTCAATTATCCTGACTCTGAAATATTTTTATAACAATAAACACTGGTCTGTCGCTCTCACATAAATCTCCGTACACTTTTAAAAAACACCAGCCAGACACAACTATGCTAACGATCACCTTCGTTCCCCCCGCAGAAGACCTTGTCCACGTCATACACTAAATACCTGTGTCACACCCATTCCACAACTCGCACGCTTTTACAATCGAAGCGTATTTGCGTTCTGCTCCATTGCGCACAGCGATGAATTACCAGCCTGTGAGCAAAGTGATAGGTAACACTTTTACCCCGCCCTCAAGCGAAAACTGAAAGTTTTCCATATAGGAAGTCATTTTTAGAAAATGCAAGAAGTTACCGTCCAGTCTATGTCATACCTGAGCAACAGTCTATGTAATGTAGTCAGCATCATGGAAAAATGAGAAAAATGAATGAAAATGTGAAGAAATATGATAGTGAAATTGTGAAGTTTTGGAAAATGAAATATCTGAATGCATTTAATTAAAAGATGAATGAAATGAAAGATCTAACTAATTAAATAGTATTAAGTAAGTATAATAATTACGTTAATGTAAATGTCCACATGATCGTGTGTGTGCTGTCTGTAGCATTGTGTAAAACTAATTAACTATAGTTACTGAGTGTCTTCAATGATAGGTTCTTCTTTCATTAGTGTGAAAGCTTACTATTTGCAATTTTAGCACTTTAGAGTCACATACCTGGTTTAATTAATAACAAAAAAGAATGTTCAAATGGCGAAGTTCTCCATAGGCGTATCGAATCGATTGTTTCTTGTGTGAGATTTCTTTTCATATGTTGCCTCTTGAGTGTCACAGTCTCTGAGCCCAACATTTTGAAGTTTGGCTGCTGGAATAGGAAATATGATCTTTTTAAAGTTCTGCATCCCAGTCATTTTGTGAAGGATTGCCATTAAGATATGACAAAGAGCCTTATACTGTTTATTTGAGATACTGGTTGATTTGGTTCCTTTACCGCGTACGTCATGACTGTCCAGAAATCAGATCCTGTGTACTGTTCATGGAACTTGATGTAGTGTGAAACGATTTGAATGAATTCACATAAAACGTCTGTTATCATGACTTCAAATTACTTGAGTTGTTTGTCTTGATAACAATGGTAATCTGTATCTGGTTATGAATATTGTCAAGATAGCGCTGTTAAGTTAGCGATGTATCTGTAGACAATCAGCACTGTACCTTGGTCAATGGGTTGCCGCAATGTCATATTCTTGAGAATCGGGCAGGTCTGTCTGTGTACATCTTGACAGAACATCTGCCAGCACATTGGACTTGCCCTCAATAGGTCGAATGATATGGTCATATATTTGCAAATTAATTGCATAACGTGCAACTCGTGCGTTTTTCATGTTGGACTTTTGAAGGAACGACAGGGCCTTCTGGTCTGTCTCAATGATGAAACGAGAACCAAGAAGGTAACGCTGAAGCTTTGTGACAGCCCATATTATCGCGAGAAGCTCGCGCTCAATAATTGGATATCTGGTTTCTGTCTTTGTGAGCTTCCTCGACACATACATCACAGGATGAAGCATTCCATCTACTTCTTGCATTAAGGAGCCACCAATACCGTACATTGAAGCGTCTGTCCTGAGAATAAATGAGAGATGAGGATCAGGGAGTTTTAAAATTGGTGCACATGAAAAGTAATGCTTTAAATGGACTAGAGTTATGTTGCAGGCCTCCGTCCAGACAATTCTATTAGGGGAGCCTTTCGTAGTTAACTCAGACAGGACGGACGTAACTGAAGATAAATGAGGCATAAATTTATTATAGAACTGTATAAGGCCGAGAAGACTCCGCACCTGCTTCTTAGTCTTAAGAATTGATAGGTTAAGAATCTTCGAGATAGTTTTATCCTCAGTTTTCAGAAATCCATGGCCCACTCTGTGACCTAAGAAAGAAATTTCTTTGAAACCTATTTGAACTTTCGAAGGATTCGCTGTCAGATTATTAGAGCGAAGAATTTCGAGAAGAGATTTCAATCCAGAAACATGTTCGTCCCAAGAGTTGTGGAACAAACAAATGTCATCTATATAGGAGATGATATCAGACCTATGAGAAAATAGTTTCCTCATCATCCGAACGAAAGTCGCTGGTGCGTTTACCAAGCCAAAGCACATGACATTGTACTGAAAGAGACCCTTAGGGGTAGCAAAAGCCGTGAAAGGTTTTGCTTTTTCAGTGAGAGGTATTTGCCAATATCCCTTGGCTAAGTCAAATTTGCTAAAGTAGGTTGCTTTAGAAAGTTTTGACAGTAATTCGTCAAGAACTGGCATTGGCTCTGCGTCAGACTCCGTTATGGAATTGAGTTTACGAAAATCCATGCATATTCTGATATTATTATCCTTCTTCTTGATTATAACCATTGGGAAAGAATAAGCAGACTCTGATGGTGCAATAATGTTAAGCTGTAACATTTGACCTAATTCTTTTTCAACCTGATCCTGAAAGTGGATAGGGATAGGGTAAGGCTTTAATTTAATAGGTTTGTGATCTGTGAGTCTAATATCGTGAGTGATTATGGACGTTCGGCCTGGAATATTAGACAGAACTTGCTGATATGACTCTAGAATAGAAAGAATTTGAGATTGTTGTTCGCTGGATAGATCCGGACAAATAGATACATTTACCCATGATTCTGTCGGGTAAAGAGACATGACAGGAAGTTGCAATGGTACATCATGAAAAGAAGTGGATTCTTCTTGAATCACTGACAATGAAGAGTAAGATGAAGGGTGATCAGTGATTACTTCATTAATAGCATCTAAGATAGGTTTGAGATATTCAGGTCTATCATGGAATTGTTTGAGCATGTTGATGTGAAAGGTTTTATTCTTGCCTTTCACGTCAAGAATGTAATCAACATCTGTCAATTTTGAAATAATTTCATATGGACCACTCCACGAAATGAGAAGGCTATTCTCTCTCGTTGGTAGCAGGATGTAAGCTTTGTCTCCAGGAAGTAATTTCCTTAACTTTTTCCAACGGTTTTGAAGAGATCTAGCTTTTTCTTTTGCCTTTTCGGATGAATCAGTCGCTATTTGCCAAGTGTCTATAAGTGTCTTTCGTAGATTCACCACATAATCATCGGATGACTGGCATTCCTGAGTCATCTCCGAACCTGTAAGTAATTGTTTTATTATCGACATGGGTCCTCGTAGTGGAGCACAGTTTGTATTATGCACATGTCTGAGAATGTAAGGTCGAATATTGGTTGGTACCATAATTTGCTGCAGTACCGATGTAGCATCTCTAGCATTACGAATTAATATGTCATTTTTAATTGTATACCAAGGTTGTGACCTTTCTGAGCAATCAACATCATTTGCTCTTACCAATTTGGAAAATCTTTTCAAAGAATTGTCATTCTTTTGCATATCAATAAATGAGGTCTTCGTTAACATCGGCATAAGATGTTGATCTTCCTCCTTGTCATGATTGTTAGTCATTTCTTCTTCCTCTTGAGCCTGTGCCTGGGCTCTTGTAACGACCATATTAGCGTGTAGTATATGTTGACGTTCCCAGATTTCTATATCTTGGAGTGAACACGCTTTTATACCCACAATATTGCCCATGATTATGTCAGCAATTGGTTCCTGTAATAAACATGCTTTCACTTGACCTGAGAAGAATGGAGTATCAATGTGCACAATGGCCACAGGATAGAATTCCACCATGCCCCCAAATAGGACACATTTTACATTCTCCCCTGTGCAGCAAGATGGGTCTACCAAAGATTTGCGTACCCCAACAGTTGTACAACCTGTATCACGCAAGACTGAAACTAGTTGATTATTTAAAAAACCCCTGTGAAACATTAGCGAGCCTTTCCCATCATGCGAGGCTAATGCAGGTAACAACGCGGGCACAGGATGACCGCAGGAAAGTCTGGAGACCACATCTTTCTGAAACAGAGTGCTGCATTCTGAACAATTTGATGGATTAAATAAATCAGCTGCACACGCATTTGCAATATTTGTGTTTTCCCCATTGGGATTAACTGCTCCTGTGTTACTATTATGACTCCAGTTCGAGTTTTTTCGATCCACGCTCCGAGAGCGATTAAAGTTGTTATTACCTCGGTAATAATTCCGACTCTCTCTGCCATTCTGAGGATTATTAGAATGTTGAGGACATGTACAACCTGGACAGTGTTGAGATGGAGGAGAGTTTTGGTTGTTCTTTGTATAATAGGATCTGTCTCCTCTGTTCATGTAGGTATTATCAGATCTACGCCATCCTCTGTTAGATTGAAAGTAACCCTGTGATGGTCTATTTCCCTCATAATATCGTTGGGAGTTTCTCTGATATTGATAAGGTTGATTGCCAAAATTGTACCGTCCTCGGAAAGATCCACTATTTTGGTCATTATTCCTGCCAAAATTTCTATCCATACTTTGCGATCGAGCTCTAGGGTTGTTTATCTGCACTGAATGAGCTGATGCAACAGGTAATGCCTCTTTAATAGTAGAGTTGTTCACACTCTTCCCTGGGTGTGCCGTCATAAACTGGCGCCCTAACAACTCAAGGGATTGTAACGATTCTGGCTTCCGTTCATGTAAATAGGCCAAAAAATCAGGGCTAATGGAAGAAAGTACTTTGTCTCTCAAAATAAGGTCCATCAAGTCCTCATATGTATGTTTGATTTTAGTCAACTCAATCCAACGATTGAAGCATAACTTTATAGTTGAAATGAACTCACTAAAGTCCTTGTTGCTTTCGGGTGTGAGTTTTTTAAATCTTAGCCTGTATCCATTCTCGTCTAATTGATACTTTCTTAAAAGTAATGTTTTAGCTGCCTCATAAGATTTTATGTTTTCCTCATCCATTGTTGACACAGCTGTCAACGCTTCACCTGTCAGTAATGACATTAAATGTACCACCCATGATCATTTATCCAGTTTGTATTCCTCACACACTGTCTGGAATCGGTTTAGGAAGCACGAAATGTCGTCTATATTTTGATTAAATTTAGGTAAGTGAAGTTTAAATGATGAAGCATGTTCTCTCTTGACCGAACCTGCACCTTCTTGATTACTCTGTTTATTACTAGCTTCCAATTTGAGTCTATCCAACTCTAGAGAAGCCATTTTTTCTTCATGCAGAAATTGGGCTTTTTTAGCCTCTAAATCATCTTGTCTTTTCTTTTCTGCCATTTCTTCTTGTCTTTTCTTTTCTGCCATTTCATCTTGTCTTTTCTTTTCTTCAAATTCTTCTTGTCTTTTCTTTTCTGCTATTTTTTTCTAACTGAACTCGTTCATCTTTTTCGATCTCTCTCATTCTTGCTCTCTCATCCCTTTCCAGTTTCTTTTCTTCTCTTTCCAGTTGCTCCATGGCAAACTCTTTAAGCTCCTGGCCTTGCATTCCCATCTCTTTACCTAGCTGTATAAAATGCTCCAGACTAGACATTATGTAAGTTTAAGTATATATATATATATATAAATTACTTAGTCTGAATATGAATATGGCTACTGATGAGCGATAAACAGCACCAATGCCAATTCGTTAAAATTCAGTACTCTGCAAATGTGACTTAGCAAGTAATCAATGCAAACAAAAAAATTAGTGTCGTACACTATAAGACAGAACACGTAGTACAATAGTGTAGCAACAGAAGAAAATACTAAGGTGTAGAAAAAAGGATAATGTTTGAAATATGCTTACACTATAAGGTTAGACTAGACAAGACAAATTTACAACAAAAATCCATATATCAACATAATGATAGCTAGAGAAGACCAACAGTAGACGTACAAAAATGCAGAAAAACTGAATTAAAAAAAACAACCGACAAATACAAACAACAGTGAAAAAACAGGACAGCACGTCTATAACATAAAGTAAATATAGTATATTCACAAAGAGTGCTTTCCACACAGCATTTTGAGCCGGGTCTCTTTGAGAAAATATTACATAAATTTCCCTACTGACACCCTTGATTGCAGACCCGTCCGAAGATGAGATGTAATTCTGCTTATCAAGGTCCCACAAACCCCAACAAACATAAAACAGATAAACAAAAAGGCTCTACTATAGAATTGTGTAAGACTAAGGCTACAACAAACTAGTCCACTTATCTTTTTATGATCCTTCCTCCGAAGTATAAATGCACGTAACAGTATTGTTGCCTCCAACCTATGCAACAGGTAGAGCAAAATTTCATCGATGCAGATTGCTCCCACATGTAGAACTATCCATCTTGTTTTGCTGATTGAATGAATGTGATTCATTTTGACTGCAGAAATGTTGTTTGATTACTTTAATTTTTCCTGACGAATCCAACCTGGAACTGCGTAGAGTGATGATAACTTTCATCTCAAAAATGTTGATGAAGAAAATACGAACTTCTGTTGGTAAAGTTCAGCAAATATTATGATTGAAGTGTGCTGTTTACTCTTTAAGTTTCTTCTTGCCGGCCCTAGTTTGAAAAAAACCGGTTGGCATAGGTTGCGCCGAAATTTCTATTGCTTTTCGATACTGTAAAATTTGTCGATGTGGCTAGGGACAGTAGTATCATTTGATAAAATCTTGTGGGTAGAACGAAATCCCGTGTATACTGGCCACCACTTTATACTGTTACCTTATACTTATTGAAGGCTATTGGGTAACGAGTATATTAATGTGCTGATCTGGTCTTGTAAGATATTTTGATATAATAGACAACAGTCTCAACAGTAACGTAGAGAATGGCCAACTTGAAGAATCTTGATCAACAGCTGGTTGTACGTTTTACCACATTTAATATGTCACAATACAACATAAGTGTACTTCACTTCTTTTGAGAGCATATGATGATATGACGTTACGTCAGTCATACAAATGTGTTCAGTAGCAGCCATAAGCAATAATGTCGTTGTGCCGGTTTAAAGTCAGAATGTCTATGTATCGTCTACAACGCTTTCATACTTTACAAATCCGTATTGATACAAATCACTTACTGTCCATCTCTTTAAGCCACACACAACCAGGCACACATTCTTAATGAATTGAGTCAATTATCCTTACTCTGAAATATTTTTATAACAATAAACACTGGTCTGTCGTTCTCACATAAATCTCCGTGCACTTTTAAAAAATACCAGCCAGACACAACTGTGCTAACGATCACCTTCGTTCCCCCTGCAGAAGACCTTGTCCACGTCATACACTAAATACCTGTGTCACACCCATTCCACAACTCGCAGGCTTTTACAATCGAAGCGTATTCGCGTTCTGCTCCATTGTGCACAGCGATGAATTACCAGCCTGTGAGCAAAGTGATAGGTAACACATCCCTGTAGACGAAATGGTTAGCGTGTTTGATTGGTTAATTACAGGTCTTAAAGGACGTGCATTCATCAGTGAGCAAGAAGTTTTGGCAGTTCATGGGATTAAAGAGAGACTTCTTAGACAGAAACCATTGTTAATTTAGATGACACTGGATGAAGTCTACAGAAAGGCCATCTGTCATAATGCCTATTTATCAGATGAATATCTTGTTCCTGGTCCATTATCATGTGATGGGCCAGAGAAGCACCAATCCCCTCTCTTCATGCTTTGGTTAAGTTACCCTCACGAGCACGGAAGTGCCAATCAACGCTGCGCGCCCCACACCTTGCATAATGCAGTTATCGGGTTATAAAGTGCTTGGCTCAGATCCCGGCGAATAGAGGAAAGGAATTCTGCTGAATGCTTGCATGTAGATGTGAACAGGATATCAGAAAATCTTACAAAGACATGTGGAAGTGAGTTTGATTTTAAGTAGATTATTTCTTTGTGAAGTTAGCATTAGTTTTCTGTAGCTTTAGAATTAGTTTCAGTGTGGCTTAGTTGCAGTCTTCGATGAAATAAATAAGTCTGTGTTTACTAAGGAGATTCCTACTGGAGAATTAGAATTCATTTTAACGTCATAGACTAGTGGTAGGAATGTGGATAGATTTTATTCATGGTGCTAGTAAGTCCACCGTTGTAGGAAGGTAGTATACATATTTCGTACATGGAACTGGACAGAAATTCTATCAGGTACTGAAATGGAAATAGAATTAACTTTATGGCAAGATGGCAACCGGGAACCTGCATGGTTAGTTACCACATGGTAGGTGGATAATGGAGGTAAGCCTTAGTATACTGGGTAAATTGACATGTGGATGAAACCAAGTTTATTATAATATTTGCTAGCTTTGTTAGTTCAAGATTAATGTTATTTTATTCTTTGATGCAAAGGTAATTTAGTTAATTGTGGCTCACAATAATTGATTATAATTCTAATGTATATCTTAGTGAGTTACTTTGAGGTTATATTTGTTACATCTGTTGTGTACATAGTTTTGGGTTTAAATGTCGTTTGAGAAGATGCATTTAGTTTTAGTTATTTAGATTCATTGTAAGCTTGATACCCCTTCTTTATGTGTAAGGCAACTTTAGACATAAGCATTTCTGTGTTTGCTCCTTACAGAGCTCCACCAGAGGCCTGCACAAAGCATTTATATGTTATTACAGTGGTTGTTTCTGTAACAATGTGTTTATATGTTATTACAGTGGTTGTTTCTGTAACAATGTGTTTATATGTTATTACAGTGGTTGTATCTGTAACAATGTGTTTATATGTTATTACAGTGGTTGTATCTGTAACAATGTGTTTATATGTTATTACAGTGGTTGTATCTGTAACAATGTGTTTATATGTTATTACAGTGGTTGTATCTGTAACAATGTGTTTATATGTTATTACAGTGGTTGTTTCTGTAACAATGTGTTTATATGTTATTACAGTGGTTGTATCTGTAACAATGTGTTTATATGTTATTACAGTGGTTGTTTCTTTAACAATGTGTTTATATGTTATTACAGTGGTTGTATCTGTAACAATGTGTTTATATGTTATTACAGTGGTTGTATCTGTAACAATGTGTTTATATGTTATTACAGTGGTTGTTTCTGTAACAATGTGTTTATATGTTATTACAGTGGTTGTTTCTGTAACAGTGTGTTTATATGTTATTACAGGGGTTGTTTCTGTAACAATGTGTTTATATGTTATTACAGTGGTTGTATCTGTAACAATGTGTTTATATGTTATGACAGTGGTTGTATCTGTAACAATGTGTTTATATGTTATTACAGTGGTTGTATCTGTAACAATGTGTTTATATGTTATTACAGTGGTTGTATCTGTAACAATGTGTTTATATGTTATTACAGTGGTTGTATCTGTAACAATGTGTTTATATGTTATTACAGTGGTTGTTTCTGTAACAATGTGTTTATATGTTATTACAGTGGTTGTATCTGTAACAATGTGTTTATATGTTATTACAGTGGTTGTTTCTGTAACAATGTGTTTATATGTTATTACAGTGGTTGTTTCTGTAACAATGTGTTTATATGTTATTACAGTGGTTGTTTCTGTAACAATGTGTTTATATGTTATTACAGTGGTTGTTTCTGTAACAATGTGTTTATATGTTATTACAGTGGTTGTTTCTATAACAATGTGTTTATATGTTATTACAGTGGTTTTTCTGTAACAATGTGTTTCAAATGATGAGATTCCCAGTTTTATCAGTCGTCGTATACAACAAGCTTGTTACCAGTCTCACCAGTCGTCACGTACAACATGCTTCAGAGTGCAGAAATGAATATTGATGTGGATCAGTTGTGAGGTGGTAGTTTACTCTCATTAAGAAGAGTATTGGCTGTACATAGCATTTAATTCTGTGTTATGGCCATTTTATTATTACTGAATTATTGTCATGGAACATGAATGGAAAGGTGTAGGATGGTTTATGTGAGCACATGGGTTCACTTGGAGATATATATTTCTGTTCTCGCTCCTTCTTGAGCATGGAGCCACCAGTGTGGCTGGCCTCCTTATGGAGCAACCATTGTGGCTGGCCTCCTTATGGAGCATGGAGCCACTGGTGTGACTGGCCTCTGCATGAAGCCTGCAAAAAGCATTCATATGTTCTTGCAATGGTGGTTATGGAAGTAATCTGTGTTACATGTTGAGTTTGCCAGCCTCATGCACAACATTACACTAGTCTTATAGGATGACATGCATGTGTGTGGGGGTAATAGTGGGATGTTTCAGGTGGCATGAAGAACAGGATGTTTGGCAGGTGAAAGTATGGTATTGTTCATTATATAAGTATTATGATTTAACTAGTCCGTGTTTTATTTGTGTTTCAAGTTAGCACATGAGCACTGGCTGAGTGTTTGGTGTTTTTTTAATTTAATGTGTGTTTAGTGTTTGGTTGTTTGTTTAAATTCTCTTTGTCACTAACTGGGTTGTAAACCATCAATAAATTACAACTCCTGCCTTGGAATCAAGAGTTTTATTGTTGTACGGGTCTGGTGCAAGTGTGAATTGGCCACAAGGCAATAACATGATCAAATGTCACAACACACATCATTCCTCACCCACACTATCACAAACAGATGCCTTACTCCAAGCTGATGATGATCTTTAGAGCATAAATGTAGGCTACATGTGCAGGTAGTTAACAATGTTTATTTTTAAAGTTTAAAAACAAATATTTTTCTGAAAAATAAATTGTACTACAGCTGTTCATAATTTAAGTTGGAGCGATTTGGGGCTACTTTTTGTGATTTTTGGGCAACATTAACCAATGTTTTGGCTACTTTGGGAGAAAACCAAAAAGCGTCTGTCATCGAGAATTATAAATTCTGGGTTATCAACCTGTACTGCCACTGTGAGCTATATCATGGCAAAGTATTTGGCAACATTTTTTTTTCATGACTTTTGTTTTCTTCAGATTGAGCTTGAAATTTTTAAAATTATTAAATACTTATCATGTGAATATGTGCCAGTAATACCACACCTGAAATGAGATAGTAAGTTTATGTTACACAATAAATTAATGTTGCAGAAATCAAAGTGTGGCCCTGTTTAAAACTGAAGCAGTTTGTCTCACATGTGTGCAGTGTTTTGTTTCCAGGGACACACAGTGAAGGAAGAGAGACAAGATGAGAAGGAAGGTCATGTTTCTGCTGGATGGGAGAATAAGAGGATCTGTTCCACATCTGTATGTCCTGCTGGGGACAGTTTACTTGGTAAGACCAGTTCCACATCTGTATGTCCTACTGGGGACAGTTTACTTGGTAAGACCAGTTCCACATCTACATGTTCTACTGGGGACAGTTTACTTGGTAAGATCACTTCCACATCTGTATGTCCTACTGGGGACAGTTTACTTGGTAAGATCAGTTCCACATCTGCATGTCCTACTGGGGACAGTTTACTTGGTAAGATCAGTTCCACATCTGTATGTCCTACTGGGGACAGTTTACTTGGTAAGATCAATTCCACATCTGTATGTCCTACTGGGGACAGTTTACTTGGTAAGACCAGTTCCACATCTACATGTCCTACTGGTTACAGTTTACTTGGTAAGATCAGTTCCACATCTGCATGTCCTACTGGGGACAGTTTACTTGGTAAGATCAGTTCCACATCAACATGTCGTACTGGGGACAGTTTACTTGGCAAGATCAGTTCCACATCTACATGTCCTACTGGGGACAGTTTACTTGGTAAGATCAGTTCCACATCTGCATGTCCTACTGGGGACAGTTTACTTGGTAAGATCAGTTCCACATCTACATGTCCTACTGGGGACAGTTTACTTGGTAAGATCTGTTCCACATCTACATGTCCTACTGGGGACAGTATACTTATTAAGATCAGTTCCACATCTACATGTCCTACTGGGGACAGTTTACTTGGTAATATCTATTCCACATCTACATGTCCTACTGGGGACAGTTTACTTGGTAAGATCTGTTCCACATCTACATGTCCTACTGGGGACAGTATACTTATTAAGATCAGTTCCACATCTACATGTCCTCTGGGGACAGTTTACTTGGTAAGACCAGTTCCACATCTGCATGTCTGTTATGTGAATGTTATCAGCAAGAGCATGAAAACACTTTTATAAGTAGCCTTTATAGACCTCACAAAGGCATTACACCTGGTTGGCAGGGATGGACTTTTCAAAATTGTTATGAAAGTAGTCTGTTCCACTAAATTGCTGGAAATGTTAAAATCATTCCATGGAGATATTTGAGACAAGATGGAATAGCATAAAGAGAAAGAGACTGATCACAGGAGAAATAGTGTTGTCCTCAGGACACGAAGAAGAAAATGGTGACCAAATGAAAGGGTGACTGTAATACTAGCAAAGCTCAGAACACATTTATAGGATGAGAAGCAATGAACCCCGAATTAAAAAAGCAACATTCAAAACAGCCTAAAAGAAAATAAATATATACATCACCCAGTGTTATGCACCAACCAATAATAAAGAAGAATCTTCTGTGAAAGAATAATTTGATACTAGACTACAAAATATGTTGGATTAGAAAGGAAATCACAGTTTTGATGGGTGACATGAATGCAAAGATACGTACAGACAACACTGGCTTTGAAGATTTCATGGAAAAACATTGGCTAGGAATAATGAATGAAAATGGAAACTATTCACAAACTTCTGTGCTTCCAGTCAGTTGTCTTTAGGAGGAAACATGTTTCCACACAAAAGAATACACAGAGCAACATGGATATCACTAGACTATAAAACAAAAATTCAGATTGATCATATATACATAAACAAAAAATTTAGGCCATCATTGAGTGATATAAAGGTATACAGAGGAACAGATGTGGCATCAGATCACCATCTTCAGATATCAGAAATAAAGATGAAACTCATGAGATGTACAAGTGATAGGAAACTCTATACAGAGCAATACAACAGGAGACAATTAGATTATCAGAATAGCCCCCTCTCCCCCCCCCCCACCAGTCAAACAAGTGTTTTGGCCCTTAATTCTCTTTTACACTCTATGGTGGTGGGGGGGGGGGGGTTTGGGGAGAAACCCAACCTGGGTTATGACTCCCAAGTGTCTCAGCCTCCTGTTGTCTCGTGTAGAAAATAAACCCATTCCACCTTGGTAGCAGCTTTATACTCCACAATTCTGCCAGCCGGAGGCAATTGTGAAAGCACCCATTTATTCAAAGTGAAGACAAATTATTGCGGTCATTTCACAGCACACCATGGCTAGGGACAGACACTGACACACCTGTGCAAAGCCGATAAGGCATGAAGCCACTGCGTGCTAGAAAGTGAAATTTTGTACCCGACACCTCATGTAATAACAATATAGAGCATTAGACAACTGTTTAATTTAAGACATCTAAGTTCCAAAGCTAAGGCTCAAAAGTGTACACAGAAGCTAACAAAGAAATAAGAAGCATCAAAAGTGTACACAGAAGCTAACAAAGAAATAAGAAGCATCAAAAGTGTACACAGAAGCTAACAAAGAAATAAGAAGCATCAAAAGTGTACACAGAAGCTAACAAAGAAATAAGCAGCATTAAAAGTGTACACAGAAGCTAACAAAGAAATAAGAAGCATCAAAAGTGTACACAGAAGCTAACAAAGAAATAAGAAGCATCAAAAGTGTACACAGAAGCTAACAAAGAAATAAGAAGCATCAAAAGTGTACACAGAAGCTAACACAGAAATAAGAAGCATCAAAAGTGTACACAGAAGCTAACAAAGAAATAAGAAGCATCAAAAGTGTACACAGAAGCTAACAAAGAAATAAGAAGCATCAAAAGTGTACACAGAAGCTAACAAAGAAATAAGAAGCATCAAAAGTGTACACAGAAGCTAACAAAGAAATAAGAAGCATCAAAAGTGTACACAGAAGCTAACAAAGAAATAAGAAGCTTCAAAAGAGATAAGAGGAAACATGTTGATGAGTTGGCAAGAGAGGCAGAGGACTCTGCAGCAAAATAAAATTTGAGAACCCTGTTTAATTGCACAAGGAAGCTAACAGGGAAATGCAAGCAAGTACATGGCCTCATTAAAGACACGAATGGAAAACTGCTTAGCAGTATACAAGAGCAAATGAAGAGGTGAACGTCACATTTTGAGGTCTTTCTCAATAGACCAGCTACACAAAATCTCCCAGACATCCAGCCAGTAGAAGAACTTCAGATTATCTGTGAAAGACCAACCAAGCAAGAAATAAAGAAAGCCATAAAGCTTGTAAAAGATGGTACAGATGGCATTCTGGCAGAGGCTATCAAAGCAGATATTGATACCTCTACAGAGATATTATACAAACTACTTGGGGGAAGTCTAGGAGGGAGAGGAAATACCAGCAGAATAGATGGAAGGTTATCTGGCTCAGTTGACTAAGAAGGGAAATTTATAAAAATGTTCAAATTACAGAGGAATAATGCTACTATCAGTGCCAGGAAAAAAAAAAATATTAAATAGGATCATCCTAGATAGATTAAGAGACCATAGACATGCAACTGGGAGACAAACAAGGTTTTCAACAAAACAGATCCTGTACAGCCACACTGAGAATAATAGTTGAACAAAACCTGGAGTGGAATCCACCATTACACATTGGGTTTGTGAATTATGAAAAGACATTTGACAGTGCACACAGAGAATCACTTTAGAAACTGATGAGGCATTATGGAGCCCTCCTGAAGATTATTAATTTACTAAAGAAAAGTTATGAAGACATGAAATACACAGATCTTCATGATGGACAACATACAGTACTTAGGGTAAGAACTGAAGTGTGACCAGGATGCTCCTTATCTACATTTCTTTTCTTACTAGCAATACATTGGTTTATGTAGACATTGATGTCACACAGCAGAAATGGAATCCACTGGCATTTGACTAAAAATGTTGATCTACATTTTGTCAATGACTGCCTCTTCAGTCCCATAGTGGTAATGATTTACAAGTCAAAATGAAAATGCTTGATGAGATGTCAGCAGGTGGGTCTAAAAATACACTGGGAAAAGAAAAAGTTAAATGAGAAGAAATGCAAGACAGGATATCAAGATTAAACTTGAAGACACACCACTACAGGATGAAGAATCGTACACTTACCTTCATAGCAATATAGGCAATGTTGGAGAGACAGGCAAAAAAAGAATTAAAAAAGCAAGATGAATTTCATTGCATTCAGAAACATGGATATCAAGAAAAATCAAGTCCAACATAAAAATAAGAATCTTTAACTCAAATGTCAAGTCAGTTCTATTTTATGGCTCAGAAACAAGGAAAACAACAACCAAAAAGCTACAGACTTTCATAAGTGGGTTCTTGAATAGTACAGAAATATTGAAATGGTATGGCATGGTCACCAATGTGGAACTGATGACAAGAACCGGACAAGTGTCAGTGGAACAAGAGATGAGATGAAGATACTGGTGATGGATAGGGCACACACTGCGGAAACCTTTTGATAGCATTACAAGGCAGTCCTTATTCTAGAATCCCCAGGGAAAGAGAGGCAGATACAGACTAAACAAATATTTGGAGAAGAGAACTGGAGACAGAAATTAAAATGATGACATGGAACAACCATGAGCTGATGGAACATGACAGGGGGATGGCATGAGCTGATGGAACATGACAGGGGGATGGCATGAGCTGATGGAACATGACAGGGGGATGGCATGAGCTGATGGAACATGACAGGGGGATGGCATGAGCTGATGGAACATGACAGGGGGATGGCATGAGCTGATGGAACATGACAGGGGGATGGCATGAGCTGATGGAACATGACAGGGGGATGGCATGAGCTGATGGAACATGACAGGGGGATGACATGAGCTGATGGAACATGACAGGGGATGACATGAGCTGATGGAACATGACAAGGGGATGGCATGAGTTGATGGAACATGACAGGGGATGACATGAGCTGATGGAACATGACAGGGGGATGGCATGAGCTGATGGAACATGACAGGGGGATAGCATGAGCTGATGGAACATGACAGGGGGATGGCATGAGCTGATGGAACATGACAGGGGGATGGCATGAGTTGATGGAACATGACAGGGGGATGGCATGAGCTGATGGAACATGACAGGGGGATGGCATGAGCTGATGGAACATGACAGGGGGATGGCATGAGCTGATGGAACATGACAGGGGGATGGCATGAGCTGATGGAACATGACGGGGGATGGCATGAGCTGATGGAACATGATGGGGATGGCATGAGTTGATGGAACATGACAGGTGGATGGCATGAGCTGATGGAACATGACAGGGGTATGGCATGAGCTGATGGAACATGATGGGGATGGCATGAGTTGATGGAATATGACAGGGGGATGGCATGAGCTGATGGAACATGACAGGGGGATGGCATGAGCTCATGGAACATGACAGGGGGACAGCATGAGCTGATGGAACATGACAGGAGGATGGCATGAGCTGATGGAACATGACAGGAGGACATCATGAGCTGATGGAACATGACAGGAGGATGGCATGAGCTGATGGAACATGACAGGAGGACAGTATGTTTTTGTTGAAGGTCTATGCTCATTGAGGAGGTAAAAGAATTGATTGATCTATACATTTATTTCTGTGTAATTGTGAGCTATTTCTGGATCACACTCTACATACCACATATTGTGTTTTAATTGTTTCTTTCCTTAGAGCATATGCAGGATACATTCTATTTTTGAAATAAACATAAGCATCAGTAAAAAATTACAGGAAGTATTATTAATTATGCATCAGTGAGTGCCCTTAACTGAAAATGGGGTGTTACCATGAACAATCCTTACTGTTATGTTAGAAAATGTAGGAATAGAGGAATACTTTTTTTTAGCATATGGTAACTTCTGAAGATGCCATGAAAATTCCTAATTTAAATATTACCAGATGTTTAATACTAACAGGAGAAGGGGCAAAGGGCGAGTGTCTGGTGCCTTAAAACCAGATTGCTCCAGGTACATTTTTGTATGTACCTGCGAGGATACTTGGAGAGGAGATGGGCACTGCCAAGCAAACCTCTTGCCTACTGAAATGCTATGATAGAAAGTCAACTCAGTAATATGCTGGATCAGCCATGGACCAGATTAACAATGACCATGCTTTCATTGCCCCTTGAGAATGTTAAGTCAGTGAATGGGGTACAAATACCTGTTTTGAAACTTCCTAGACAAAGTTTTGTTGCTGGAACTTGGAATGTACGCACGCTATATGTGTGTGGAAAAGTCAGAGAACTAACACATGAATATGTTAGATACTCGTGGGACATCCTGGGCCTAGCAGAAGTCAGATGGACAGGATTAGGTGAATCAATAATGGATGAAGGTCACAAAATTGGGGTTAGTGGAGATGAGTCCAAACAACAGCATGGAGTAGGTTTTATTGTACATAAAGATAGATTGAACTTTGTCATCGGCTGCACCCCAGTAAATAGCAGGCTTATCACCATGCAAATTGCAGCACATCCAAAGAACATCTCCATCATACAGGTATATGCCCCAACTACTGACTATGAGGATGTTGCAATTGATACATTTTATGAAATTCTGGATGAAACAATTAAGAAAATTCCGAAGCAGACCTTCTCATTGTGCTAGGTGATTGGAATGTGAAAATATTGCCAGATGCATAAGGTCAGTGGGCTGGCACAGTGGGGAAATTTGGGACAGGAGAAACCAATGATTGAGGACTAAGGCTACTAGAATTTGCCAGCAACTTTAAACTAACCCTTGCAAATACACTATTTCCACATAAGTTATCAAGAAGAATAATTTTGCATGCCCGAAAACTGAGAAACATGGCCAAATTGGTTTTATTCTTGTATCCAAAAGATTCAAGTCCAGTATTAATAAAGCTAAGACTAGGCCTTTTCCTGGTGCTGACATTGGTAGTGATCACGACATGGTATTGATGACACTCAAGCTTAAACTCAAAAAGAATTATAATCAAAACAGATGTTCTCGAATAAGATTTAATTTAGACAAACTGAAAGATCCAGAAGTCGCGGGAATCTTTGAGGCAACTGTTGGAGGATAATTTGCAGCTCTCACCCTTCTGTGTTAACTCAATCACAGAAAATATGAAAGACATGCTCATTGAATCAGCAACAGAAATACTTGGTAAAAGAAAGAAAATAAACAAACCATGGGTTATAGATGACATTCTGAAGTTATGTAATGCATGCGGGAAATGAAAAAGGTTAAGAAAGAGTTTTCTGAAGCAGCATGGCAATACAGCATGGTGAATAAAAATATTAGAAAGAAAATGAAACAGTTAATACCCTACACACCTTTGTCTAAGGTCACCCTTTCCACCCTTATTCAATTTTTCTATTTCTCCACCGCCCATAAATTAGAAGATTGTGTTTGTTTAATATGTCTTGATTCTTCATTTAATATTTATTTATTTCCTACTCATTCTGTCCTCTTCTATCTCCAGCCTCATTGCTATTATGTTTTGGTAGCTTCTTGTTCAGTTTCGTTTTTTAGCTTCTCAGTATGTACTGTTTACATCCAGAAGAGGCAACCATTTCCCTTTCTGGTGATGCTCTCTTTGGCAGGCTTCCTTGTGGCTGCAACGTTGGCTATTTTGTCTTTTGTCCTTGTAAGACGCATCACATTTTTGGATTTTTTTTCAAATGCACCCATTGTGTCTCACTAACAGAACACAACTTTTCAAAATTAGGGATTATTGTCTTATGACTGCAGAGAATTTTTAAATATTTACCATACCTACCTACTTAAATATTATTGAGTGCTGACTAATTTAGAAGGGTATTTAAATGTCCTATGTAACTGTGATCACTTAAGTATGCTGTTTAATATTGAAGATCACTTTGCTGTGCTGTGCAATTTTAAAAAGGTAAAAAGGATGCAAAGTAATGATGTAAATAAGCTAGTATTTTCCAAGCAATCTTACCCATCATAATAGTCCTAATGATTGTAGAAAATAATTAGAGAATAGGCCAGTATGTATATCATCTTTAAAATGTAACATGTGCTGTTATTAAAACTCAGGTTGTGAGAAATATCAACAGGAGCATACTGGAGATTGCCATAAACCTGAACCTGAAACCCTTGATGCTAATATTGAGGTAGGATGTTGTACATCCAGTTGTTCAAACTATACTAACCATATCATGAAAAAGTCACCCCTGATGGTAATGTTGAGGTAGAATGTTGTACATCCAGTTGTTCAGACAAACTAAACCAACCATAACCCTGAACCTGTCACCTCTGGTGCTAAATTTGTGGTGGGATGTTGTATATCCAGTTGTTTAGACAAACTATATCAAACCCTTTAAAGAGTCTTATTCAGCATGTGGGGGTCTAGTAAGGTCCGAGCTCCAACATCCCGCCTACATTAATAGATGTTGATGCAAACACACAGCCTCTTACATCCAGGTGCAGTTCACCATAGAAGCTATTGTCTTCCTCTGATTTCTGATAGTAAGTGTCTAGCATATGGCATCTCCTGTACAAATGTGTTCATAGCAACACCTTCACGCAGTGACTCTATTTTTACAGAGTTTGCATTGGGGGCAACCAAATGCCTGGCAGAATAACAAGGTCGGGAGTAGTTTAGGACCCCTTAAGGTGCAGTCACAATACCCACCGGCAAGTGGACCATGCTGTGGCCAGCACAAACACAAACCCCAGAAATGGGTTAAATTCTGGGTAGATGAAGCTCATAAGCCTTGGATGGCAGTTCATCTAGGAGAAGGAAAACTCTTTAAACCACCTGCTTCCTTGCTGGTAGGCTGGGGACAGTCAAGGGTTAAGTAAGGCAACCATATATAAATGCCTATTGAAATTGGATGCACTGGGCTACATGCTTAATGAAACAGTGCAACGTTATTTGTTTAATGAAGACGTCACAAAAACAAATTATGCAGAGTGATGCTCATCCCACTGAAATATGCCAAGTTGTGAGAGTGCCAGACCCTCACCTCAAAAGTGTCCAACTAGTGCTCCCTGAATTGCGGAGTCCTGGTACAGAGAGAAAGGGCAAGAGCTATTGGCCAGACACCAAAAACACTAAACATTCTGCAGTGGAATGCAAAAGGAGTCCGTAACAAAAAGTCTCCCTGAAAAACTGCCTATATCAAGATCAGATGGATGTGGCTTACATCCAAGAAACACTTCAACACTACTGGACTGAAGAACTGCAAAAGCTTGAAGTTGAAGTAACAGAAGCCAGAATCACAGCAGAGACAGAACAAACAACAGAAGATAACATCTTGCTCAAAGTCACCACTGCAAAATACAAAAGAACATTAAATCAAACAACAAGAGGCTGTTGGAATAAAACTACAGAAAATCTCAACCTAGATAAAGAAGGGAACAAACTGTGGAAACTAGTTACAGCTTTGAACAATGAAGAGCCCTATATAGCAATCACATCTCGGACAAGGTGAAAATATGATCTCAGGTAAAAAAGCTGCAAATGCACTCATGGAACACTATACCAGCGCAAACCGCATAGATGTCCCAACAGACAAGAAACAGGCCATCATTGATGAACAGAGGAGTCATGACAACAAAAAGCTTGCACCAGAAGAGCAATGATGGCTAAGCTGACAATGGAAGAGGCAATGAGGGTGCTAAAGAAACCTAAACTGCAGCTGGAAAAGAGGACTTCTCCCACAGGTGTGGAAAGATGCTTTACTGATTCCAATACCAAAGAAAGACAAAGATCAGACGGAACCAAATGGCTACAGACCTGTCAGTCTACTTAGCTGCAAAGGAAAATTGATGGAGCACATAATTAATACCCAGTAGAGGTGGGATTTTTTAGACTGCAAGCAACTCCAGGGTTGACCCAGCCTCATGAATTGGATACCAGAGCAACTCTGGGAAGGTTAAGGCAGCCAGAGTGATGCTGATCACATCACCCCTAGTGTGCCGAGGGTCAAGAAAATATGGGCTTTACACCATATTCCCAATATGCCTAAATGGGCGTGTAACGGGATCCTTTACCTTTATTTTACATTATTAATGCACGACTGATGTGGCTTCTGGAAGAAAAACATCTCTTAGTCCCACAGTAAGCAGGATTCAGAAAACATAGATCCACTGAAGACCAGATCACATATATAGTTCAGAAAATTGAGGACACTTTCTAAAAGACACAGCACACACTAGTTGTTTGGGTGGACTTAGAACAAACATTTGACAAAGTGTAGAAAGAGAAACTGAAAGTCAAGCTGCAAAGAAATGAAGCATGTGATAGAATGTAAATATGAATCAGCCACTACCTTGAAAATAGAACTGCCAGAGCACAACTACAAGGGCAGACCAATAGGAAGATGATATTGGAGCAGGGTGTTCCCCAAAATGAAGTCCTGTTGCCTACGTTGTACCTTGCATACATAAATGACATATCAAGAATATTCCAGGAAGAACATACAATGCCACCTTTGCAAATGATCTAGCCCTGTGGATCTCTAAAGAATATATCACTATGGCAAGCATTTGGATGCAGCAAGCCCTGGCATCATTGGAGGAGTGGGTCAAAACATGGCTAGTGAAGACAAATGAATGGAAAACAACATACACAGTGTTTTTCCTTTCAAATAAACCACAAAGTTCCAAATAAGTGCTAAATGGGAAAAATCTACAAATGGATGAAAAACAAACTACCTAGGCATTGCCTTTGATCGTCGCTTGACTTGAAAAACCCAGATTGAAAGAAACAGTACAAAAGCAAAGCAGAGAATGACAATCATTAAACAACTTGCTGGCATGGGCTTGGGAGCAGATGAGAGAGTACTAAAGAAGCTTTACACTGGGCGAGGGAGACAAGTCCTAGAATATACCATTGCAGCATTGTCAACAGCTGCTAAGTCAAACTTTTATGAAATAAACAGAACCCAAAACCAAGCAATGAGAATCATAGCATGGGGCATGAAGTCAACACCCATTGAAGAGTTGGAAAAGATTACATACCTCTAGCCAATGGAGGATAGAAGAGATAGCAGACCTCAGCAACAAGCCAAAAAATTTTGGAGGCTGACAGACCACCCAATGTACCAGAAAATAAATGGACTTTGAAGGGGAAGACTGAAGGCAACTTTGTTGAAACAGTCAAAACAAAGATGAAAGCAAACCCCATCAATATCAACAACTCTGCCCATCTACACTGCACACAAGCTACCAGTTTGGAAACAAAAGTGCTTCCTTGTTGTGACACAGTGGATCCCGTCTCACTGCACCATCCCCAGAAATGAAGAGGCTGACAAATTGGCAAAACAAGGGGCAAAGCTACCTCAACTTGATACAGGCATAATTTATGAAGAGGCTAAACATTTTATCAAGTGCAGATACAGGAGCAAGTGGGAAGCAGAACATCCAGGCCACAATAAAAATAATGCGTATTACCAGCTCAGCAGAAGTGAACAAGTGGTAATCTCCAGACTTCTTTGAACATAATCAAGTTGATGTCTGAGGGTGAACATAATCAAGATGATGTCTGAGGGTGAACATAATCAAGTTGATGTCTGAGGGTGAACATAATCAAGTTGATGTCTGAGGGTCAATGAAGAAGAAAAAATAAGAAGATTCAACATGCCTGCTAGCTAATTCTGTTTTGTTTGTTTATATATTTTTTTTAAATTTGGTGTGCTTAATTGCACTTAAAGATTTAAAAACACATCTTATCCTCACTGGGTCTGCATTTTATTGAAAAAATTGCCTTTGTACTATGTATGTGTGCATGCATGTGCACATGTGTGTGTATGTGCTTGTACAGGTACATATGTCATCCATGGTAGTAATGAGAAAGGGATTACACAAAAAGCACTACCTACATTTGACATTTTTGTGTAGCCTGTCTCATAAATGTCTGATTGATCCAAACTTCTGTTAGGCTGATTGTAGCAACAGCTGTGCTAAAATTGAGATACAATATACTGACTTCTTGGAAGTGACAGAAAGTAAACATCACCTAGGCTCATGTGGAGATGAGGAAGGTATGGATAATAACCATGTTATTATTTTAAATTTATATTTAATATTATTGTTTTAAATTCATGTTTTTACTGTTCAAATTTAAGTGGTTTAAATGTCTGTACTATATAACATCTAATTCTTAGCAGCCATTAGGCGTTTCACAGAGATTTTAAAGCATTTCAAAATGTTAAATAAACTTGTGTGATATATACATATTACATCATTACCTAGGTATTATACGTATATTAATTTTATAACATTTTTTCTTCCATATAAGACATGCACTTTATCATTTATCTGTGCTCATTATTTTCAACATTTCAGACATATATTCCTGTCCCCTGTGCAACACTGGTTTCCTCCAATTTGATGTCCTGGATGAGCATATGAAAACAGTACACAGAAATGGACTCTGGAAGTTTGGTAATAAACATGATGATCTTCAGGATGTGTTACCACAGGGCAATGGCAATAAAATGGATAAAACAGTAAATCATGAAGGTAATACATCTGCTTTAAAGACTGAAATTTGTGTAGCATGTACATGGAATGATAATCAAGAAGTACATAAAAGAATCCATTCGGTGGAAAATCCTTTTATGTGTGAGTTTTGTGGTGCAGCATTTATGCAACGAGGTGAGCTAAAAGTACATAAAAGAACACACACAGAAGAGAAGCCTTACAAGTGTGATGTTTGTGGTGCAGTATTTACTGAGAATAGTAACTTACAAGTACATAAAAGAACACATACAGGAGAGAAGCCTTACAAGTGTGATGTTTGTGGTGCAACATTTACTAAGAATAGTAACTTACAAGTACATAAAAGAACACATACAGGAGAGAAGCCTTACAAATGTGATGTTTGTGGTGCAACATTTACTAAGAATAGTAACTTACAAGTACATAAAAGAATACATACAGGAGAGAAGCCTTACAAGTGTGATGTTTGTGGTGCTGCTTTTTATCGAAGCACTCATCTCAATGAGCATAAAAGAATACATACAGGCGAGAAGCCTTACAAGTGTGCTGTTTGTGATGCAACATTTACTCATAAAAGTAGCCTACAAAACCATAAAAGAATACATACAGGAGAGAAGCCTTACAAGTGTGATGTTTGTAGTGCTGCATTTTATCTAAGCAGTCATCTAAATTATCATAACAGAATACATACAGGCGAGAAGCCTTATAAGTGTGATGTTTGTGGTGCTGCATTTTATCGAAGCACTGATCTACTTACTTACTTACTTACTTAGTCGTTCCCCTTCTACCGTGAGGTGTAGAGGTTTGGAAGAGAGAGCGCCAGACCATTCTATCAGCTGTCTTCTTCCTGGCCTGGTTCCATTCTAGTCCTCGGTCCTTCAAAGATTGTCTAATGTTGTCCTCCCAGCGGACTCTGGGTCGTCCTGGAGGTCTGGATCCCTGGCTCTTTGTTTCCCATGCTTGTCGTGGTAGCCGATCTTCTCCCATTCTGCAGACATGGCCAAACCATCTTAGTTGGGACTGTTCTATTTGGGTCTGCAGCGGATGGGATTTTAGGCCTTGACGGATCGTCTGGTTGCGGACCATGTCTCTTCTTGTTACTTCAACCACTTTCCTCAGATACCTCATTTCTGAGGTTTGGATCTGGCTTTTGTGGGTTGTAGTCATTGCCCACGACTCGCATCCATATGTCAAGACTGGGACATAGGTGGAGCGGTATACAGCCATCTTCGTTTTCTTACCAACCTCTTTCTTGCTGAGGAATCCACGATTTATGGCCTGAAAAAGTCTCCCAGCCGCTGCTTTTCGAGTGGCCAACTCTTCTTTGATGCCTCCCTTTCGGTCTATAATAGCTCCGAGATATTTAAAGTGGTCGACCTGCTCCAGGACCTGTTCTCCCAACTTAATCTGATGTTTTCTTTCTTCTCGTGATATCACCATGGATTTTGTTTTAGAGCTGCTTATGACCATCCCTCTCTTCTCCAGCTCTTCCTTCCAGACTTGCAGGTTGGATTGGAGATATGCCTCTGATTTAGCAATCAGGGCAACATCATCAGCAAATGCCATCTCCGAAATATAGACCTGTCTCATCTTCCAGTACCCCACTGAATACTTTCTTGTTCTCTCCTTACATGCCTTGATGACATCGTCCATAAGGAGTATGAAGAGGTAAGGTGATAGGATATCACCTTATCTTACACCAGTGGTGGTCCTGAACTCTTCTGACTTATGGTTTGCTGTCCTCACATAATTTCTGCAAGACTTGTAGAAGCTCTGTATAGCATGAATCAGAGGTGCTGGAATATTCTTCCTTGCCAAACAGTCCCAAAGTTTGCTCCAAGGGACCCTGTCAAACGCCTTTTCCAGATCTATGAAACAAAGATGGATCTCACTCTTATACTCAAGGGCCTTTTCACTCAGCTGTCTGAGTGTGAAGATTAGGTCTTGAGTACTTCGGTTTGCTCGGAATCCGCACTGGACCTCATCCAATTGTGGCTCAGCTAGGCGTCGGAGTCTCTGCTCTAGGATTCTAGAGTAGATTTTACCAGGGACACTGAGAAGGGATATGCCTCTATGGTTTCCACATTGTCGATTGTCACCCTTTTTGAAAATTGGTGTTATGATGGCAATCTCCCAATCCTTTGGTATGGTCTTGTTGCACCATGCTGCCTGTAGGACCTTTAAGAGTAATAGGTCGCCTGATGCTCCCATGTACTTAACCATTTCTGGTGTTATACCATCATGCCCTGCTGCTTTGCCCATCTTGATTTTCTCCAGTGCTGCCCCTCAGTTCTTCCATCTTTATGTCATCTTCACCATCATTGGTTTTCTCTTCTGTGCTAGTGTTTATTATTTCTGATGCTTCATCATGCTCACCATCCAGGAGTTCTGAGAAATATTCTTTCCATCTTTCCATTACTTCCTTCGGGGCAGTAAGCAATTTGCCTTGCTTGTCCTTTATAAATTTGAGAGGGCATTGTTTTTCTTTCCTCATGTTCTTTAGGGTCTTATAGAACAATTTCTGGTTTTCTTGTGCATCTTTTTCTAGCTTTTCTCCAAATTCTTCCCAGGACTTCTGTTTTGCTGCTAGCACTTTGTTCTTTGCTTCTGTTCTGAGTGTCACATATTCTCTATATTTTTCCATTTGTCCTGTTGTGTTTTTAGCTCCCAAGTATTGTTTCCATGCCATTTTCTTCTCTCTTATTTTCTCTTTGACTTCCTCTGTCCACCAAGGTGTCCTCTTTCTCTGGTTCCCAAGTCGGACTTCACCGCATGCTTCTGCAGCAGCTGTCTTTATGATATCCTTGAATTTATTCCAGAGGGTTTCCAAGTCATCAGGTCGTTCTTCTGTGTTGCTCACTGCTGTAGCAATAAGCCCCTGATATCTGGTCTTAATTTCTGGCTCTCTAAGCTTGTAGGTCCTAATGCTCATTTCTCCTGCTCGTTTACTTGGTTTCTTGCGTGATGTTGGGCAGTTCCTAGGCTGAGCAACTCTTTCAGTTGTTCGTTTGATTGTTAGCAGGTAGTGATCACTTCCAATCTCTGGCCCCCTCCAGACTCTTGCATCTCGGACATATCTGAATGAGCTTCTCCGAACAATGGCATAGTCGATCACTGACTTCTCATTCTTGGTTGGTTCACATCTAGTGTATGCATGTATGCGCTTATGGGGGAACTTTGTATTTGTAATGATCAGATTCTGCTCACTGCAGAATCTAAGGAGTCGCTTTCCATTGTCATTGAGAGTATCTTCTCCATATCTTCCGATAACTCCACCCCATCTAGCATGGTCATTTCCAACTCTGGCATTAAAATCTCCGAGCATAATAACTTCATCTAGGCAGTCATCCACTGTCCTTTGAAGCAGCTCGAAGAATTCCTCCTTGACCTCTGCTCTCTCATCCTCATTTGGCCCATACACTATGACCAGGTTGACTATGGTTTCTCCTTCTTTCAGTTTTACAACCATAATGCGCTCCGAGACAAAGTTCCATCCCTTGATACTATCTTTTTGATTTTGGGCCACAATGCAACCCACGCCCCCTTTAGCTCTTTCAGATATGGGTACACCACTGTAGAGCAACGTGTTGCCATCGAGATCCATGACTCCTTGTCCTTTTTTCTTCGTTTCCGTTATAGCCAGGATTTCTAGTTTTGCTTTCCTCATCTCTTCCACCAGCTCCTCTTCCTTCCCATTTATACTTCTTGTATTCCAAGTTCCATAAGTCGTAGTCCGTAGTCCGTTCCAGTTCGTCGCCTTTAGAATCAGTCCGGTTTTCTCTCTTGTAGTTCGCGTAATCATGATTTAAAGCAAACAGGTGATTGGCCTGTTGTGCCTTTGCATGGTGGAGGGGCTGCCTCCTTACGGCCTCCATGCAGGCCGCCCTCCTCCTTTTTCATCCGGGCTTGGGACCGGCATTGGCGGAGTTAGCACTGATCTAAATGAGCATAAAAGAATACATACAGGTGAGAAGCCTTACAAGTGTGATGTTTGTGGTGCTGCATTTTATCAAAGCACTCATCTAAATTATCATAAAAGAATACACACAGGTGAGAAGCCTTACAAGTGTGATGTTTGTGGTGCTACATTTTATCGAAGCACTGATCTAAATGTGCATAAAAGAATACATAAAGGTGAGAAGCCTTACAAGTGTGATGTTTGTGGTGCTGCATTTACTCATAAAAAAAGCCTACAAAACCATAAAAGAATACATACAGGAGAAAAGCCTTACAAGTGTGATGTTTGTGGTGCTGCATTTTATCAAAGTACTCATCTAAATTATCATAAAAGAATACATACAGGCGAGAAGCTTTACAGGTGTGATGTTTGTGGTGCTGCATTTTATCGAAGCTCTGATCTAAATGAGCATAAAAGAATACATACAGGAGAGAAGCCTTACAAGTGTGATGTTTGTGGTGCTGCATTTTATCGAAGCACTCAGCTAAATGTGCATAAAAGAATACATACAGGAGAGAAGCCTTACAAGTGTGATGTTTGTGGTGCTGCATTTACTCATAAAAGTAGCCTACAAAACCATAAAAGAATACATACAGGAGAAAAGCCTTACAAGTGTGATTTTTGTAGTGCAACATTTACTCAGAATAGTGGCTTACAAAAACATAACAGAAAACATACTGGAGAGAAGCCTTACAGGTGTGATGTTTGTGGTGATGCATTTTATCAAAACATTCATCTAAATGAGCATAAAAGAATACATACAGGAGAGAAGCCTTACAAGTGTGATGTTTGTGGTGCAACATTTACTCAGAGTAGTAGCTTACAATCACATAAAATAAAACATAGGAGAGAAGCCTTACAAGCATGATGTTTGTGGTGTAGCATGTTGTTATATGTAAATTTCATAACATTGATTGTTGCTGTTCACTTCCTTGTTGATGTGTTTGGAGACCATTGTCTTGGTTTCAGGAAGTGATGTCATCACGTCTGCTGGCCACCTTTGCAGACGTCGAACTTTCTAAGTCGGCAAGCAAAGTGTGCCTTGCTAGTCATTCGATTGTGTGGCCTTCAATGTGTAGGACGCTGGTCCAACTTAGCTCCAGAGTTTTATGTAATTTTCCTTCCATCTTCATTCTGTTGTACCATCACTAGATTACCCATACAATGCCGTGAGGTAATGCTAGATATTATATGAGAGATTGGAAGAGAATGCTGATCATTATGTGAGTGACTTATGCAATAAACTGTGTGAAACTGCCTTTGACATGTTTCTTAGTACGAGACTGTACTACAATGTTATAGACTGTCATAGAGATGACTTCTCTGCATGCACATACTCTCTTTGATGTTTTAAATGGAGCTGTAACCTGTTCAATAAATTATATTGTGAATCGTCCAACCTGGCCTGTGGACTATAATTTATCTTTCAAGTGTGCAGTCTGTTTGGGCAGGGATTTGAAAGGGGTCATACCTCCAGACACGGGCATCTTCAGCAGTGTCCCATATAATTAACAAAAGGCCAAGCCACAACTACATTGTGCTAATATCATTGAAGCCCGAAGTACCGTATCAATGGGGGCCAAAGCCGAAGGATCTCAGCTAATTTTCAAGAAGTTTTTCAAGTATCTCGACTTCGTTTGTCGAAGAAAATCACATTTTGTCAAGATGGCGACCTACATCATCTGCCGATCAATTTGAAGAAGTGTAGGAACATTTGTCAAAAATTATTTTCAACTACACTCTGAAGTTGAAGCTCCGTATCAATGGGAGCCAAAGCCGATGGATTGTGAGTATCCAGTTTCCAGAAAGAAGTATTTCCAGTCGGCATTTTTTCCTGTACATGAAATTTCCAAGATGGCGACCTGCATCGTCTGCCCACTTGGGTGAAGAGTGAAAGAAATTTTCAAAAATAAATATCTTCAATTGGGCCTTAAGGTCGTCTACAAGTTATAAAAAGACGTTCCTGTATGAATTTCAAATGTACATCCTACTATTGAAGCTGAAGATGGCGAATTTCCTATGTCAATATTGGACCAGAGCGGTGTCCTTCGATGTCAGCTGTTATGATTGCTAGGCCTAACCTTAGGTCTAAGCTGAAATTTTTCAACGTTCCTTGCTTGGAGTGAAGTCAAATCCAGGAGGAAATCGTACTGGCATAACAGATAAGTGTATTTTTGGTTACGTACAGCTTGGGTACTGATGAAATCTGTTTGCCAGAATTTTTTTTTTCTCACCATATGTGTTTTATTCATGTCTATTCGTTGTTGACATAGTGGAAGGTTGGCTTGGGACTTATGAATCTGTTTATACCGCTTCGGCTGGTCGATAGATTCATGAGCGTTCTGTAGGGTTTGGTGTGATTTTTTCAAATAGCGGAGCCGGCATAAAAGCTGGGAGTTTTACTGCAGCTTTTGAAATTATCATGACCTATTGTTGTTAGATGTAGAGTACTGTTAGCTGTAAAATTTGTGGTTGTAGTGCAGTTCAGTGTATTTTTTTCTCTTCAGTTTTATCCATTATTGTTTGTAAAATGGTCATTCTCACCTTACTATTATTTATTTAATAGATGTCATAAATGTTGTAAAATTTGTCATTGTCTTGTCATAATTGTGATAAGCAACATCTTATTTATTTGTTCTACAATTTATATATTTCTCCCTTGGTTAACTATTTCAATTCTTTTAATTTAGCTCTTGTCACTGTATCCAGTCATCTTGTCTGTACCTTTGTGGTTTTCTTGTTGTTTGCTCCATATATATAACATCTACTTTAATATATGTCATTGCATGCAGAGAGTGATTGGAGATTGGTGAAATAGGTATTGAATATATCATCTCTTCTTGACTGTGCAAACGATTGGGAGATGGCGGTAGACCTACCTGGACGAGGGGCATATCCAGAGAGTATCCGAAAATCGCGGAGACGGCCGGATATAGTGCTTCATTCTTCAGCAACGCTTCAGGTCATACTGATTGAACTGACCGTGCCATTTGAATCCAGATTAGATGAGCAACATTCGTTCAAAGCGGCCAAGTATAGTGATCTGGCCGCGGATCTGAGACACGATGGGTTCACCGCAAGGGTCATGGCTGTTGAAGTGGGCGCAAGAGGGCTTGTGGCTGCATCAGTGTATGATCTATTGAAACTGTTGGGGCTAAGGGGACAGTCGAGAACAAGGGCACTGAAGAGGCTTAGTGAAACTGCCGAAAAGGCATCAGGCTGGCTGTGGAACAACCGCAATGGGCAATGGAGATCGTGACAATAAACACTGCAGTACAGAAAACACCAGAAATTTTTCTAAGTACACAGTACGCTGAGTTTTGTGGTGGACTAGTGAATGGGCTGTGACTCAGGGGCGACAGGCGTTGTATACTATAAGGGGTGTCAGTATCAAAAGTCCAGTGGGGAATGCGCAGTGGCTAGACTCGTTGACTTCGCAATGGTGTCTCAGTGTGTGTGACGGAACGAACGGAATAATTTGTCTTCTCTTTGTTACTTTCAAAATTGCCTCCACGGCTGGCGGAGTTGTGGATTTTAAAGTTGCTACCATAAGTGACATGGGTTCATTTTCGATACAAGACAACAGGAAGCTGAGACGCTTGGGAGTCATGACCCAAGTGGGCCCGCCCCCCTTAGAGTGTAAAGGAGTATATGGGGCCGAAACACTTGTTGGACGGGGACACCCTTCTGATGATCAGATTGCTTCCAGTTGTATCGCTCTGTAAAGAGTTTCCTATCATGACATAATCATATATAAAAGTTACATTATTGTATTCATATTGTTAATTACAATAATTGTAAAAGATGGCTACCTTAGAATATTATATTAAACTTGGAAAGGAGTGTGGTAAAGAAGGTGAAGCTTTACTGTCATATGCATCCACTGAGTATGAAAAAGAATTAAAAAGGTTGGAAGCCAATGAACTCAGGGAGCAAAGAAAATTAGAGAGAGAGAGGAAAAGAAAGCAGCTGAAGAATTAGCTGAAAAAAGAAGACAAGAAGAATTAAACACCAAGAAACTGCTTATTATCACCTACAGGGAGTGTCAAAATGTTTGAACATACAAACTACCTGCTACTTAGCAGATAATGAAAAGAAATTGTGGCTATTGAAAGCACGCAAATAAAATCAGTACAAAAATTGTCTCTGATACTGCTGTAGTGAAACAGAGATCGTGAAGAGGTCGCCCCATTCCGTGTCATGTCCTTAAACTTTCTCACTAGCCTCATAACCCTGTCTCTGTCCATAAGCTTTCTCACTAACCTCACAATCCTCTCTGTCTCGTTAAGCTTTCTCAATAACCTCACAATCCTCTCTCTCTCTCTCACCATAAACTTTCTCATGCAACATGTGTTGCATTTAGAAAGTGTCGAACATGTTTTTCGTTCGACATGTGAGTTACCAGGTGCAGAAAACGCAGCTATGTTTTAGAAAAGTCAGTTCTACACAGGCCTTCTTTTAAAAGGGCCGAAAGAACACTCAGCTGATGAGTCTTCCAGTGGGATTGCTTTGCAAATTGCTTATGCTGCAATCTGTGGACACAGCAGCAAACAGCAACACTATAACAGAACTCAAGAATGAATCGTTTGTTTTCAGTGAAGAGATTTCCAGAAGTAACAAGGTGATTTGTGTGTTTGTTTCGGTGCAAGGAGAGTTTTCGTTAAAGAAAAGATACTTGTTACCCATTTATGTACTTTATGCATTGCAAACAATTGGGTCAAGTATCAGCCTTGAAACCAAACTAAGATTCCCCGGTTTCGACCATTCCAAAAAAGGATAATTTCAGGCAATAGCATCACCCTAAACATGTTTTCAGTCATGTATTGATCAAATAGAAAACAGAAAGAGTGAGATAGACAGCCATTGTGGAAAGATACTTACAATCGTAAATAGTGAATAGTCCGCTAAACAATGCAAGTGAAGTAGGGATATGAACAGTAGAAACTGAACAAGGCTGTATTATGTCACCACTACTTTTTGAATAGTGATTGGGTTATCTAAAAACTTACCCACAATGAACAATTGGGTATAAAAATGTTCTAACGAGACCTTTGATATCATCTTGAACGGGGAAAAACTACAACAGAAAGTTGAAAGTTTCAATTATTTAGGCAGTAAAATGACTCAGGATGGTGACACAACAAGAGAAATCCATACTAGAATTGCTTTGGCAGCTAGCGCCTTCAATAGATTATCTAACATTTGGAAATTACGATCATTGAATATACATACCAAGCTTCGTCTGTTTAATTCAAATGTTATCTCAGTGTTAAAAATACGGCTGTGAGAGTTGGAAAATAACAAAATCATTGGAGAACAAGCTGAATACATTCGAGAACAAATGTCTTAGAAAACTCATGAACATCAGTTGGAAAAGAATTCAAGACTAATCGACAAATAAGAGAAGACTCTAGGCAGAAATATGTCTCCGACTATATAAGGAAAAGACGATGGTCATATATCGGTCATGTCCTACGAATGCAAAACAACAGAATACCACTACAGGCGCTCACTTGGGTTCCTGAGGGTAAGCGGAAAAAAGGAAGACCAAAAGAAACACTCAGAAGAACAATAAGAGAAGGAAGAACGTTGGGCCTAAATAATGTGCAAGAGCTAAGAGGAGTGGCGTCACAACGAACAACCTGGAGAGCACTGGTTTCTGCCTTATGCGCCGTGTTTGGCGCTTAAAGAATTTATTATTATTATTATTATTAAACAAGTGTCTAGAAAACAGAAGAGTGAGATAGACAGCCAGACAAACGTAAATAGTCCCAAAAGCAAGTGAAGTAGATATGAACACTGAACCTAGAGAAGTGGCATCTAATTAAATGAGATAGAAGACTAACCAGTGGAAAAAAATGAAATACAACATATTTGTGTCTACCATAACGTTTATGAGATTGTGAAGTACGCCAAGAGAGTTTGACAGATTTTTTCCAGTGTCCATGACATTTCTTTTTATGCAGACATGTGTGCAGATGTCGCATTGAGTTCACAAAATGTCTACATTTTTCTATTGTCTTAAATGTGTGCATACGTTGGAGAAGTGAAGCTCCCGATAAAGCATTTGAAAACACAATAAGAGTGAACGTCTGTAATATTAACTGTATGTGAAGTTGAACAGTACATCTTACTTAATGTACATCTTAAGAGTGAGAAAAGAACTTCCACTAGAGATCACATGTAGCAAAGACTACTATTTGTTGACGACAACAGTCACAGACATATAGAAATGTGTTTAGTTATAAAATAAATCGAGCATTCCTCAGCAAAAGTGAAGTTGGCAAGAAGATACACACTGCTCCACCGTTATCCCTGTCTTGACTTATGGATGCGAGTCATGGGCAATGACTACAACCCACAAAAGCCAGTACTCAGAAATGAGGTATCTGAGGAAGGTGGTTGAAGTAACAAGAAGATACATGGTTCACAATCAGACGATACGTCAAGGCCTAAAATCCCAGCACATGCAGACCCAAGTAGAAGAGTCCCAACTAAGATGGTTTGGTGATCTCTGCAGAATGGGAAAAGATCAGCTACCACAACAAGTATGGGAAACTAAGAGCCAGGGATCCAGGATGACCCAGAGTCCTCTTAGAGGACAACACTAGACTGTCTCTGAAGGACCGATGACTAGAATGGAACCAGGCCAAACGATAGGGTAGTATGGCGCTCTCTCTGTCCAACCTCTACACTCTCGGTAGAAGAGGAACGACTAAGTAAGAAGTGATCTTATCATTAGGTACCACAAAGTGATTTTTGTTTGCACAGAAACACCAGAGAAAACAATCCAGTTTGGAAGCCCTTGGGAAACCATGAAATTTGGTCCTTTATTTTTTAAAACAGGACAACAAATAAAAAAGTTATGGCATTATGATTGTGTTATATAACTCTAACTTCTTCTCTGAATTTTTAATGCATTTCTCTTTTTTTCCTCCTATTGTCAGTTATTCACTGTTTTTCACAGCATCTTAATACGGATCATCTGCAATAATAAAATTCCAGAAGTGAATTTTTTTTTTACATGTAAAGAGAATTACATGTACTATTATTATACATGTATTGTATTGAAAAACAGGACAAACCTTAAAACTTGAAAATGGCGCAGCCTGCTTAAATTAAAATGTATATTAATTAATATGAATACATGAGTGAACTATTTAAAATGCATTTTATGAAAGCTATTTATATATATATATTTCTTCTTTTCGAGGAATTTTAACGACTTGATACTAGTGGCTGCTAGTCTGAGCATTTCATTACAGCAGCAGCTGCTTCAATCAATACCCTTTAGCTCTTCAGTTCTTTTCTCCGTGTCTTTTTTGGTCTACCTCTCTCTTTCCTTGAGGATTCCAGAATAAGGACTGCCTTGTAATGCTATCAACAGGTTTCCTCAACGCATACCTGTCAACCTCCTGAGACAAAAATCTGTACGCCGGACCAAAACAATCCTTACAAACACCCAAAAATCCTTACGCAAAAAATATATTAATAAATTATACACAATACAGTTTTAAAATGAGAAATGACATGTACAAATCTATTAGCATTTGAATTAGCGTGATATAAAACATGCTAATAGTCTCATGCTGTTGAACTGGTTCCACCACTGCATACAGGCATGTCCATCAATCTTGTTCTTGGTCCAAGTCCTTCTTCAAAAACTCTCACTATAATAGCTAACCGCTTTTACATATACAAAATTTAGTGATCATGAGGTACAATTCTTTCGATGCACATTGTTTTGTATTATAATCAACACATGCACTTTTAGCACTTTGCAGAATTGCATTTGTGGGCTTAAAGTCTGCACAGCATATATCAATGTTAATCTTACACTGTAAAAAAGAAGGGAGTGTGTCCGCATTCATGGACCTCCTGCAGTCTGTGTGGATTTTTTTCATCATTGAAAATGATCTTTCGCAGTCAGCATTGCTGTGAGGGAGTATCAGCAGTCGCTGAATGATGCATTTCAAATTAGGGAAGCGGATGGCACCAGTACTAGTTTTCTGGTCACCAACTTCCAGCCAATAGCTACAGAAGCTCTTTTTCTGACCACTATCTGTCAGTAGAGGCACATACACACATCAGACAACATACAGTGGTCATTGAACTCATCTTTCAGTGCTTCCTGATCAAGATCTTGGACACAAGCATCAGCCAATCTGCAGATGTTTGGATACCTGAGATTATCTTTAGTGCTTGGATCAAGCACTTTTAAGTCCTTTAGAACCTGGTTGTCAAAGGGAAATTTATCAGTAATTTTTTTAACCACTGATGTGTAAAAATTTCTGACATCCTCAAAAAATGAACTCTTTACTCCACTACCAAGCTCCATTTCTTCGATAAATGCTCTTTTCGGTAGGCCAATTGCCAGTATGCTGTCATCATGCTGCACCCCACGATCACTAAATTTGATATGCCTCAAGTCAACAACCTGTTTAAGGGGAGGAGCTACACTGAAATGTTATTTTCGTTATTAATTGCTGGATTTCAATGAAAATGCACAGACTTAACCTATGTCAATACTAGATACGAAAAATGAAGAATTTTATGGCCCTGCACTACTGGTTGCCATAGAAACGGCGGCCATATTGGATTCTATTGTTCTATTTCAATTTGCTAAGGCTTTTTTATTTATTAAGCTATGAATACCAAAAATGAACACAATGTTTATCATTATATTTTAAAACTTTTCACTTGTTGGATTTTTGATAACTTTAATACAAAAAAAGTTGTAGGACTTTGAATATAGTGTCTAAAAAAAGTAACAAATTTTGATAAATTTTACATTACTTTTTGCAATAAATCAAAAGTTTGATCAGATACTCAAAATCCAGCAATGTGAAAGTTTTAAAAGATTATGGGCAACATATGTGCCAATTTTTATGTCAATTAACACATAAGTGTGGAAGTTTTAAGGAAATTAGGATGAGAAAATTAGATTTTGAGAAAATCGCATTTTTCTCCATAAATAGACTACAATTAATTAAGTCTGTAATATTGCCCCTGAAAAATTGCTTACTTGTCATTTAGAACATACTGGTAGCATAGCCAGCTTCCTCTGCAGCTTCCTATCTGGCTTTCTGTTGAAATTTGTGCCTAATTTCCTTCCTTGTCTTAGCGCAGTTTTCTGCTGTTTTAGAGCTGAGCAATATTGGATTCTTTGTTCTATTTCAATTTGCTAAGGCTTTTTTATTTATTAAGCTATGAATACCAAATATGAACACAACGTTTGTCATTAAAAGTTAAAACTTTTCCAGTGATGGATTTTTGATAACTTTAATACAAAAAAAAGTTGTAGGACTTTGAAAATAGTGTTTAAAAAAAGTAACAAATTTTACTAAATTTTACATTACTTTTGTCAATTAACCAAGAGTTTGATCAGATACTTAAAATCCATCATATAAAAAGTTTTAAAAGATTATGGGCAATATATGTTCCTATTCTTGTCAATTAATACATAAGTGTGGAAGTTATAAGAAAATTAGTATGAGAATAATGATTTCTTTAAAATCACATTTTTCAATATAATTAGAATATAATTAAATAAGTATGTAATACTGCAGCAAAATAAAATAACTTACTAGTCATGCAGAACATACCGGCAGCATATCCAGCTTCCTCTGCAGTTTCTTGTCTGGCTTTCTGTTGGGATTTGTGCTAAATGTCCTTCATTTTCTTAGTGCAGTTTTCTGCCATTTTAGAGCTGAGCACCAGACGTTTAACGCTTTCTTGCTCCTGCCAGTTGACAAGCCTCTTTTCCACTGTTCAGCCCCAGGACTTTCTTGAAAAATATAGCAGCCTCAGGTCCTTGATTAAATTCAGCAATATTAGGGCTGTATGGTTTAATTGCTATGATCTGATTGAATGCTTTGCTATCACAATCACTTTACACGGTGTAGCGAAATTTATGTCGCGTCAGAGAACAGCTTCACAAATCACTACCTGCCTCAGCTTCCATGACACTTGAACTTCCTAGAAAGAGGCAAATGTTTACATTAGTAACATTTCAAATAAAGATTTTTTTTTTTTTTGCGTTCGCCCGCTAATACTCGAGGTGAAATCTCAGGTTATTATTTTTTATGTCTAACCTGACATTGATTTTACGTGAGTATCCCTTTATTTCTTGTACAGAGACAGGTGTCCCTCGCCATTCAGGCAAATACTCGCCGATTTCGGAGGTACCTATTGCAGCTGGGTCGGCTCAGGAGCCGCCAGTCCCTAGTCGACGACACTCCTTCAAATGTGCTCGCCAGGTCTCGAGTTAATCCAGTCCAAATCCCGGTTGACGAAAAATCCTCAAATGCCGTCGCCCGGGTTTGATCCTGTATCACCCGGTCGCCAGTGCGGTGTTGTAACCACTACGCTAGCGCGGCTCCTCAAATAAAGATGTAAACAAGCATTAATAAACTGTGTCTTAAAGTACAATGGAAGCAAAACAATACATGTAAGTAATGAAATATGTTTCTAAACTTGATATTTATAGAGATCAAAATAAATTACATGAATGTCTATGCTTAGGCAAGGGGAAACATAAAGTAAGTTTCAAAAGTAAATACCTTCAAAATGTATATGACAGCCTTGCTTCACTTTCCATTTGATGAAGTTTCCAATCTTTCTTCTGGTACCAAGAACCAGCTGTTGCACATGTCTGGCAGGCATTTTTTTAAATAACACATAAGCATCTGTGACAAGATATGTCAATAAAAATACACAAGAAACAAACATTAAATTGAGGAAACAAATATGCACTATGCTTACAAGAATCATGATAATGTACTGAATTATGAGAAGTCACCCGTTATTCTGTAAACTCGGGGAAACGTGATGATTTTTAATTGACTGTCTACTACTTGTAATAGCTAGTTCATGTAACTCCCTGGTGGTTGAAATGAAGCACAGTGGGCCGCCTTCTTTGATGTCATTCCAGTAAGTAGCCAACGTCGTAAGGTTTAGGGTTAGGTTAAGATTCTTAAACCTGGTTGAAATGAGTCACTGTGAGCCGTCTTCTTAGATGTCATCCCAGTAAGTCGCCAACGTCGTTAGGGTTAGGTTTAGGATTCATTTACGTAACCATTAGCCCTTTTTACCGCGTCTCTGAATTCTAATCTAAGGAACTATCGTACAGATGGTCCCGTCTGCTTCATTTCAACCACTAAGCCTAACCCTTACTCCTGTTTACTGCATCTCTAAATTCTTGTTAAAGGCCACATCGAACAAACGGTCCGCTGTGTTTTATTTCAACCCTCCTTGCCTGAGTACTAATGTCCCAGTTTTTACCATTACATCGTCACAATAAGTACGTTTTACCTCCAGTGTAGGCAAAGTCTTGCTTCCATCTCTAACTCTGGCCTATTTCAGTTGGAGATAACGAGAGCATCTAGTTTTTATAGGCATTGTCACAACTATTACTAAACAAAAATGTAATTTCGAACCTTAATGTAAACACGCGGCCATATTGTCGTTGCCGGTCACGTGAACGCGCACAGCCAATTAAAAATTTAGAATCGAGGGGAAACCCTTTTTGTTGACTTGGAAATTATAAATTTCCAATCTGGCATTTGGAATCCCGAAATAAGTGACCTGCTTACGGTAAAGTGCAGATTTGGACGAATCCAACGATGTATAATCTGTAGGGGTGTAAGCTTGGTTGCTATGTAAAAAACTCGGTCTAATGAGACATTTTTTCTCGAGTTTGAGAAAATCACTCCATACCATACCTTTTTCAAAGTCAAAATACATATTGTTAGAATGCATTTTGACATTTAATTCTGTTATATTTAGATTTAGGAGATGCTAAAGTATCAGAAAATGGACTAATCCCAAAATCGATCATTTTTGTATTTTGACGTTAATTTCATGCCCGCTCCTGGCCTTTTTAAAATCACCCAATGATGATCTAAATTTCTTGTTTATGCACATATGATCAATCTGAATTTCTGTTTTATAGTCTGGTGATATCCATGTTGCTCTGTGTATTCTTTTGTGTGGAAACTTGTTTCCTCCTAAAGACAACTGATTTTAAGCACAGAAATTTGTGAATAGTTTCCCATTTTCATTCATTATTCCTAGCCAATGTAGCGGTATGGCAGCTTGCGTACCCTGACAATCCCCAGAGCTATGCCAGTGGGAGTTTTACTCCTGGTAGGTTCAACCAAGCTGGACTGGTCTGTGTGGGTAGGGGTCAGACAAAAGCTGGTACCCTGGTCCTCCAGGTTGGGGGTTTTAGCATAGGGCTGACACCCCTGTCTATGTAAAAAAAATCACACGTTACGGAAACAACAATAAATGGAAAAACTTTGCTGCGGGATGGACATTCGGAGTCTGTGGCTCGTATGACTCTCAGTGGTGAAAGCTGAAAGGAAGCCACTGACATGAAAACGGATGTCCTGACCACAAAACAGGATACAAGAATAGGTTTTTGGAATGTCAGGACAATGTACGAGACAGGTAAACTAAGACAGGTCACGGCAGAAATGAGAAACTATAGGTTACACATTCTAGGGATAAGCGAGAGCAGATGGACAGGGGCAGGAATAGTTAAAACAGCAACAGGAGAAACAGTACTTTACTCTGGAAGAGAGGATGGACAGCACAATGAAGGCGTAGCCATTATTCTACAGAAAGGAATAGAAAGGACATTACTGGAATGGAAAACCATCAACAACAGACTGATAAGATTAAGATTGAGAGGGAGATTCACCAACACTACAATAATACAATGCTACGCACCAACGAATGATAGCGATGAGGAGGTCAAGGATGAATTCTATCAACAACTGCAGAAAGAAATGGAAGACACACCTAGATATGATCTTGTTATAGTAATGGGAGACCTCAATGCGAAAGTTGGTACACACAATACATATAGTGAAAGAACAATGGGGAAATGCGGCAGCGGAACAGCAAATGAAAATGGGGATAAACTAATAAGTTTCTGTAGCATTAACAACCTGGTCATTGGAGTAACACTCTTCCCACATAAAGAAATTCACAAATTAACATGGGAATCACCAAATGGTCGGGACAGAAACCAGATAGACCACATCATGGTTAACGGTAGATGGAGACATGCATTACAAGATGTGAAGGTAAGAAGAGGTGCAGATGTGGGAAGTGATCACCATTTAGTAGTAGCAAAACTGAAAGTGAAACTAAGAAGGGCTGCACCAACTGTAACTACACAGAAAAGGTTTGACATCAGCAAATTGAAGGACTCCCTTACCAGAAAAGCTTTTGCGGCCGACATAAAGAAACGATATCAATTTGCCAAAAGTCAGGAAAAGACATTGACTGATGATATAGACCAGAATTTCAACACCATTTCAACAATATACAAAGAAAGCAGCAAATCATGCTTGGGATTCCAGGAAAGGAAGAAGCAAGACTGGATAACACCAGAAACATTAAACACCATAACGATGAGAAAGGAAATGAAAAGAAAGAAAACAGAAGCGAAGTCCCCCAGGTTAAAGCAACTATATAGCGAACAGTACAGTCAGCTGGACAAGGAAGTTAAACGCCAAACCCGAGCCAACAAAAGGAATTTCCTAGATGATCTTGCAAGACAGGCAGAGGAGGCAGCACTAAGAAATGAACAAAGCACAGTATACAAAATAACTAAATTCATCAGTGGAAAACGAGGTGCAAACAATATTACATTAGTAAGAGATAAGCAAGGTAATCTCATCACGACAGCAGAGGGACAGGAAACAAGATGGGCAGAGCACTTCAGAGAAATTCTGAACAAGGAACCACCAGAGACACAACTGAATGTTCCTGAAGCTGAAAACGATCTAGATGTGAATACAGACATTCCACGAAAAGAGGAATTCATCACAGCAATCAAAGGGTTAAAGAACGGCAAAGCTCCGGGCCATGATAACTTAAATGCAGAGCTATTTAAGACAGACCCTGAGCTAGCAGCAGAACTATTAGAACCACTATTTGCACAAGTCTGGAAAACGGGGACAACACCATCAGAGTGGAACAAAGGAATAATTGTCAAGTTGCCCAAGAAAGGAGATCTTGCAGACTGCAATAATTGGAGAGGAATCACTCTTCTCTCAGTTCCCAGCAAAATACTAGGCAGGATAATTATACAGAGAATTTCAAAGGCAGTAGACCACAAACTGAGGAAGAAACAAGCAGGATTTAGAAAGAATAGAAGATGTGTAGATCATATATTCACTCTCAGGAACATTATAGAGCAGTGCTCAGAATGGCAAAGACAGCTTTACATTAATTTCGTTGATTTTGAAAAGGCTTTTGACAGCATACATAGGGACAGTTTATGGAAAATACTGAGGGCTTATGGAATTCCAAGCTGCATAGTGTCAATCATAAAAAGCCTCTATGCCAACTTTACGTGTAGTGTTGGTCAGAGCAACCTAACCTTTGAGGTGAAGACAGGAGTATGACAGGGATGCCCCTTGTCAACCACTCTATTTTTAACAGTCATAGACTGGGTGATGCGCCAAACAACAGAGGGCAGTCCAAGAGGAATAAGATGGACAACATTTTCTACACTGGAAGATCTGGAATATGCAGATGACATTGCACTACTAGCACATTCACATCAACACATCCAGGAAAAAACGGATAGACTTAACAAGTTTAGCCAGCAGGTGGGCTTGAACATCAATTTAAAGAAGTCTGAGGTCATGACGCTTAATGTGAGCAACCCTGAGCCCATATCAGTAAGGAATCAGCAATTGGTACAGACAGATACCTTCACATACCTAGGAAGCATAGTAACACCAGACGGCAGGGCAGGCAAAGACATCAACATCAGAATGAATAAGGCAAGAACAGCCTTCTTTAGCCTAAACAACATCTGGAAGTCCTCCCAATACAGCACAAGCACAAAATTAAGATTATATCAGAGCTGTGTGCTTTCTGTGCTTCTCTATGGTGCGGAATGCTGGAGAGTTACAGAGAAGGAAATGTCGAAATTGTCCTCCTTTCACACAACATGCCTAAGAAAAATTCACCGAATCTTTTGGCCGAATACCATCACTAACCAAGATCTGCTTACTCGTAGCAAGCAAGAGGACATGCACACCATCATAGCTGGCAGATGCTGGAGCTGGGTTGGTCATGTCCTCAGAAGAGACCCCAATGCCATCACAAGAACAGCTATGCTTTGGACCCCTGAAGGAAAACGAAAGAGAGGCCGACCAAAAACAACCTGGCGGAGGACTGTGGAGGCTGAGATGCAGGGAATGAACCAGAGTTGGGGCACTGTACGAAGGATGGCCACCGACCGGGCAAAGTGGAATCAATTTGTTGTTGCCCTACAAGACACCACTAGGCGTGATGGCCACTGACTGCTTTGATGGTCAGCGGCTACGGATCAAAGAAGAAAGAAGAAGAATGTTTTTCCATGAGATCTTCAATGCCAGTGTTGTCAGTACCTATCTTTGCATTTATGTCACCCATCAAAACTGTGATTTCCTTTATAATGAAACATATTTTGTAGTCTAGTATCAAATTATTCTTTCACAGAATATTCGTCTTTATTATTAGTTGGTACATAACACTGGATGATGTTTATCTTTATTTTCTTTTTGGCTGTTTTGAATGTTGCTTTTCTTAATTTTGGGTCCATTGTTTCTCATCCTATAAATGCGTTCTGAGCTTCACTAGGCAGTATTACAGTCACCCCTTCATTTGGTCACCACTTTCTTCTTCATGTCCTGAGGACACCTTTTCTCCTGTGATCAGTCTCTTCTTCTCTATGCTCTTCCATTTTGTCTCATATATCTTCATTCTTCTTCTTCTTCTTTGATCCTTAGCCGCCGACCGTCAAAGCAGTCAGTGGCCATCACGCCTAGTGGCATCTTGTAGGGCAACAACAAATTGATTCCACTTTGCTCGGTCGGTGGCCATCCTTCGTACAGTGCCCCAACTCTTCATGGAATGACTTTATCATTTCCAGCAATTTAGTGGGACAGACTACTTCCATAACAATTTTGAAGAGTCCATCCCAGCCAGCCAGGTATAATGCCTTTGTGAGGTCTATAAAGGCTATGTATAAAGGCGTTTTCATGCTCTTGCTGATAACTTTCACATAAATTTGAAAAAAAAAACACCAAACAAAAACAAACAAATATCAAAACAATCTTTAAATCCCAAATTTGTGATGTTTGTTTTCTTAAATAAATGTGTATCTACAATAATAATGCTGCTATGTTTTGTTTTAAGTGAATACATTTTGAGTCAAGATTAAATTTATTTTGAAAAGTAGTAATGCATTACCAAGTAAATTGTCCCCAGTAGGCCATGCAGATGTGGAACAGATCGTCTTATTCTCCCATCCAGATGAAACATGACCTTCTTTTTCATCTTCTCTCTTTCTTCACTGTGTGTCCCTGGAAACAAAACACTATACACATGTGAGACAAACTGCTTCAGTTTTAAACATGGCCACACTTTGATATCTGCAACATTTAATTTATTGTGTAACACAAACTTACTACCTCATTTCAGGTGTGGTATTACTCGCACATATTCACATGATAAGTATTTAATAATTTTTAAAATTTGAAGCTCAATCTGAAGAAAACAAGTCATGAAAAAAATTTTTTGCCAAATACTTTGACATGATATAGCTCACAGTGGCAGTACAGGTTGGTAACCGCCCCAACTTAAATTATGAACAGCTGTAGTACAATTTATTTTTCAGAAAAATACTTTTTTTTAAACTTTAAAAACAAAGGTTGTTAAATACCTGCATATGTAACCTACATTCATGCTAAATCATCATCATCAGCTTGGATTATCAACAATAAAACTCTTGATTCCAAGGCAGGGGGTGTAATTTATTGATGGTTTACAACCAAGTCAGTGACAAAGAGTAAATAAACAAACAACCAAACACTAAACACACATTAAATAAACAAACACCAAACACTCAGCCAGTGCTCATGTGCTAACTTGAAAAACAAATAAAGCACTGACTAATTAAAATCATAATACTTATATAATGAACAACACCATACTTTCACCTGCCAAACATCCTGTTCTTCATGCCATCTGAAACATCCCACTATTACACCCACACTCATGCATGTCATACAATGAGACTAGTGTAATGTTGTGCATGAGGCTGGCAAACTCAACATGTAACACAGATTACTTCCATAACCACCACTGCAAGAACATATGAATGCTTTTTGCAGGCTTCATGCAGAGGCCAGCCACACCAGTGGCTCCATGCTACATAAGGAGGCCAGCAACAATGGTGGCTCCATGCTACATAAGGAGGCCAGCCACACTGGTGGCTCCATGCTCCATAAGGAGGCCAGCCACACTGGTGGCTCCATGCTCCATAAGGAGGCCAGCCACACTGGTGGCTCCATGCTCCATAAGGAGGCCAGCCACTCTGGTGGCTCCATGCTACATAAGGAGGCCAGCCACAATGGTGGCTCCATGCTCCATAAGGAGGCCAGCCACTCTGGTGGCTCCATGCTCCATAAGGAGGCCAGCCACACTGGTGGCTCCATGCTCCATAAGGAGGCCAGCCACACCAGTGGCTCCATGCTCCATAAGGAGGCCAGCAACAATGGTGGCTCCATGCTACATAAGGAGGCCAGCCACACTGGTGGCTCCATGCTCCATAAGGAGGCCAGCCACAATGGTGGCTCCATGCTCCATAAGGAGGCCAGCCACACTGGTGGCTCCATGCTCCATAAGGAGGCCAGCCACAATGGTGGCTCCATGCTACATAAGGAGGCCAGCCACTCTGGTGGCTCCATGCTCCATAAGGAGGCCAGCCACAATGGTGGCTCCATGCTCCATAAGGAGGCCAGCCACAATGGTGGCTCCATGCTCCATAAGGAGGCCAGCAACAATGGTGGCTCCATGCTACATAAGGAGGCCAGCCACACTGGTGGCTCCATGCTCCATAAGGAGGCCAGCCACAATGGTGGCTCCATGCTCCATAAGGAGGCCAGCAACAATGGTGGCTCCATGCTCCATAAGGAGGCCAGCCACTCTGGTGGCTCCATGCTACATAAGGAGGCAAGCGACACTGGTGGCTCCATGCTCCAGAAGGAGCGAGAACTGAAATATATACGAGTATCTCCAAGTGAACCCATGTGCTCTCATAAACCATCCTACACCCTTCCATTCCATGACAATAATTCAGTAATAATAAAATGGGCATAACACAGAACTAAACGCTATGTACAGACAATACTCTCCTTAATGAGAATAAACTACCACCTCACTACTGATCCGCATCAATATTCGTTTCTGCACCCTGAAGCATGTTGTATGTGACGACTGGTGAGATTATTAACAAGCCCATTGTATACGACGACTGATGAAACTGGGAATCTCATCATTTGAAACACATTGTTACAGAAACAACCACTGTAATAACATAAATGCTTTGTGCAGGCCTCTGGTGGAGCTCTATAAGGAGCAAACAGAGAAATGCTTCTGTCTAAAGTTGCCTTACACATAAAGAAGGGGTATCAAGCTTACAATGAATCTAAATAACTAAAACTAAATGTATCTTCTCAAATGACATTTAAACCCAAAACTATGTACACAACAGATGTAACAAATATAACCTCAAAGTAACTCACTAAGATATACATTAAAATTATAATCAATTATAGTGAGCCACAATTAACTAGCTGCCATCAATGGTACCTATACCTTGTAGTGGTATGGCAGCTTGTGTACCCTGACAATCCCCAGAGCTATGCCAGTGGGAGTTTTACTCCTGGTAGGTTCAACCAAGCTTGACTGGTCTGCGTGGGAAGGGGTCAGACAAAAGCTGGTACCCTGGTCCTCCAGGTTGGGGGTTTTAGCACAGGGCCAACACCCCTGTCTGTGTAAAAAATCGCATATGTTACGGAAACAGTAATAAATGAAAAAACTTTGATGCGGGACGGACATCCGGAGTCTCAGGCTCGTATGACTGACAGTGGTGAAAGCCGAAAGGAAGCCACTGGCATGAAAACGGATGCCCAGACCGCAAAACACGAAACCAGAATTGGTTTTTGGAATGTCAGAACTATGATTATCCCTAAGAAAGGAATGGAAAGGTCTCTACTGGAATGGAAACCCATTAACAACAGACTAATAAGAGCAAGACTGAGAGGGAGATTCACCAACACCACAATTATACAATGCTATGCACCAACAAACGACAGCGATGAAGAGATCAAGGACGAGTTCTATCAACAGGTACAAAAGGAAATGGAAACTGTACCCAGGTACGATCTTATTATAGTAATGGGAGACCTAAATGCGAAAGTTGGAACACACAATAATTATAACGAAAGAGTAATGGGGAAATGCAGCAGTGGAACAGTAAATGAGAATGGGGACAAATTAATAAGCTTCTGCAGTATTAACAACCTGGTCATTGGAGGAACACTTTTTCAACACAAAGAAGTGCACAAGTTAACATGGGAATCACCAAACGGACGAGACAAAAACCAGATAGATCACATAATGATCAATGGCAGATGGAGACATGCACTACAAGACGTGAAAGTAAGAAGAGGCGCAGATGTGGGAAGTGATCCTCACCTAGTAGTAGCAAGACTGAAGGTGAAACTCAGAGCTGCCGGACCAGTTGCAGTCAAACAGAAAAGATATAACATCACGAAACTTAAGGACCCTCTCACCAGAAAAGCGTTTGTGGTCGACGTAAAGAGACGATATCTGATTACCAAAAGCCAGGAAAGAACAGAGACCGACGATGTCGACCAGAAATTCAACACCATCTCAACAATATACAAAGAAAGCAGCAAGTCATGCTTGGGATTCCAGGAAAGAAAGAGCCAAGACTGGATAACACCAGAAACGCTAAACACCATAGCGAAGAGAAAGGGAATGAAAAGAAAGAAAACAGAAGCTAAGTCCCCCAGGTTAAAGGCAATATATAGTGAACAGTACAGTCAGCTGGACAAGGAAGTTAAACGTCAAACCCGTGCTAACAAAAGGACATTTCTGGACGACCTTGCGGGACAGGCAGAAGAGGCAGCACTGAGAAATGAACAAAGCACAGTTTATAAAATAACTAAAGCTATCAGTGGAAAACGAGGTGCAAACAACATAACGTTAGTAAGAGACAAGCAAGGAAATCTCATCACCACAGCACAGGGGCAGGAAACAAGATGGGCAGAGCACTTCAGAGAAACACTGAATAAGGAACCACCAGAGACTCAGCTGAATGTTCCTGAGGCTGAAAGTGACTTAGACGTACATACAGACATTCCACGAAAAGAAGAAATTATCACAGCTATCAAAGGGCTAAAAAATGGAAAAGCGCTTGGTCACGAAAATCTAAATGCTGAGCTATTCAAGACAGACCCTGAAGTAGCAGCAGAACTATTAGAACCACTATTTGCACGGGTCTGGGAGGCTGAGACAACGCCGGCGGAGTAGAGTGGAGGAGTGGTTGTCGGGTTGCCCAAGGGGGGGGGGGGCGACCTTGCGGGCTGCGGCGGCTGGAGAGGAGTTGCCCTCCTCTCGGTTCCCACCGGGGTACTAGGCAGGATGGTCGTCCGGGGAGTTTCAAAGGCGGTTGGCCGTGAACTGAGGAGGGAGCGGGCGGGCTTCGGAAAGAACGGAGGATGTGCAGATCATGTATTTGCCCTCGGGGGCATTGTGGAGCAGTGCTCGGAATGGCAGAGACAGCTGTACATTAACTTTGTTGATTTTGAAAAGGCTTTCGACAGCATGCGCAGGGATAGCCTATGGACAGTTCTGAGGGCTTATGGAATTCCCAGCCGCATTGTTTCCATTATAGAAAGCCTCTGTTCTGGCTTTGCGTGCAGTGTTGGATCGGGCAATGTAGCTTTCGAGGTGAGGGCGGGAGTACGGCAGGGATGCCCCTTGTCAACAACATTGTTTTTGACAGTCGTGGATTGGGTGGTGCACCGGGCGGCAGAGGGTGGTCCGGGAGGAGTTAGATGGACAGCGTTTTCTGCGCTGGAGGATTTGGAGTATGCGGGTGGCATTGCGCTGCTCGCGCGTTCACATCGGCACATTCGGGACAAGACCGATGGACTGGGTGGGTGTGGCCAGCGGGTTGGCCTGGACATCAGTTTGGGGAAGACAGGGGTCATGACGCTGGATGTGGGCGGTCCTGGGCCAGTGGCAGTGGGGAGCCAGGGGTTGGAGCAGACGGACACATTTACTTGCCTGGGAGGCGTGGTGACACCTGACGGCGGAACGGGCGGGGACATTGGCGGCAGAGTGAATGGAGCGAGAACAGCCTTTGCTGTTCTCAACAACATTTGGAAGTCTCCCCAGTGCAGCGCAAACACCAAATTGAGACTGTGTGAGAGCTGTGTGCTTTCTGTGCTTCTCTATGGTGCGGAACGTTGGAGAGTAACAGAGAAGGAAATGTCAAAACTGTCCTCCTTCCACACAATCTGCCTAAGGAAAATTCTCCGAATCTTTTGGCCAAACACCATCAGCAACCAGGAACTGCTTATTCGGAGTGGCCAGGAGGACATGCACGCCATCGTAGCTGGCAGACGCTGGAGTTGGGTTGGCCACGTCCTCAGAAGGGATCCTGATGCCATCACAAGAACAGCTATGCTATGGACCCCCGGGGGAGGGCGAAGGAGAGACCGACCAAAAACAACTTGGCGGAGAACTGTGGAAGCTCAGATGCAAAGAATGAACCACAGTTGGGACACTGTACGAAGGATGGCCGCCGACCGAGCAAAGTGGAATCAATTTGTTGCTGCCTTACAAGACGCCACCAGGCGTGATGGCCGATGACTGCTTTGACGGTTGGTGGTTATGGATCAAAGAAGAAGAAAAAATGCATATACATATATATATATAGACCAAGGTAGGTCTAGTGCCATCTCAGTCATTTGCACAGTTATGAAGAGATGGTAACTGCTACCTGATTTACTTGGTTTTGGGTTTGCTAACTTTCCTGCTCTCAGAAAGTATGTATTTGTGGTGCTCGGCCTGACTTTCTATTTGCCTTCATCCTTGCCATGTCTATTGTCGCAGCCTGCTCAGTTAGCACTTTGTTGTGGCGCCATGTTTATCGCCCTTGCCCGAATGACACCTTGCAAGCTGAGAGCACGTGTTCAAGTGTCTGCCTCTCATGGCACATGGGGCGCTGCTCATTATCCGACTTTCCCCATCTCACAAGGTTTGTGGCCGATGACCGGAGGTCATACATTGATCTAATAATGAAGCTTAGCCTAAGAGGTGCCATATGCCATATATCATTCCATGTCAAGGACCTTTACAAGGCTCCTTCCCATGTAGTCCATTGGCCTTGTTGGGCCTGCTGCACCGCTTTTTGCAACCCCTTATCATTTTCAGCTCTTCGTATCGCCTGAGCTACCATGTCTCTCCGCTTCCTGCTTGAAGCCTTGGACCACCAGCGGGTGTCTCCATGGCCAAATCCCCGTCTATTCGTATGTGTGTATCTGATTACCTCCCTCAGCTTGAGCAACTCTTGGGCAGCATCAACAGCTTCTTCCACTTTCCACTTTCTTCCCGTTTTTAGTGTGCGCTGAGTGGACTTAACCACGCCATCTGTTGACACGCGCAGCATCATTGTGAGCCTTGCCTTTCCCACTTTGTACTCTTCAACAACTGACTTGAGAGGAAGCACAAGTTTTGACTCTTTTCTTCTCAACTTTAGTGGCATTATGCTACCTATAGTTCTTCAAATGATATTGATTTTATTGCTTCTGCAATTGTGCATAGTGCCTGGTGTTGTATTTTATATAATTTTTTCTTGTTTGCTAGGTGCTGCTGAGTCATATACTAAACGCACATAGCCTATAATCCCCCTGACAAATAATCTGCAGAACATAAGCATAACCTTTATGCTTGCACTCCATCATTACTTTTAGGTATCTCATCATTTTAGTGAGTCCTCTGCAGCTCTCCAACAGCTTTTCTATATACATTTTCCAGTTGAGTTGTTGGTCAAGCGTCATACCTAAGTATTGTTTTGTTGTTTTTACTGTGTTTACTTTTTGTCCAGGGATATTTATGTCTATTAAATTATTTTTTTATTGTTGTTTCCGTAACATGTGCGATTTTTTACATAGACAGGGGTGTCGGCCCAGTGCTAAAATCCCCAACCTGGAGGTCCAGAGTACCAGCTTTTGTCTGACCCCTACCCACGCAGACCAGTCTAGCTTGGTTGAACCTACCAGGATAAATCTCCCACTGGCATAGCTCTGGGGATTGTCAGGGTACACAAGCTGCCATACCGCTACAAGGTATAGGTACCATTGATGAGAGCAATTTTTTTTTTATTACTCGGAGCAAGCAAGAGGACATGCACACCATCATAGCTGGCAGACGCTGGAGACCCCATCGAGGCCAGCTCCTTGACGTGGAGATGGGGCTCAAGTACAGCCATCAGCGGCTGAAAAACCAAGACTGGCCAGGCCCTCCTACACTCGAGCAAGACCACAGTCTGCCCTAGGAAGTCAAGGTGCTGAAGACGGAGGCAACCAGCCAAGAGGCGCACCACAGCAATCAGGATGCCACGCACATGCGCTATGGAAGTATGCCTATATCTGCAAAACGTTATGGCACTCGCCCTGTGACGGACACCCAGGCAGGCGCAGTGCCGGGCCCTCTGCCTCGGAAGGGCCCAACCCCTACTACTGGGGGTCCTTCTCAATTGCCCCGTGGAGCCAGGAGGCATGAGAATAGAGCTACTGGCCAAGCAAAGAAAAGACCATTTAAAATAATGCACTGGAATGCTAAAGGCGTCAATAGTAAAAAGGACGGCTACAGCAAAAAATTAGAGCTCGAAAATATCTTGAATGAAGAGCAAGTAAATGTATGTTGCTTGCAAGAAACCCACCTCAACAAGGACATAGCCTTCAAAATCAGAGGCTACCAGTGCTACCGATCTGACCGAATAGACAGGCGAAAGGGTGGAATACTGACACTCGGGAGGAATAACATCAGTGCATGTCAGCTTGAAACATATATGGAGGGGGCGGAATACCAGATGCTTCATCTCAGGACAGAAAGTTCAGAATTCCACCTGGTCAACTACTACTGTCCGAGCGACCGCCCACTGGCACTAGATACAATCCCAGCAAAAGAAAGACTGATTGTATGCGGAGACTTCAACAGCCACTCACAGAGCTGGGGCTATGATCACATGGACAGGAGAGGTGAGGAGCTTGAAAACTGGCAGGATGACAATGGGCTTATCCTGATTAACCAGCCAATCGACCCACCAACCTTCTACTCGAGATCATGGCACACCACCTCTACACCAGACCTGGCATTCCACTCACCCAGCCTGGAGTGGAACACCACACGCGTTGTAGGGAAACAACTTGGAGGCAGCGACCACCGGCCAGTCTTCCTAATTGTGGAAAATGAACTTGTCAAGGAGAGCAGCACTCTCTCTAGGTGGAACTACAAGAAGGCAGACTGGACAATGTACCAGCACCGTACTAGTATACTGGCTAGAGATCTGACTGTAGACAAAGACATCAATAAGCTAGTCGATGAATTCAGCAGATGCATATTACAGGCTGCTCGTGAAACAATACCTAGAGGGGCTCGTAAGCACTACAAACCATATTGGAATAGTGAACTAGAGCAGCTGCACAACGACGTGGAAACATCTCGAAAGCAGGCAGAGACCAGTCCATGCCAAGAACACCACAATAACTACCAGCAAGCTAAGGCCAAATTTCAAAGGGCCAAGTTGCAGGCCAGGCGAAGAAGCTGGAAGGAGAAAACAGAGTCCTTGAACTTCGAAATAGATACGAGGAAACTGTGGAAGCTGGTAAAACAACTAAACGATGAAGGTACAGAGAGAAACTCAAGGATTGCTCTGTACAAAGATGGAAACATCCTCATGGGAAAACAGGCAGCTGATCACTTTGCAGACTCCTTTGCTAAAGACAACAACATCGAAGTTAGCCCAGAGAAGCAACAGGAGACTCGTGAGAAACAACAATACGCAGGACGAGATGGAACCATACCTGAAGTTATGGAGGCACCAATCACATTCAGAGAATTGGAGCTTGCAATATCCAAATTGAAAATGAGAAAGTCGCCAGGAGTTGAAGGAGTGTCCAATGAAATGATTAAGAACTTGGTAACCGCAGCAAAAACAAAGCTGCTGCAGATCTTCAATATCTGTTGGAACTCAGGCAGAGTTCCACAGACCTGGAGGGAAGCAATCATGATACCACTCCTAAAACCAGGAAAAGACAGTTCCACTGCCTCCAGCTACAGACCAATCAGCTTACAAGCTGCCTCTGCAAAACAATGGAACGTATCATCAACCTCAGGCTACAGTGGTACCTTGAAAGTGAAAACCTTCTTGTACCACAGCAGGCGGGCTTTAGGCAGTGTTATTCCACCGAAGATCAGGCAACTTACCTTTCCCAAGAGATTGAGGATGCGTTCCAAGATAAGAAACTGGTACTAGCAGCATGGATAGATCTAAGGAAAGCATTTGACAAGGTTTGGAAAGAAGGGCTTCTGAAGAAACTGAGAAATTGTAGAGTGAATGGTAAGATGTACAAATGGATGAAAGCATACCTGCATAACAGAAGAGCCCGAGTACAACTAGATGGCCTCAAGAGTAAGAAAATTCTACTGCGTCATGGCGTCCCTCAGGGAGGGGTTCTGTCCCCCACACTTTTCCTAGTCTACATCAACGACCTGGTTGCTGAACTACCACATGGAATGAAAGTGGCAATGTACGCTGATGACCTGGTAATATGGTGCACAGATGAGCATGCAACAGTGGCCACCAAACTGCTACAAAGAGCTATAGATGCCTTAACCTCATGGGCAAATAGATGGTGTGTCAGCATCAATACAGACAAGTGCAGCACTACGCTCTTCACCCTCTCTCCCAAACAAAAAGCTGGTGTCATCAAGATAAACAAAGAGCTCCTGAGAGAAGATAAACAACCCACCTATCTCGGAGTTACATTCGATGATAGGCTGACATGAAAGCAGCACATCAACAAGGCAGCAACAAAGGCCAGGAGGAAGTTAGCCATCCTGAGAAAACTAAGTGGAACCACATGGGGAGCCAGCGGGAAAATACTTAGTAAAGTTTACCAGCAGGGCATACGACCACACCTGGAATATGGGTCAGCTGTGTGGTGCCCAGCATCAAACACCACATTACAAGAGCTAGATAAGGTGCAAAACCAGGCGCTTAGGGTCATCACGGGGGCAATGAAATCAACGCCTATAGTGAAGATGGAGAAAATGGGGAGGATACAAGCACTGAGAGAACGCAGAGACACGAAAGTGCTAACACAGGCAGAAAAGTTCCTCTGTATGCCGAGCCATCCAATGAAGGACAGATTCCAAAACCTAGCAATGGGGCGACTGAAAAGAAGCAGCTTTATCCACCAGGCCAAACGATTACGTAGACAAACCTCAGACCTGCCTGAAGTTAACAGCCCCCTAAAGTCTGTGCCAGAACAAACCCCTTGGAGAGAGGAGCATGGGCTACCAGTACACATCCACACAAAAGTGAAAGGAATATTCGACAGGGATGAACAGAACAGCGTGCAACGTAGGACAGTCACTCTCAGTTTCCTGGATGATGAATACCCACAGGACCTCTGGGTCCGAGTATACACGGATGGGTCAGCACAGAATGCAGTAAAGAATGGAGGAGCAGGAGTGTACATAGAATACCCAAACAACACTGGGATACTGTCAGAGTACCAACGGGGAAAGTCTGTAATAACTATGATGCAGAAGTCCAGGCAATCAAGGTGGCAACTGAGAAACTATTGAACACCAATCTCGGTCCACAGCCTGTAGTATTCCTGACAGATGCAAGATCAGCACTCCAAGCACTTCAGTCCAGAAAATTGCCAGGCATACAAGCCCTACTTTCTGAACTGTGCAACCAGCGCAGGGTCACCATGCAGTGGATACCGTCTCATTGTGGAATACCAGGAAACGAGAGAGCAGATGGACTGGCTAAAGAAAGTGCTGCAGACGAGCAACCGGATGTACCAGTTACATACCATCAGAAGAAAAAGATGATCAAATCTATCAGAAAGCCACCAACACAAACGCAGGATGACTATCAAGCTATGAACAGATCAGAACAAATAGTCATTCTGCGCCTCAGAACAGGACACAACCGCCTCCGCAGCCACATGTATACAAAATTCAAGATTGGCAATTCAGCCATGTGTACATGTGGACAGGCATCCCAGACTGCGGAGCACGTACTTCAAGATTGCCCCGAATATGATATATTGAGGCAAACCCACTGGCCCAGAGAAACAACACTGGAAGCAAAACTATATGGACCTCTGTATGAACTACAAAAGACAGTGAAGTTTATACAAGAAACAACATTGCAGATATAGACAATATAGTTCAAGCGAACGAAAGAAGAAGAAGAAGAAGACGCTGGAGCTGGGTTGGCCATGTCCTCAGAAGAGACCCCGATGCCATCACAAGAACAGCTATGCTATGGACCCCTGAAGGAAAACGAAAGAGAGGCCGATCAGAAACAACTTGGCGGAGGACTGTGGAGGCTGAGATGCAAAGAATGAACCAGAGTTGGAGCACTGTACGAAGGATGGCCGCCGACTGAGCAAAGTGGAATCAATTTGTTGTTGCCCTACAAGACGCCACCAGGCGTAATGACCACTGACTGCTTTGACGGTCGGCGGCTAAGGATCAAAGAAGAGAAGAAATTATTTTTTATTACTCTGCCTCTACTGAATATCATTCCTACTGTTTTTTTTTTTTTTTTTTTTAACAATAAATTGAAAGCCCCACTTTGTCATCCATTCTGAACAACCTTTTTTACTTGAACTTATAGATCTTTATATATTTTTCAAAGAATTATTTAAGTACTCCAGATTGGTGCATCATCTGCAAATTGCGTTATATTGTTTCTATAATTAAATTTTTAAATTAATCTCCGAGGTCAATTACCATTGCAGCAAATAGAGTTGGCGATAATACCGATCTTTGAGGGATGCCATTTTGTTGTTCTTAAATCTTTGATTTATCATTATTTATCTGTACTGTGACGATACGGTTGTGCGATCTGACGTCCACGCCGGCAGTATCACTTTTTTCTTCATTTTTCTCTTCCTCTCACTCATCGCTACCATTTGGTATATTGTTTGCCCTTTTATTCATTATTTTACTCTATAAGCTGAATCTAGTAGGGTAAAGTCTCTAACACTTCACTCCCCTACGGGAGTGTCTTCCTCGGGACTATCTTTAATTTTTACATGTTTACTTTGAGCCGATCCCAGACAGAACTGTAATAACGCCATGTAATTTTACCGATAAATGTTTGCTTCATTCGTCTGGCCACATTTGATAGAGACGGAATCTCTATTGATCCCTTTGAACGTAACGGTCCGTCACTGGAATCCATGTGACAAGCGACTATCCCTATGTTTGTAAAAGACGAGAGATAATGAGTTAATCGCGTCCGATGTACGTTCTATATTGAGATTACAGATAAATCTGTCTGGACACTCAAGATTTGCAGAAGCTAGTATCGGGGAAGCAGGGCCGGTCTTAGGAATTTTGCCGCCCCGTGCAATACCATACCTTGCCGCCCCAGCCCAACCTCAAATTAACGTTTGAATTTTTTTTAAACATTATGTTAAACAAGCTTCAATATTAATTTCATGACCATTAGCCTAATTTTAAATAGTACCATTAATAATATTTAAAATTAGGCTAATGGTTTTTAAATAGTACCATTAATAATAACTCCGCCTAGGCCGGCCCCAAGCCCGGCAGAAAAAGGAGGAGGGCGGCCTGCATGGAGGCAGCCCCTCCACCATGCAAAGGCACAACAGGCCAATCACCTGTTTGTCTTAAAACCTGACTATGCAAATCGTAAGAGAGAAAACTGGACTGATTCTAAAGGCGACGAACTGGAACGGACTACGGACTACGACTTATGGAACTTGGAACACAAGAAGTACAAATGGGAAAGAAGAGGATCTGGTGGAAGAGATGAGGAAAGCAAAACTAGAAATCCTGGCTATAACGGAAACAAAGAAAAAAGGGAAAGAGCTAAATGGGGCGTGGGTTGCATTGTAGCCAAAAATAAAAAAGACAGTATCAAGGGATGGAACTTTGTCTCGGAGCGCATTATGGTTGTAAAACTAAAAGAATTGAAACCATAGCCAATCTGGTCATAGTGTATGGGCCAAATGAGGATGAGAGAGCAGAGGTCAAGGAGGAATTCTTCGAGCTGCTTCAAAGGACAGTGGATGACTGCCTAGATGAAGATATGCAGAAGATACTTTCAATGACAATGGAAAGCGACTCCTTAGATTCTGCAGTGAGCAGAATCTGATCATTACAAACTCAAAGTTCCCGCATAAGCGCATACATGCATACACTAGATGTGAACCAACCAAGAATGAGAAGTCAGTGATCGACTATGCCATTGTTAGGAGAAGCTCATTCAAATATGCCCGGGATGCTAGAGTCTGGAGGGGGCCAGAGATTGGAAGTGATCACTACCTGCTTACAATCAAACAAACAACTGAAAGAGTTGCTCAGCCTAGGAACTGCCCAACATCACGCAAGAAACCAAGTAAACGAGCGGGATATATGAGCATTAGGACCTACAAGCTGAGAGAGCCAGAAATTAAGACCAGATATCAGGAGCTTATTGCTGCAGTGGTGAGCAACACAGAAGAACGACCTGATGACTTGGAAACCCTCTGGAATAAATTCAAGGATATCATAAAGACAGCTGCTGCAGAAGCATGTGGTGAAGTCCAACTTGGGAACAAGAGAAAGAGGACACCTTGGTGGACAGAGGAAGTCAAAGAGAAAATAAGAGAGAAGAAAATGGCATAGAAACAATACTTAGGAGCTAAAAACACAACAGGACAAATGGAAAATGTAGAGAATATGTGACACTCAGAACAGAAGCAAAGAACAAAGTGCTAGCAGAAAAAACAAAAGTCCTGGGAAGAATTTGGAGAAAAGCTAGAAAAAGATACACAAGAAAACCAGAAATTGTTCTATAAGACCCTAAAGAACACGAGGAAGGAAAAACAATGCACTCTCAAATTTATAAAGGACAAATTGCTTACTGCCCCGAAGGAAGTAATGAAAAGATGGAAAGAATATTTCTCAGAACTCCTGGATGGTGAGCATGGTGAAGCATCAGAAATGATAACCACTAGCACAGAAGAGAAAACCAATGATGGTGAAGATGACATAAAGATGGAAGAACTGAAGGCAGCACTGGAGAAAATCAAGATGGGCAAAGCAGCTGGGTATGATAATATAACACAAGAAATGGTTAAGTACATGGGAGCATCAGGCGACCTATTACTCTTAAGGGTTCTACAGGCAGCGTGGTACAACAAGACCATACCAAAGGATTGGGAGATTGCCATCATAACACCAATTTTTAAAAAGAGTGTGGAAACCATAGAGGCATATCCATTCTCAGTGTTCCGGGTAAAATCTACTCTAGAATCCTAAAGCAGAGACTCCGACGCCTAGCTGAGCCACAAGTGGATGAGGTCCAGTGCGGATTCCGAGCAAACAGAAGTACTCAAGACCTAATCTTCACACTCAGACAGCTGAGTGAAAAGGCCCTTGAGTATAAGAGTGAGATCCATCTTTGTTTCATAGATCTGGAAAAGGCGTTTTTCAGGGTCCCCTGGAGCAAACTTTGGGACTGTTTGGCAAGGAAGAACATTCCAACACCTCTGATTCATGCTATACAGAGCTTCTACAAGTCTTGCAGAAATTATGTGAGGACAGCAAACCATAAGTCAGAATAGTTCAGGACCACCACTGGTGTAAGACAAGGTGATATTTTGTCACCTTACCTTTCCATACTCCTCATGGACGATGTCATCAAGGCATGTAAGTAGAGAACAAGAAAGTATTCAGTGGGGTACTGGAAGATGAGACAGGTCTGTGTTTCGGAGCTGGCATTTGCGATGATGTTGCCCTGATTGCTAAATCAGAGGCACATCTCCAATCCAACCTGCAAGTCTGGAAGGAAGAGCTGGAGAAGAGAGGGATGGTCATAAACAGCTCTAAAACAAAATCCATGGTGATATCACGAGAAGAAAGAGTACATCAGATTAAGCTGGGAGAACAGGTCCTGGAGCAGATCGACCACTTTAAATACCTCGGAGCTATTATAGACCGAAAGGGAGGCATCAAAGAAGAGTTGGCCACTCGAACAGCAGCAGCTGGGGGACTTTTTCAGGCCCTTAATCGAGGATTCCTCAGCAAGAGAGAGGTTGGTAAGAAAACGAAGATGGCTGTATACCGCTCCACCTATATCCCAGACTTGACATATGGATGCGAGTCATAGGCAATGACTACAACCCACAAAAGCTAGATCCAAACCTCAGAAATGAGGCATCTGAGGAAGGTGGTTGAAGTAACAATAAGAGACATGCTACGCAACCAGACGATACGTCAAGGCCTTAAATCCCACCCCCTGCAGACCCACGTAGAACAGTCCCAACTAAGATGGTTTGGCCATGTCTGCAGAATGGGAGAAGATCGGCTACCACGACAAGCATGGGAAACAAAGAGCCAAGGATCCAGACCCCCAGGACGACCCAGAGTCCACTGGGAGGATGTCACAGAGAGTTTATTGATCATAAATTGCCTATATCCTCTTCTTTTTCTTTCACCCGTATCCTCTATTTTATTATCACTCTTTACCTTTTTCCTGTATTTTTCGCATCCATTCGTTTGCGAAAAATATTTTCTTCCCCATTCTCAACTTTACCGTTTTCTTTCTCATACTGGTAAACGCATTTATGACATAACGTGTCAGAGAGAGAGCGTTAAAATGCATTCTATTGCATTAGGTGTTAGTGGACGAAACTGTGAATATATTCGTCTGGCCAGACATAGGAGCAGACATATGTCTACAGCATTCCCTGCACCAGACGAAATACACTTTGAATATTCGCTTTCGCCAGACCTATAGGCGACAAAGTTGTCGGCATTTTCACCTGCCACAACGAGTTGCATCGGCTGAGCGCTCAGTGAGGCGCGATAGCCGACATCTCCTCGGCGCAGTTTGAGACATTTGTCTGGAAATCTCAGCTGACAAGGCACTCACTGTTGGCCTGGTCAGCGTGAGGTGTGAAAACGCACGAGTGTCAGTTCATGGTAGTCTTCTAGTTGATGTAAGGTGTTTTAGACGGAAAGGGGAGATTATTTCGTTTGGCGAAGTAAAGTGGGACCCTTTGTCTAGTAATAGATATAACCAGAATGTTAAACTTTATTTTCATTCAGTCCTCAAAATTCGCAGTAGACAGGTTGTTCGTGAATAGAATAAGCTGTATAGCGAAGCCCTAGTTTGTTCGGAAATTTACCGAACTCTAGACTTCAAATAAATATATCAGCGTATAATTCTAAAGTGTGCGATTACCTGTAGTTCTGTGTGTTGAGGTATATATTATAATAATTATCTAATATTTTGTGAAGTGTTTAAAGTGATAATCGCTTATTTCATATTTCACTAGTTAGATTTGGTGCAGAGTGCTTAATTATATAGTCAGTATTATTTTCTAGTGACGTGTTTCAGTGGAAAGCAGAATAAATTATAATTTCTAGCTTAAACAACAATGCAGCTATAACGAATTTAATTTAACTGCTAAATAATCAGACGGGAACAATTTTTCTAAACTAACTTATAAATGCTAGATGCCTCATGAGTGTTGAAGGAATACGTATGTATTCCTAATTCATGATGATTGATGATTTTTAAATATAACTTATTGCACGGGAAGTTTTAAATGATAAGTCAAGCTGTACGCTTGCATTTTAAAAACGTAAGTTATATTGAGTACATAATATGTAACATATTTCATATGTGTTTTTTCTTTATTCAGTGAATACTGGGGTAACCCAAACTTTGCCGGCGTTTTGTACAGAGACATACCTAATAAATGCTTATACTGGGCCTTTGAGCCAGTGCATATTTCTACACTAACTCTAATGTACATGCTGCCTTGTGGCGAGAAAAATTACAGAAATCTAAACATTAACTTTCCGACATTGTTGACAAGTGTGTGGTGAACCAAGATTATTTGTTGAGAGAAGTTGTCCACCGGTCATCTTCCTAATTAAGGGAAACCTCGTGTTCTGACATCGTGTGCTCGTTTAAGCCTAATTCTTACCTCGTGAGTCAAGTGACACTAACTTTAGTCTGAAATAACTATCGCATGAAGCAGACGCTCCCCAGATCCATTTTGATGAAACCAACAAACAAATCTGCAGAGCTAGGATCCGTTTCATTTAACGACAGTAACAGATAAAAAGTGTGTGAGTGTCCCAAAGTTTGCGCCAGACGGCGAACCACAGCACGATTGTAAGTATATCAGGGCCCTGATGAAAGAACCGAGTGAAAGTAGACTGAAGGATGTTCTTTGTTTGAGTCACCCACGTTGTAACTTCCTTTATGCAAGTTATTGCTAACAATATTTACCCTTAGAATAAAGCAGAGTATCAAGTCTGTCCATACCTTAAAAGGGGGAAACCATAGACTCAATCATATGTATCTGTAACTCTTTGGGGTTATCACTTTCTTCTAACGGGACTGTGAGCTATATATCCAGGGGAGGACCATACAAACGGGTCTATCACTATTGTAGCATTCCTTGATTCTTATGACTATTTGTATATGCTTTTGATGTATTTTATATGTTGTGATGTAAGTTTACTATGATAAATAAACTATACCTACATTTATTTCAGTGTGGTGGTCAGTTCGTTCCCATAATATCTATATAATCATTGTTATAGTTGTTCTCACGTCTGTGTGTCTAACTGTCGTCACTTGTATGTGCGGGCACGTGAGTGGATAGATTTATATTAATATACCTATTTTTTTTAAGACTGTCTGACTCCTTTGGATCTGTTGTAGAAGATAGGCGGAAAGAGAGAGCGAGATTCTCGATTTCCGGGACAGCCTCTATAAATTTCTACCATCTCACTCGTGGAACTCTATTTCTAATATCACATCTCACTGTGGCTATCACTCATTCTAACCTATTCAGAAGGGACCAACCCAAGTCTTAATTCCCTATAAAAAATCTACGACAGAGGACAACATTAGACAATCTTTGAAGAACCGAGGACTAGAATGCAACCAAGCCAGGAGGAAGACAGCCGATAGGATAGTCTGGTGCTCTCTCTTTCAAACCTCTACACCTCACGGTAGAAGGGGAACGACTAAGTAAGTAAGCACCATTAATAATAATGTATTGATAAATTGATGAAAATACTGTATAGTCATAAAATAAACCATTGACTTTATTAGAGACAATTATATGAAATAAATGTAGTTACATTACTTACATATAGGGGATGCTCTTCTCATGTGGAACGATGAACTGTTGAGTCACAAACACTTAACTATAGTATGTATATGTTATAGTTTTTTGCACTATTTTCACATTATTTGAATTTATATTGTTTGAAGTATGTACTGCTTAAGAAGATACTTTTCTTTCTTTCATATTTGCAAAAGCAGAAATAAGGTCTGCGTAGTCTAATTTTTGACCGATTTCATGTTCAAATGAAATCACGGCAAGTCCTTCCAATCTAGTTTCGGCCATTGTTGAGCGTAGATAAGTTTTAATAAGCTTCAGTTTTGAAAAAACTACGCTTACTACTTGCTACCGTTATAGGCAAAGTTAGTAATATTCTTAAGGCTATAGCGACATTAGGAGCAATGTTATTTTCAATAATATAACCAAGAACTTCAATTGGCGGTGTATTTTCTGGTACTAATTTGGATACTACTTTCAGTTCATCACATAGCTCAATGGCATCAATGTCTCTATTTTCTTGATGTGTTAAAACGCCTTCTAGGTTTTTACATTTGTTTAAGAGCTCATTTGTCGTCTCAGATTTCAATTTAGGGAGGTTATATAAAAAGGAAAAATGTGAACTGTGATGTTCCAATTGCTCGAACCTTTCTTCAATAGAATTAGTTGCAACATCAATAATAAAAAAGAAAAATTCAATTTTTGAATTTAGTTTTGGGATCCAAAATAGGTTCATCTCTTGCTTCATAGTTGTGTTGCTTTTTCTGCCGACGTACTCTAGTACATTCCAACGTTGGTATCAAATCAGGATCAGATTCAACTTTCTCAGCTAATGTTGTAGTATCAAGAAGAACATTTTGAAATGATTCATCATTTCTGAGATTCTTAAAAGGCCAGGAGCGGGCATGAAATTAACATCAAAATACAAAAATGATGGATTTTGGGATTAGTCCATTTTCTGATACTTTAATATCTCCTGAATCTAAATATAACAGAATTAAATGTCAAAATGCACTCTAACAATATGTATTTTGACTTTGAAAAAGGTATGGTACAAAGAGATTTTCTCAAACTCGAGAAAATAAGCCTAATTGGACCTCGTTTTTCCCATAGCAACCAAGCTTACACCCCTACATATTATACATCGTTGGATTCGTCAAAATCTGCACTTTACTGTAAGCAGGTCACTTATTTCGGGAATCCAAATGCCAGATTGGAAATTTATAATTTCCAGGTCAACAAAAAGGGTTTCCCCTCGATTCTAAATTTTTAATTGGCTGTTCGCGTTCACGTGACCGGCAACAATATGGCTGCGTGTTTACGGAATCTCAGTTTTGATTTGTTATTGATGTGACAATGCCTAAAAAAAAACGAGATGCTCTCGTTACCTCCAACTGGAATAGGCCAGAGTTAGAGATGGAAGCAAGACTTATCCTACACTGCAGGTAAAACGTACTTATTGTGACGATATAATGGTAAAAACTGGGACATTACTACTCAGGCAAGGAATGTTGAAATAAAGCATAGCGGACCGTTTGTTCGATGTGGCCTTTGACAAGAATTTAGAGACGCAGTAAACAGGAGTAAGGGTTAGGCTTAGTGGTTGAAATGAAGCAGACAGGACCGTCTGTACGATAGTTCCTTAGATTAGAATTCAGAGACGCAGTAAAAAGGGCTAATGGTTACGTAAATGTATCCTAAACCTAACCCTAACGACGTTGGCGACTTACTGGGATGACATCTAAGAAGACGGCCCACAGTGACTCATTTCAACCAGGTTTAAGAATCTTAACCTAACCCTAAACCTTACGACGTTGGCTACTTACTGGAATGACATCAAAGAAGGCGGCCCACTGTGCTTCATTTCAACCACCAGGGAGTTACATGAACTAGCTATTGCGAGTAGTAGACAGTCAATTAAAAATCATCATGTTTTCCTGAGTTTACAGAATAACGGGTGACTTCTCATAATTCAGTACATTATCATGATTCTTGTAAGCATAGTGCATATTTGTTTCCTCAATTTAATGTTTGTTTCTTGTGTATTTTTATTGACATGTCTTGTCACAGATGCTTATGTGTTATTTAAAAAAATGCCTGCCAGACATGTGCAACAGCCGGTTCTTGGTACCAGAAGAAAGATTGGAAACTTCATCAAATAGAAAGTGAAGCAAGGCTGTCATATACATTTTGAAGTTATTTACTTTTGAAACTTACTTTAAGTTTCCCTTTGCCTAAGCATAGACATTCATGTAATTTATTTTGATCTCCATAAATATCAAGTTTAGAAACATATTTCATGACTTACATGTATTGTTTTGCTTCCATTGTACTTTAAGACACAGTTTATTAATGCTTGTTTACATCTTTATTTGAAATTTTACTAATGTAAACATTTACCTCTTTCTAGGAAGTTCAAGTGTAATGGAAGCTGAGGCAGGTAGTGATTTGTGAAGCTGTTATCTGACGCGACATATATTTTGCTACACCGTGTAAAGTGATTGTGATAGCAAAGCATTCAATCAGATCATAGCAATTAAACCATATGTCCCTAATATTGCTGAATTTAATCAAGGACCTGAGGCTGCTATATTTTTCAAGAAAGTCCTGGGGCTGAACAGTGGAAAAAGAGGCTTGTCGACTGGCAGGAGCAAGAAAGCGTTAAACGTCTGGTGCTCAGCTCTAAAATGGCAGAAAACTGCACTAAGAAAATGAAGGACATTTAGCACAAATCTCAACAGAAAGCCACACAAGAAACTGCAGAGGAAGCTGGATATGCTGCCGGTATGTTCTGCATGACTAGTAAGTTATTTTATTTTGCTGCAGTATCACATACTTATTTAATTATATTCTAATTATATTGAAAAATGTGATTTTAAAGAAATCATTATTCTCATACTAATTTTCTTATAACTTCCACACTTATGTATTAATTGACAAGAATAGGAACATATATTGCCCATAATCTTTTAAAACTTTTTATGTGATGGATTTTAAGTATCTGATCAAACTTATGGTTAATTGACAAAAGTAATGTAAAATTTAGTAAAATTTGTTACTATTTTTAGACACTATTTTCAAAGTCCTACAGCTTTTTTTTGTATTAAAGTTATTAAAAATCTTACTGGAAAAGTTTTAACATATAATGATAAACATTGTGTTCATATTTGGTATTCATAGCTTAATAAATAAAAAAAGCTTTAGCAAATTGAAATAGAACAAAGAATCCAATATTGCTCAGCTCTAAAACGGCAGAAAACTGCACTAAGACAAGGAAGGAAATTAGGCACAAATTTCAACAGAAAGCCAGATAGGAAGCTGCAGAGGAAGCTGGCTATGCTACCAGTATGTTCTAAATGACAAGTAAGCAATTTTTCAGGGCAATATTACAGACTTATTTAATTGTAGTCTATTTATGGAGAAAAATGCGATTTTCTCAAAATCTAATTTTCTCATCCTAATTTCCTTAAAACTTCCACACTTATGTGTTAATTGACATAAAAATTGGCACATATGTTGCCCATAATCTTTTAAAACTTTCACATTGCTGGATTTTGAGTATCTGATCAAACTTTTGATTTATTGCAAAAAGTAATGTAAAATTTATCAAAATTTGTTACTTTTTTTAGACACTATATTCAAAGACCTACAACTTTTTTTGTATTAAAGTTATCAAAAATCCACCAATCGAAAAGTTTTAAAATATAATGATAAACATTGTGTTCATATTTGGTATTCATAGCTTAATAAATAAAAAAGCCTTGGCAAATTGAAATAGAACAATAGAATCCAATATGGCCGCCGTTTCTATGGCAACCAGTAGTGCAGTGCCATAAAGCTCTTCATTTTTCGTATCTAGTATTGATATAGGTTAAGTCTGTGCATTTTCATTGAAATCCAGCAATTAATAACGAAAATAGCATTTCAGGGTAACTCCTCCCCATATAACCAGACAACATGAAAATTTAAAATCTCTGAATTTTAGGCAAGGGTTTCAGATTCATGTCTCGCCATTTTGTCTACTGACTCGTCATCAGCAATCTCTATCAATGCATCATAAAATTCCTCAATATAATATCTTAAAGGACGAATGGCCTCGATTCTAGATTCCCAGCGAGTTGTACTTAGTGGCTTGGGCGTTAGAGTTGTAATATGTTTCTAAAGGATTCCCCAACGCAGTGTTCACGCTGAGAAAAACACATACAATTTCTGAACCGTTTCAAAAAATAAAACCCCTTCTCTAGATGACATCGCGGCATCATTGACCACCAAGCTGTGAGAATGAGAACAGCAAGGGATATAAAAAGCTCTCGTGTTCAAGTCCCTAATACGTTGTTGAACTTCTGAATGTTTTCCTTTCATATTCGATCCATTGTCATACCCCTGGCCACGCATGTTTGCGATTAGAATATCTATGTCCGACAATTTTCTTAGAATGCATTCGGTTAACGCTGAGCCTGTATGGCTTCTACAGCAATGAAACCAAGAAAATGCTCATGAATGTTGATACCATCTGGATTCGTACTAACAAATCTTACAATTAGTGTTAACTGTTCAATGTGGCTTACATTGGGAGTACAGTCTGCAACTATGCTATATTATTTAGCTTTCTCCACCATAGAAATTATTTCTTTTGTATGGTTACATAGAGAAGAGCAATCAATTCATTTTGAATGTTTTTCCCAAAGTAATGTTGGGTCGATCCACGAGCTACTCTCATTAAATGTTCACACATAGCACTATCAAATCTGGCAATCAGTTCAACAAGCTTTAAAAAATTTCCATTGTTAGGGTCATATAATTTATCTGATGTTCCTCGAAATGGCAAGCATTGTTGGCTTAAGAACTGGACAACAACAATTAGGCGTTCTATTATGCTCCTCCAGTGTCGAACTTCTGAATTTAATAACTTTTGTTGCATTGAATCAATTGTCTGTACTGATTTAAGCCTGGACGATAGGTCAATCCACTTTGTATGGGATTCCAAGTGGTTTTTAGATTTTTCGTGTTCATTAAGATACACATACAAATGACCCCAATCATTATAGCCATCAGTAGTTAGTGACATTTTATTACAGGAAAACAAATTACAGCAGAAACAAAATACAGAATCTTTTTCTTTTGAATACACTAACCATGATCGATTAATATGTTCTCCATTGCTTAGTTCCCTAGTGTAAAAATGTAGTGAAAATTTCCGACCATTAGAGCTGCGCGGAAAAAACGAACTCAATTTTTGGTCTCTCTGGCAGACCTTTTTTTACGATTTCCAGTCTTTCGGTATCGCTTAAAGAAGGATTCCATATTGCCGGATCAGTGAACGTCTCAAGTTCATCACTTAAATCTCTGGAATTGGAAACGGTCAAATCAGTCTCATTTTCGACATTGTTAGTAATATCTACGTTACTGGGGTCCGAGTTAGAAGTACTTGCTATGAGCTCAGAATCATTTGTTTCGGTAGATTTGCTTATTTTCTTCTGTCCTACATTAGCTGTTTCAGTTCTTAGATATTTATGTAAAGCCCCGCTATGTTTTTGAATATCGCGTTCTTTTTCCAGTTCCGTTTCCGATATTCGGCACCTGATAGTTTTTTTTCTGTTATCAGACATTATATCTATTTGAAAATTAAAACTGTTTTAATAAACCCTACAATAAAATGTATTATTTAGTAATGAATTGAGGCTAAAGCACTGTACTAATTTCCATAAAACGTTTTAAAAACGTATTTATCATTGTAACACATAGAAAACTAACACTGAGCAAAATCAACTTCCTTGAATGCACACTCGAAAACAACTGAAACATTCGAGCCGCCAACATAGAACGGTCGAGGAAAAAAAAATTCCTGATTCCCACGCCAAATTAATTAATTTCCGTCTCTCGTTCAGCGATGCCGGAAGATTTATCGTTGCGGTCTTCAGTTGACCACTGAACACGGAAATATAATCCTCTGGGAACCACTGTGGTTTCGACCAAGCGAATAAATTGTACTGACGTCCCTAAAGAAATACCTTTTAGTGCCTTTGTAGGAGAAGATAGCATTAGGATCGTATGGCAGAACTATTAGTGAAGACTTGAAAAACAGCTAAAGAACAGACAAAAATAATCTAGACGAAACCTTCGAACACTCCGTGACACCATCCACAGAGGGTTTATTTCAGGAACCGTTCAGGTTATTCAGTCAAAATCCCGGTCGATGACACTCCTACAAAGGCCCGCGCCCGGGCTTGAACCTTGAACACCTGACTGCTAGCGCAGTGTGGTAACCAGTACACCAGCGCGGCTCCCAGGTGGAATATTTTGGCGGGATTGTAAAAATAATTAAAAAGATTTTTTGCCGCCCCCAAAGCTTGCAGCTCCGTGCAAATGCACGTGTTGCACCGTCGGTAGAGCCGGCCCAGTGGGAAAGTATTGGTGCACAACGTTTGTTTGTGAAGATGGCACAAGATGCCGGTTAAAGTCTGGCGAAACGATGTGAAAAGGTCACGCGTGGATATTAAATTTAATATTCTGAAACACGTGGGGGTATTTTTTGAATTTGAAACACCCCTACCCATGTAGTGCTGAACGAGATTCGATTGGATTGGTTGATTTGAGAGGCCGGAATATACAATGTATCTTATTGGAAAATTAGGCTCACAAACAGCTGAAATTGGAACTTGGAAACTGGAAATATAATGTAACAAAATCTGAGTCACAACACACACTGCAGCGCAAATGTCAGACTAGCGACTCCAAAAAGCGAGAAAGAAATAAGAGATATTGGACTTAATAGTTCCACAACTATAAGTAACAGATCGAGTATTGCGCAACTTGGGAATTTACAAGTAAATTCGCATTTTTAATACAAGAATGGAAACTTAGGAATTTGATCACAAGTCATTGAGGAATTAAACAAAAGTTTTCCCAGGCCAGTGATTTAGTAAAACATGCGCCTTCGGAGGAATTAGCTCTAATGTCCAGACCTAAGTGATTCGAAGCATCAAATACAGAGATGTGTCCAGTCTATATCTGTGCAAGGAGATTGTTTACTCCCAAAATTTTGGGGTAAGTTAAAACAATTTATTTACTAATGTGAATTTTACCGGTTTCTTGCTAAGGGGTTATACACGAGGCTGGCAACCTCAACATATGAAAACAGTATATGCATGAACCACTACTGCAAGAGCTGGTGATCTTTTCTGACTAGTCGTTCCATTTCAGTCCTCGGTCCTTCAAAGATTGTCTAATGTTGTCCTCCCAGGGGACTTTGGGTCGACCTGGAGGTCTGGATCCCTGGCTCTTAGTTTCCCATGCTTGCCGTGGTAACCGATCTTCTCCCATTCTGCAGATATGGCTAAACCAGCTCAATTGGGCTTGTTCTACTTGGGTCTACAGGGGTTGGGTTTTTAGGACTTGACGTACTGTCTAGTTGTGAACCATGTCTCCTCTTGTTACTTCAAGCACCTTCTTCAGATACCTCATTTATAAATAATTATAAGAATCAGCCTCCTGATGTCTTGTGTAGAAAATGAACCCATTCCACCTTGGTTGCAGCTTTAAAATCCACAATTTTGTCGGAGGAAATTGTGAAAGTAACAAAGTGAAGACAAATTATTGCGGTTGTTCCGCAGCACACCACTGACACACCTGCATGAAGCCGACAAAGCGTGAAGCCATTACGAGCTGGCAACTGAAAACTAATTGCGCCCGACACCCCATATTATACACCGTGTGTTGCCTGTAGAGCCGCCGTCCTTTCACCAATACAACGAAAAACTCAGTGTATTGCAATATCAGTGTGTTTCCTATACCGCCGGTGGGGCTAGAAATGAGAATAAGTAAAGGTCAGAAGGTAGGTTTTTGATAATAAATTACAAAAAAACCTACCTTCTGTCCTTTACATCTTCTCATTCTTCTATCATTCACTAGACACAGAATTAAGGTCTCTGTCTTGTGCAATCTGGCCTATACTGTTTAATAGTGAAACTGCAGAAGTGATTGCGTCTATAAATAGTCTGGGTCATCCTTAGGTACATTTCCAGGTTACGTGGTTGAGTGGGGCGGGGGTGATAGAACTCTGTCGGCAATGAATTATTTTTGTAATGCTTAGCTGGCAGAGTGGATAGTGTCGATTCGCTCCCGTGGCTAGGCGGTGGGTGTCGTTCCCTTCCACTGTGACTATTATTACTGGTGTCACTGGCTGATTTTTATGCATTCTTTCTACTTTTGTTATTTTGTTTCTTAATTTTTCTTTGTTCAACATTGCTATTATCTGCTTTTCTGTCCGTTTTGTGTCTATCTTCTTCATTACAAATCATCTTGTATCTTTTGCTAATTCTATTATCACTTTCACCTGATGAGGTTCCATTGGTTTGTGTTGGATTACTTTAATAAGGAGTTTAGTCTTCTCTGTATCATTAAGTGTTAGTATGCTTTCACTTACTGATTTCTTGATTATGGCAACTGATTTCATGTCTAACATAGTTTCTAAGATGTTAATTAGTTTATCATCTGGGAGTGAAGTTAAAGTTTTTCATCTGGGAGTGAAGTTAACGTTTATCATCTGGGAGTGAAGTTAAAGTAATCTGTGTGCTTGCTATCGTCAAGTTAAAGTAACCTGTGTACCTGCTATCGTCAAGTTAAAGTAACATGTGTGCCTGCTATCGTCAAGTTAAAGTAACCTGTATGCCTGCTAACGTCAAGTTAAAGCAACCTGTGTGCCTGCTATCGTCAAGTTAAAGCAACCTGTGTGTCTGCTATCGTCAAGTTAAAGTAACCTGTGTGCCTGCTATCGTCAAGTTAAAGTTACTTGTGTGCCTGCTATCTGTTTTATCATCTGGGAGTGAAGTTAAAGTAACATGTCTGCCTGCTAGCGTCAAGTTAAAGTAACCTGTGTGCCTGCTATCTGTTTTATCATCTGGGAGTGAAGTTAAAGTAACCTGTGTGCCTGCTATCTGTTTTTTTTTATTTGGGAGGGAAGTTAAAGTAACCTGTGTGCCTGCTATCGTCAAGTTAAAGTAACCTGTGTGTCTGTTATCGTCAAGTTAAAGTAACCTGTGTGCCTGTTATCGTCAAGTGAAAGTAACCTGTGTGCCTGCTATCGTGAAGTTGAAGTAACATGTGTGCCTGCTATCATCAAGTTAAAGTAACCTGTGTGTCTACTGTCGTGAAGTTAAAGTAACCTGTGTGCCTGCTATCGCAAAGTTAAAGTAAACTGTGTGCCTGCTATCGTGAAGTTAAAGTAACCTGTTTGCCTTTTATCGTCAAATTTAAGTAACTATCCCTGCTATCTGTTTTATTTTCATCCTTCTGAGCTCTTGCTCTTCTTGGGCCACAGTTCTATTTTCTTCCTGTCTTGTGTTATTTTCCCCTTTGGTATTTGGCTTGTTTTCCTTGCATAGGCCTACCTGGCTTGGTGTTGTTGCATTGCTTGTGTTATCCTTATGTAAACTTTCGTCTTCTTGTGAATAAGTTAATTGTGTTGTTCCTTTTCTTTTTGTAACGTTCTTCTCTGCTTTATTGTTTGACTTTACCATATCCGCGAAGTTGATGCTTTTGCTACCAGTTTTAGATCTAGTGATCACAGGCACAAGCGTGATAAATCACATCTGAGTGTCTTGTCTAGGGATAATTGAACCTAATAGTTAACTTCCTTAGACCATACAGACTTAGATTTTTTGTCAAAATATTTTTTCAGATTGTTTGTATTTTCTTAAGCGAGCATACGGTGTGGGGTACATATATATGAGTTACAATATTTTAAAGAAAATAATCAAATAATTGATTAAAACAACATGTTGTCTAAACAATTGGAAGGCCTTATAGAAAGTTCATTTATTAAAGTTTGTAATGTTGTTGTAGTAATTTAGACAGCTAGTTAATTTAAAGCTGCTAATTATATACTAGCTAAGTAGCAATTGCATTTTGTGTAGCCTGTAAACAGATTTCTTGCACAAAAATGGCGTAGCATAACATCAAAATCTCCATGATTTTTACCTAAATATTGGTAAGAAACTAGATTTTTCGGGAAAATATTTTTCCGGCTTTGTGACTTCTGAACACACAGAGAGAAACAAAAAGGATAAAGCAGCTCTTCACGAGGAAAAAATTCTAGAGAAAGAAGAAAGAGAGAGCGCGCAAATGAAAGGAGAAGTGACAGAAACATGAAGCTGGGGAAAGGGACAAGGAGTAGGCAATCCAAGAAAGGAAAGAGCAGGCCGAAATAGCCCCCGCAATCAGAATGAAAGAACTAGAGAATGAAGGACTCTCGTTCTAGTGATAGTGGGCCGCGAAGTTCCCAAGGCAGCGATGGGTGAAGCATTTCTCATGCGGCAGCGCCTAGTGCGGCCTTTTTTAGTTAGATGTCTACTCCGAGGCCTTAGAAGAAATAGATGTCTATATCTCTAGATTTGAACATTTAGTTGCTATATATGGCTTAGAGAAAGATAAATGTAATATGAAACTATCCCAGAGTCTGAGTGGATTAGCTTAGGATGTATGTATAAAGGTGCCGGCGGAGGAGAAAAACAACTATAAAATGTTAAAGAAAGCTTTGCTCCAGCGTTTCCAACTTAACGCTGCTACTTTTTGTAGCAAGTTTCGTGAGGCTAAACGATAGACGCTTAAATGAATTAGACCGTTCGCTGTCATGATAGAAACGTACCTGGAAAAGTGAGGGTCCCTCAGCACCTTTGAAGAATCTTATGAAGAGCTGCAGGAAATGATAATCGTGGAGAAGTTTAAATACTCGATCACCCCATGACACGAGACGGTTCATGGCGGAGCACGGAGTCGAAACTCTTGAGCAGGTGGTAACCTTCACACAAAGGTGTCATAGCGCACAGGGAGAAATTAACCCTACCAGGAAGCGCGGCGACGATAATCCCCCCCCCCCCACCAAACAGATCACCCATCCACGGATACGCAAGCTACGAATTAAACAACACACAAACGACACAACCACAGGACAGCACCAGGCAGAAACAAAGCAACCAAGCACCAGAAACTGGAAGGAGATAGTGTAGTTCATGCACAAATGACACACATTTCATTTCGGACTGTAAGAGGCTGAAAATAGGCCCTGATAAAGTTGTATGGTTGCTTACGAGATAGACAGGGAATCATGACAACACGATATGCCAAAAAAAGAGCACGTAACTGTTTGTAACCAAACAGTATATTATTTATATGACACGAGTCTGCAATTTGAAGCTTTAATCTCGACATCTTTGGTGAATGCCCCTTCAGCTGTCTGAGTGAGAAGATAAGATCTTGAGTCCTTTGGTTTGCTCAGAAGGCACACTGGACCTCGTCCATTTGTAGCTCAGCTAGGTGTCTAAGTCTCTGCTCCAGGATTCTAGAGTAGATTTTCTCAGGGGCATTGAAGAGAGACATGCCTGTATGATTTCCACATTGTCTGTACAAAGCACAATTGTTCCATATTTTTGAAAATAGGTGTTATGATGGAAATCTCCCAAACCGTTTGTTTTGTTTTGTGGAACCAGGCTGCCTGTATGCCCCTCATGAGTAATAGGTCGCCTGCTACTCCTATGTACTTAACCATTTTTGGTGTTATATTATCATGTCCTGCTGCTCTGCCCATCTTGATTTTCACCAGCGCTGCCTTCAGTTCTTCAATCTTGATGCCATCTTCGCCACCATTGGTTTCTTCTTCTGTGATAGTGGTTATCAGTTCTGATGCTTGACCTTGCTCCTCCTACCACTCCCTCCCTCCTCGTCTCTTTCCATCTATCCTACTCCATTCTGTCTCCCTCTACCCTCAACGCCCACTGCTAATAGTATCATAATGAGATGTCTAACTGCTGCTAGTGGTATCACTATGAGGTGTATTGCCTGTTGCTAGTAGTACTGTTGAGGACTGCTGCATGGTATGCAATCATTTTGGTGAGTTTTACTTTAATTGAGATGACTGCACCATTTAGCACTCCAACTAGATGTCCTTGAATCGTTACACATAGTGAATTATGGCGTGTAAGACTTTGTAACCAAACAGTTGGCTTGTGACCTTTGGACCCAACGGCGGTGTTTTAAAAATGTATGGCATGGCCACTAATCTATGTGTACAGACAGGAATCAACTTGTGGCCTTCGTGCCTATTGGAAGTGTTTTAATATATGTAACGTGGCCACTAAGTTAAGTGTAGAAATAGCCTACTTATTGGCCTTCGTGACCAACGAACGTGTTTCTGCAGTGTTAAGGATTATGTGTGTCATGTGACACTTTTTTGGAAAAAAAAAAATTAGACAAGGACCTGCGAGTCCATAAATGCGCTGAAGCATTAGTGATAAAACGCAGATCTATTTGCAGTATTTGTGAGATGCCAATGTTGCAGTTTAATGTATAATTTTAATGAGAGCAATATGGCTATTGTAAGATGGCAAGTGATGCCAAATCAAGAATGATATATCAGATATAATTATCACTTTGCTGATCAGCAATCCGGAGCATTACCGTCTCCCATTACCAAGGGTGTTTGCAGATTTCTTTAAAAAGAACATTTTTTTTTAAAAATTCATAAAAGATTGAAAAACAGACATCTTTTCCAAGTTTTTAGTGAATTTGTTCAACATCAGCGCAATAAAATGTTAGTGACATGAATGGTAATGAATAAAATAAGCTTGATTGACGTATTGATTTAACGATTAACCACGTATATCAACATAAAAGGCTAATAAAATTGTGAATAAAATGTTTAAAAAAAAACTGTATTTTTCGTGTTTGTCTTTTTTGAATGTATTCTGCACCTGTGGCATCTGACAATGAGCGTTTGTAAATGTGTTAGTAGTTAAGTACCTCTAGTTGGAGTCTGAGCTGCTTTTTTCATTAACTGGGGTTGAAGTTGTAGCTGTAGGCCTCTGCAAGAGTCTTTGTCAACGATCCACGTTGATAATCCTTGACTGTGTGGTATAACTTGAAGCAGGGTATCAGGCATAGAGGTACATTGCAATCTGGGCAGTACATGCAAGTCTGGCTTCTGTTCCCTGCAGCCTAACACACTTTACAGTCTGGTTTGTACATTGCCCTTTCATATTTATCAATGAAGTGGTGCTCAGTAAGTCATGTTGTTGTGACCTGTGGTTTTCAAGGTGTCACATTGTGTCGAAGAATAGCAGGTTCAATAAGAGTCATACTGACATCCTGATCTTCGCTTTGATCTTTTTTTGTAGAGTTGGCAGTGTTGTAGGTTATGTGCCCATTGACCAGGGCAGTTTCAACTAAGAAATAATATAAAAATAGGATCTGTGTGGGTAGGGGTAGGTAGCTTGCACCTAGTTGGCTGAAGTTTCCACACCTCCCATACTTTTGCTGTATTTTTCTGCAAGCACTGGCTTCTGAATTGTTCTGCCCTAAAGAATTTGTCTTTCTAACTGTCTTGTTTATATTATCATTATGAGTGAACAGTGGATATAAGGTTAAATCTTTTTGTATCATGCCAGGTGACTGTCGGCATGCCTTATCTTCTGTCGCACAAAACACAGGATGATTTGTCTTTTTCAATTTGAGTTGTTTTTTTTCTTCAGTGCTACAGGAAAATGCTTCCTATTTTCCGCTACTGTTCCAAATGCACCAATCTGAATTTCAGGTCTTGAAATAAAGCTGAAGGCTGAATCAAAACTACCACAGAAGAGAATATGTCCCTTGTTGCGTATGAAATTTGAATTAAAACTATGGTGACTTTTCACTGAAAAAAAAAGAGTCCAAATAATCTCAGCTCTCAAGAGTTTTTTCCTTGGTCACAAATGATGTCACATCTGTAGGTCTCCTAGTAGTGTTAGTTTAAAAAAAAAAAAAAAAAAAGGGAACACAAATAACTTATGAGTAGGCCTTAGCTGTGTATATTTACCAATTCAAAATTCTAAACGCATACATAATACAGTCAACCAATATTTAACTAGAACAAAAGGTAATATATATAGTAATTGGGAGGGTAATACTTATGATAAGTGAAAATCTATTAAATATCTAACTGGAGACCTTTACACCCCCCACCCCTTTACTATTTTTGTTGGGTTTTGTTTAGTTTGTTTGTTTAGATTTTTTTTTTTAAATTTAATTTAATTTTTTTTTTTTAATTTTAAATAACATAGGCCTATCCACAAAATTGCTGATTTTCATTTATCCTAATTACAGTGATTTGACAGATGTGATGCCACTTTCGTGTATCGGTGGTTATTCATGTTATCTGAAATTGAAAACATGTAGGCCTAGGCCTATCCTAATAAGCCTATAACCCTTCAGAGGTAGAACGGGATAAGTCTTTTCATCATAAATATAATAAAAAAGCATTCAAAATATATTTATTTCCAAAAACTGTGGTGAAATGAACAGTGGGACATGGGTCTGATAGCAGGGTAGGCTATAGGATATGGAATCGCCATCAATTTCTATTCCTGACCATCTTAAACTGTGTCAAATATATTCCCGTATGCAGAGGTAAACCAAGAAATTTTGTTCAAACGCTTGCTTATAGGCTAATTTTGGCCATGGTTAAAAATTAAACTGTAAATAGGAAAACATTGTAAATACAGACGCAAGTACAGTAGGTCTATCTATAAACTGGACTTATTTAAATAGGTTTTATAAATGAATTTATTACTTACGTCGTTAACGCAAAGCGCCGAAAACTTCTGGAAATGGATTTAATGCGCAAAGGGAAGTAAAAATTGTACGGATACTTTGCGCAAAGGGAAGTAAAAATTGTACGGTAACTTAACAATTTTTACTTCCCTTTGCGCACTTCCATTTCCAGAAGTTTTCGGCGGTTTCTTTTTCGGCGCTTTGCGTTAATGGCATAAACGCAGATTTATTTTTAGACTCGTCGCGTCTGTTGTTGCGAAAAATACCATCAATAACCAAAAAATTGACACAAAGTAACGAACTTTCGATTTCGTATTATTTTTCAAGGTCCGATGCGGAAAATTCAAGGCTTTTAGCCATTTTTCCAGGTTTTTCAAGGCCTGGAATATTTTTTTCGTTTTCCAGGTTTTTCAAGGTTTTTCCAGGTCGCTACGAACCCTGTACTTAGTCGTTCCCCTTCTACCGTGAGGTGTAGAGGTTTGGAAGAGAGAGCGCCAGACTATGCTATCAGCTGTCTTCCTCCTGGCCTGGTTCCATTCTAGTCCTCGGTCCTTCAAAGATTGTCTAATGTTGTCCTCCCAGCGGACTCTGGGTCGTCCTGGGGGTCTGGATCCTTGGCTCTTTGTTTCCCATGCTTGTCGTGGTAGCCGGTCTTCTCCCATTCTGCAGACATGGCCAAACCATCTTAGTTGGGACTGTTCTACTTAGGTCTACAGGGGGTGGGATTTAAGGCCTTGACGTATTGTCTGGTTGCGTACCATGTCTCTTCTTGTTACTTCAACCACCTTCCTCAGATACCTCATTTCTGAGGTTTGGATCTGGCTTTTGTGGGTTGTAGTCATTGCCCATGACTCGCATCCATATGTCAAGACTGGGACATAGGTGGAGCAGTATACAGCCATCTTCGTTTTCTTACCAACCTCTCTCTTGCTGAGGAATCCTCGATTTATGGCCTGAAAAAGTCTCCCAGCCGCTGCTTTTCGAGTGGCCAACTCTTCTTTGATGCCTCCCTTTTGGTCAATAATAGCTCCGAGGTATTTAAAGTGGTCTACCTGCTCCAGGACCTGTTCTCCCAGCTTAATCTGATGTCTTCTTTCTTCTCGTGATATCACCATGGATTTTGTTTTAGAGCTGCTTATGACCATCCCTCTCTTCTCCAGCTCTTCCTTCCAGACTTGCAGGTTGAATTGGAGATGTGCCTCTGATTTAGCAATCAGGGCAACATCATCAGCAAATGCCAGCTCCGAAATACAGACCTGTCTCATCTTCCAGTACCCCACTGAATACTTTCTTGTTCTCTCCTTACATGCCTTAATGTCATCGTCCGTGAGGAGTATGAAAAGGTAAGGTGACAGGATATCACCTTGTCTTACACCAGTGGTGGTCCTGAACTCTTCTGACTTATGGTTTGCTGTCCTCACAATGAAGATTAGCACAGATTTATATTTACACTGCCTGGACATTTTAACGTGCTATTATTTGAAGAACAATAATGAACGTTATTTTTGACGGATATGATGAAATGCACCATGTCGGGTGCAAGGCAATTGACGAACTGTGATATTAGATGTTGCCTTTAATGTGAAGAATATATTGCTGCATGATTCATATCAATTGTGATTTTGTCAGAATAAATTTGTGTAGAGTCATCTTCATAAGACTTGTTCGTTGGAGAATTATACGAAGTTGTATTCAAATCAAGTTCACTCAGTTGTGTTGATGCAACCATTGAAATTAACCTTGACAAAGTGCAAAGATTCTATAAATAACATTATGAATTCAAAGAAAGACTAAAATATCACAGCGGTTAAAGAAGAAATGAATTTTATTAGAGTAATCATGGTACAACACAAATCACTCAAAACGAATCCATGGTTGCAGAAATATAATAAAGACAGTAAGAGTCAAGAGATGAACACTATAACATAAATAATACAGTTTAAAAAAATCTGCAACAAGTATTATACTGAGATTCTTAACTGTTGCTGGTAGTATCATTTTGAGATGTGTAACCGTTGCTATCGGCATCATTATGAGGTGTCTGTTTGCCAGCTGTACCATTATGACTGTTGCTAGCAGTACCATTATGACTGTTGCTAGCAGTATCATTAAGACATGTCTGACAGTTGCTAGCAGTACTATATGACATGTCTGACTGTTGCTAGCAGTATCCTTATAACATGTCTGACTGTAGCTAGCAATATTAGTGTGAAGTTGTGACAGTGGGGGTGCTAGGTTTACTGAATGGCACCACTGAACATGGCTACACACTGGGTCTTGACTACAGTTACCAAAGTTAGGGCCATTTCTTGAGACAAGCTACAACTTGAGATGTTACATTCGAAAGGCAATAGCAAACACATGATGGATGTTGTACATCCCGTTTCTTTCTGTATCTGATAAAACTCCTTTGCCTCCTTGAAAGTTATGCTTGCATCAGGCTGAGGTAGACTTCCACCTTGCTTTGCCAATCTGTCAGCCTCTTCATTGCCAGTGATGTTATAATGAGATGGGATCCATTGGATCACAACACTTTTGAATCATTTGCATAGTTCATGGAGCACTATTCTGAGGTCATCCAGATCTGTATTATTTTGGCTTTTTTATAGAGGCAGTTACTGCTGCCTTAAGATAGCTGTCTGAGACTTTATTAACAAAGGCAATTTATGTATCAGACTCACAATCCATGCTTCGAAAGATCCAAAATGGATGGCTCTGACATGAATGGAAAACCTCCATAGAAGCATAGCATCTTCAAGAACTGATATGGATCTACTGTTCTGGTCATGCAGGGGTACACGGCAATGAAAGAGCTGACAGACTAGCTTCAATAGCACAGATAGAAAGTGCATTGGACATGGATAATAGAGAAATACTGAGGGCAAGGAGCTGCGCTAGCATAGTGGTTACAACACCGCTCTGGCGACCGGGTGATTCAGGATCAAACCCGGGCGATGGCATTTGAGGATTTTTCGTCGACCGGGAATTGGACTGGATTAACTCGAGACCTGGTGAGCACATTTGAAGGAGTGTCATCGACCAGGGATTGGCGGCTCTTGAGCCGACCCAGCTCTAATGGGTACCTCCGAAATCGGCGAGTATCTGCCTGAATGGTGAGGGACACCTGTCTCTGTACAAGAAAAGGGATACTCACGTAAAATCAATGTCAGGTTAGACATTAATAATAACCTGAGATTTCGCCTCGAGTATTAGCGGGCGTACGAAAAAAAAAAAAAAAAAAGCTGAGGGCAATTGATGTTTGCCTATTATAGAATGACACTGCAATCAATGAATCATCAAGGCTAAGACTGCTGGAATTTGGCATCAAACCTAAGACCAGCAGGGATGGACGTATGAGAGGACGCATCTGGCGTGTCAACAACCAGTGCACAACAAGAACAATTAGCATTCATACCCTTCAACATTTCATGAGGGAGACTGAGTACCTGTGGGTTTGGCTGAAGTGCAATGATGTCAATTCTGATGAACATTAACATTGGCTTTTCAATGCTGCAATTACTGACTGTACATAGGTAAGGAAATCAACTTGTCTCTCAGTGCTTTCCTCTGTCATTATAACATGTGCTGCAGTTTTCAAGACCTCTGCTCTGAAGTTGCTTGAGAATTGTCTGTTATAAGCTTATAAGCTGCTTCTCTAAGTAAGATTACACCACAATCATCATATTATAACAAGTTTCTCTCCGGTGTGTGTTCTTTTATGGTTATTTAGATCAGTACTGTGACTAAATGCAGCATCACACGTACAACACTTATGAGACTTCTCTCCTGTATGTATTCTTTAATGATTGTTTAGATGACTCCTTACATGCCTCCAGCCAATGGAGGATAGAAGAGACTGCAGGGCTCAGAGACAGGCTGAAAAATTCAAAAGACTAACAGACCACCCAATGTGCCATAGAATGAATGCTGTGAGAAGGAAAGGACTCAAACGAAGCAACTTTGTAGAATCAACCAAACCACAGATGAGAGCAGTTTCCATAAATGAAATATCAACTTTTAAACCCATCTACACTGCACACAAGCTTCCAATAAATTAATATGAAACAAATATAAAGGTATGTTATCAGGCACTCACAGGAAATAAAGAAGTAGAACACCAGACAACAGAAAAACAACAGACATGAGTGGCTTACCCAGGATTTGAACACTGGACCTTCCGTGCGACAACCCCACCTAGCCATGCAAGCGAATCACACTATCCTCCCTGCCATCTACGCATCATCAAAAAATGATGTTTCAATGGCAGGTCATCAGTGCGAACCACAATACACGACACCGGAAGTCCACCATGGGCAGTTCAGCCTATTAATGATGCAATCACTTCTGTTGTTTCTCTATCCTGCAGTATAGGCCAAATCCAACAAGACAAGGACCTTAATACTGTGTCCAGTAAATGATAGTAGACTAGAACAGTGAGAACAGGACAGTGGGTAGGTTTGGTATTGTATAAACATTTATTACACATAAGGAAGGGAAACCCGAGGCCTGTAAACAGTAAATTAATATGAAACAAATATAAAGGTATGTTATCAGGCATCATTTTTTGATGATGCGTAGATGGCAGGGAGGATAGTGTGATTCGCTTGCATGGCTAGGCGGGGTTGTCGCACAGAAGGTCCAGTGTTCAAATCCTGGGTAAGCCACTCATGTCTGTTGTTTTTCTGTTGTCTGGTGTTCTACTTCTTTATTTCCTGCGAGTGCCTGATAACATACCTTTATATTTTTTTCATATTAATTTACTGTTTACAGGCCTCGGGTTTCCCTTCCTTATGTGTAATAAATGTTTACACAAGCTTCCAGTTTGGAAACAAAATCTTCTCCCTGAAATGATAGAAAACATTCCTGGAATTAAAAGAAAAAAGAGCCAAACTGCAACAGATAGAACATCCATAACGACAGAATATATAGAGAAACATTACCCATGTAACACCTGGACCCATGCATACACAGATGGATCAGCAACAAATGCAACAGAAAATGGAGGTGGTGGTGTCTTTCTGATCTTAAGAACTGGTGCAGAAAAAAGGCTGTCAGTGGCAACAGGACAATTCTCAAGTAACTTCAGAGCAGAGGCAGAGGCCTTGAAAACAGCTGCAGAGGTTATATTGACAGAAGAAAGCACAGAGAGACAAGTTGCTTTCTTTACGAATGCACAGTCAGTAATTGCAACGTTGAAAAGTCAGAATAATACAGACCTGGATGACCTCAGAATAGTGCTCCACAAACTTTGTCAACGATTCAAAAGTGTTGTGATCCAATGGATCCCATCTCATTGTAACATCACTGGCAATGAAGAGGCTGACAGAATAGCAAAAGAAGGTTCACATCTACCTCAGCCTGATGCAAGCAAAACTTTTGAGGAGACAAAGAGTTTTATCAGAATCAGATACAAATGGAATGTAGAACATCCATGTCACACACAGAATGATGCTTACTACCAGCGCAACAGAAGAGAACAAGAGGTAATCTTCAGACTCTGCACTGGCCACAACAGATTGAGATACCATCTATTCAACAAGCTAAAGATAGGAACTACCGATCAGTGTAACTGTGGCACTGATAAAATGACTGCCGAACATCTGCTTCAAAGTTGCCCCTTAAATGTGGTACAGAGAAAGCGCTTATGGCTGACGCCTTCACACTTGTAAGGCTTCTCTCCTGTATGCACTCTTTTATGTACTTCTAGGTAAGCTTTCCCAGTAAGTGCAGCACCACAAACATCACACTTGTAAGGCTTCTCGACTGTAAGCATTATTTGATGCAATTGTAAGCTACTATTCTGAGTACACGCTGTAACACAAATATCACACTTGTAAGGCTTCTTTCCTGCATGTATTCTTTTATGCACTTTTAAATTATTTCTCTGAGTAAATGCTACACCACAAACATCACACTTGTAAGGGTTGTCACCTGTATGTACTCTTTTATGCTTATGTAAGCTACTATTGTGAGTAAATGCTACACCACAAATACCACACGTGTAAGGCTTCTCTTCTGTGTGTGTTCTTTTATAGTTATTTAGATAAGTGCTGTGATTAAATGTAGCATCCCACATACCACACTTATGAGATTTCTCTCCTGTATGTATTCTTTAATAATTGTTTAGATGACTCCTTCACACAACTGCAACATCACACTTGTAAGGCTTCTCTCCTGTATGTATTCTTTTGTGCACTTTTAAATGATTTCTCTGAGTAAATGCTTTTCCACAAACATCACACTTGTAAGGCTTCTCGTCTGCATGTATTCTTGTATGTCTTTGTAAGCTACTTTTACGAGAAAATGCAGCACCACAAACATCACACATGTAATGCTTCTCTCCTGTATGTATTTTTTTATGCTCCCGAAAGCTATTATGGTGATTAAATGCAGCACCACAAAAATCACACTTGTAAGGCTTCTCTCCTGTATGTATTCTTTTGTGCACTTTTAAATTATTTCTCTGAGTAAATGCTTTTCCACAAACATCACACTTGTAAGGCTTCTCATTTGTATGTATGCTTGTATGATTTTGTAAGCTACTTTTATGAGAAAATGCAGCACCACAAACATCACACTTGTAATGCTTCTCTCCTGTATGTATTTTTTTATGCTTCCGAAAGCTACTATGGTAATTAAACACAGCACCACAAAAATCACACTTGTAAGGCTTCTCACCTGTATGTATTCTTTTATGCTCATGAAAGCTTATATTTTGAGTAAATGCAGCACCACAAAATTCACACTTGTAAGGCTTCTCTCCCGTATGTATTCTTTTATGTCTATTTAGATCACCGTTATAATTAAATGCTACACCACAAACATCACACTTGTATGGCTTCTCTCCTGTATGTATTCTCTTATGCACTTTTAGGTCACCTCTTTGCATAAAAGCCGCACCATAAAACTCACACTTGAAAGGATTTTCCACTGTATGTATTCTTTTATGTACTTCTTGGTGATCATTCCAAGTACATGCTACACCACTAACATCACACTTGTAAGACTTTGCTGTTGAAAGTACTCTTTTATGTGCTTGTAGATGACATCTCTGAGCAAATACCACACCACAAACATCACAACTGAAAGACTTCTCTCCTGTATGTATTCTGTTATGCTGCTGTAGGTTATCTTTCCCAGTAAATAATTCACCACAAATAACACACATGTAGGACTTATTTTCCTCTAGTTTCTCATGAAACTTAAAGTTTAAATCACTGCAGGTAGCAACAGCTCTGTCACTCACACTAGACTGAACATTTCTCTCATGGACAAAAAGTATTTTACTACAATTTATATTACAAACTTCGATCTTTAAAGCTGATGTATTACCATTTAAATTGTCACAAATTTTAGCTGTCCTTTGCTGACTATAGAGTAACTGTTCATTATGTGTGAGTCTCAGTTTGATGTTATCTTGTCTGTTTGCATCAGCTGAGGTATCATCTCCAATTTTATTTCCACTGCCCTGTGGCAACACGTCCTGAAGATCATCAAGTTTATTATCAAACTCACACCATCCATTTCTGTGTACTGTTTTTAGATGCTCTTTCAGGACATCAAGTTGGAGGAAACCAGTGTTGCACTGGGAACAGGAATATATGTCTGAAATGATGAAAATGAGCACAGATAAATGATGAAATGTATGTCCTGTATATAAGAAAAATGTTATAACATAAATATCAGATTTATGTCCAAGTTATGATGTAACATGTATATATCAAACAAGTTTACTGAACATTCTGACATGCTTTGAAATCTCTGTGAAAGGCCTAATGGCTGCTAAGAATTAGATGTTATACAGTACACACATTTAAACCACTTAAATTTACATAATCAAAACATGAATTTAAAACAATAAAATTATTAAATATAAACTTAAAATAATAACATTGTTATTATCCATACCTTCCTCGTCTCCACATGAGCTTAGATATTGTTTGCTTTCTGTCACTTCCAAGAAATCTGTATACTGTATCTCTATTTTAGCACAGCTGTTGTCACAATCATCCTGACAGAAATATGGATCCATCAGACATTTATGAGACAGGCTACACAAAATTGTCAAATGTAGGTACCTGTGGTTTTTGTGCAATCTCTTTCTCATTACTACAATGACATATGTTCCTGTACAAGCACATACACACACGTGTGCAAATGCACACAGACATAACACTAAATCTGGTTAGTGTAAATAAGCACACCAAATAAAAATATATAAAAACAAACAAAAAAACAGAATTAGCAAGCAGGCATGTTGAATCTTATTTTTTCTTCTTCATTCACCCTTGGAAGTCCTCCCAGTACAGCACAAACACCAAATTAAGACTGTATGAGAGCTGTGTACTTTCTGTGCTTCTCTACGGTGTGGAATGTTGGAGAGTAACAGAGAAGGAAATGTTGAAACTGTCCTCTTTTTACACAATCTGCCTAAGGAAAATTCTCTGAATCTTTTGGCCAAACATCATCAGCAACCAAGAACTACTTATTCTGAGTAACCAGGAGGACATGCACACCATCATAATTGGCAGACGCTGGAGTTGGGTTGGCCAAGTCCTCAGAAGGGACCCTGATACCATCACAAGAACAGCTATGCTAAGGACCCCCGAGGGAAAGCAAAAGAAAGGCCGACCAAAAACAACTTGGCGGAGAACTGTGGAAGTCGAGATGCAAAGAATGAACCAGAGTTGGGGCACTGTATGAAGGATGGCTGCCGACCGAGCAAGGTGGAATAAATTTGTTGCTGCCCAACAGGATGTCACCAGGTGTGATGGCCACTGACTGCTTTGACGGTTGGTGGTTATGGATCAAAGAAGAAGATTCCCCCTCAGACATCAACTTGATTATGTTCACCCTCAGACATCAACTTGATTATGTTCACCCTCAGACATCAACTTGATTATGTTCACCCTCAGACATCAACTTGATTATGTTCACCCTCAGACATCAACTTGATTATGTTCACCCTCAGACATCAACTTGATTCTGTTCACCCTCAAACATCAACTTGATTATGTTCACCCTCAGACATCAACTTGATTATGTTCAAAGAAAGCAGTAGTCAGTCTTGAGGCTGTTGACATCTCTGTAGAGCTATTCTAGGAATGACACTGCTGATGGCCACATGTACTTTCTCTTATCCTCATATGTTGGGCACGTTTGAAGTAGATACTCAGGAGACATTATATCAGTGCCAAAGTTACACTCAGCAGTCATTAAATCAGTGCCAAAGTTACACTCATCAGTAGTTCATATCTTTAATTTGTTGAATAGATGATATCCCAATTTGTTGTGACCTGTGTGAAGTTTGGAGATTACCACTTGTTCACTTCTGCTGAGCTGGTAATACGCATTATTTTTATTGTGGCCTGGATGTTCTGCTTCCCACTTGCTCCTGTATCTGCACTTGATAAAATGTTTAGCCTCTTCATAAATTATGCTTGTATTAAGTTGAGGTAGCTTTGCCCCTTCCTTTGCCAATCTGTCAGCCTCTTCACTTCTGGGGAAGGTGCAGTGAGAAAGAATCCATTGTGTCACAACTCTTTTGAACTGCTGACAAAATTTATGAGGTGCTACTCTTAATCATCCAGGTTGACATTATTTTGGTTCTTCAGCATTGTATTCACTGACAGCGCACCTGAGAATATAGCTACTTATCTCTCTGAACTTTATTCTGCTATTAGCAATTCTGTTGCAGTTTTTAAGGCCTCTGTCTCTGCTCTTTAGCTACTAAACAATGTTCCTGTTGTGACTAACACCTTTTTTTTTGTGTGCCATTGCTTAAACTTCTCCACCCCTTCTGTTCTACTTATTGCCGATCCATCAGTGTATGCATGGATCCAAGTGTTTCTTGGGTAATGTTTCTCTATGTATTTTGTGGTTAGGACTCTTCTTTCTGTTTTTTTTTGGCTGTTCTTTCTCTCAATGCCTGGAATGTTTTCTATCATCTCAGGGAAGCTCTTTTGTTTCCAAACTGGTAACTTGTGTGCAGTGTAGATGGTGAGAGCTGTTGATATTGCATTGATGGGGTCTGCTTTCATCTTTGTTTTGACTGTGTCAACAAAGTTGCCTTCAGTCTTCCCCTTTAAAGTTCATTTATTCTCTGAAACATTGGGTGGTCTGTCAGCCTCCTAAATTTATCAGCTTGGTCCTGAGCTCTGCTATCTCTTCTATCCTCCATTGGCTAGAGGTATGTAATCTTTTGTAACTCTTCAGTGGGTGTTGAATTCATGCCCATGTTATGATTCTCATTGCTTGGTTTTGGGTTCTGCGTATGTCATCAAAATTTGACTTAGCTGCGGTTGACCATGCTGCAAAACTATATTCTAGCACTTGTCTCACTCGCCCAGTGTATAGCTTCTTTCGTGCTCTCTCGTGTGCTCCCCAGCCCATGCCAGCAAGTTGTTTAATGATTGCCACTCTCTGCTTTGCTTCTGTACTGTTTCTTTCAATCTGGGGTTTCAAGTCAAGCGATGATCAAAGGTAATGCCTAGGTAGTTTGGGTTTTTATGCATATGTAGATTTTTCCCATTTAGCACTTATTTGGAGTTTTGTGGTTTATTTGAAAGGGAAAACACTGTGCATGTTGTTTACCCTTTGTCTTCACTAGCCATGTTTTGACCCACTCCTCCAATGATGCCAGGGCTTGCTGCATCTGAATGCTTGCCATAGTGATATATTCTTCAGAGATCCACAGGGCTAGATCATCTGCATAGGTAGCATTGTAGGTTCTTCCTGGAATATTCTCTGTCATTTATACGAGGGACGGTCAAAAAGTAATGCCTCGTAACTTTTAATTTCATTCAATAGGCAAGAAAACAGATAAAATTCACATTGAAATGTAGCTCCAAGTCTGAACTTCCAAAATTTTTTTCTCAATGTAGTCTCCGTTATTTGTTACAGTTTTTTTCCATCTTCTCACAAGGGCATGTATCCCCGCACGGTAAAAATTTGTGTCCTTTTTCCTAAACCACTGGTGTACGGCGCGTTTAAGTTGTACTCGGCGTTCTATTTCCTCAAGGTGATGTCTGCGATTCAGATTGTACATCTTTCAGTGGTCAAAACAGATGGCAGTCAGACTTTCAGTTGCAAGATCAGGACTTTGTAAGGGAGATGTTTGTAATAATGTCCAGCCAAATTCTAGTGTTTGCAATCTCATCAATGGGAAAGCGTTTAGCAATGTGTGAGCATGGCATATCGTGCAACAGTAGTGCAGTTCTCTGATCTTTTTTCTGAATGGGTTAAAGTCGGGCAAAGACGACCTCTAAGCTTCTTCCAAAGCCACATTTCAATGTAATTATGCATTCAAAGTGTTTCCCCTGTTACCAAGAAGTCGATTGAAGAATCACACCCTTCTCATCTTGAAAATCACAGAGGCATATAACTTTCCCATACAGATGGGAACTTTTGAACTTCTTTCTTGTCGGCAGATGTTGCTGGGTATCTATTCATTGAGGGACTGGGTCTCCTGGATTCTGGTTAAAAAAAAATGAACCCAAGTCTCTTCACCTGTCACAATATTCGATAAAAACTCTTCTCCTTCAGTTTCGTAACGGTGCAGGAGGTTGATGGCTATGGTTTTCCTTGTTTCTTTATGTCTGTCTGTCAACATTCTGGGTACCCACCGTGCACAAACTTTTGAATAACCAAGGTCCTTAATGATGTTCTGGACACTGCCTTTACTAATGGACATCAACTCGATGAATGTTGTGTAGTCACTGCGGTAGACGGACGGCCAGTCCGCTTTGCATCAGCCATTGAGGATTGACCTACTTCATTGTTTCATCCCATTATGTACCCAACGTGCAAACAGTGTCATAACATTCCACTTTTCAATCTCCATAAACATGTCTTTGGAAATGTTCGTGGATGCGAATTGGGGTATCACCTTCAGCATTGAGTGAATTCTATGACATAATTTTTTCCTTTTATTTTTCACGTCTTTGGCACACCATTGTTGTAAAGGGCTGTTCATTGTTCCACTGTAACTAAACAGTTTGGTAACCCTATACTAGTTGCAGATTTTCTGTAGTTTTTGAGGAATCCTGCTAAATTTACAAATTGCACACCGATGCAGTATTTACATACATAAAAAATAGGAGGTATTACTTTTTGACCTTCCCTCGTATATGCAAGGAACAATGTAGGCAACAGGATTGCCTTTTAGGGAACACCCTGCTCCAATATCATCTTCCCTTGTAGTTGTACTCTGGCACTTCTATTTTCAAGGTAGTGACTGATTCATTTGTACTTTCTACCACAACACACTTCATTTCTTTGCAGCTTGACTTTCAGTTTCTCTTTCTACACTTTGTCAAATGTTTGTTCTAAGTCCACCCAAACAACTAGTGTGTGCTGTTTTTCACTGTACCAAGGACGTCCACAATTTTCTGGGAGCCACCAGTATATATGTGATCATGGTCTTTGAGGGATCTATGTTTTCTGGCATCCTTCACAAACTGTGGGGGCATTTCTTCAATGAAGCCAGCATCAGTCAGCATTAAATTTGTAATAAAAATCTTCATTAAGGATCCCATAATGTTGCGCTGTTTGAGATTAAGGTGTAAAACCCATAGTGCACCAATTTCAGCAAACTAGGGTTTGTGATCAGCATTGCCATTACTTAACCTTCCCTGAGTTGCCAGGGGTATCAGCAATTCAGAGGCTGGTTTAAAATCATGGAGCCGTTTTTCTTCTCTAAAAAAAAATCTAGCCAACTTATGGGATTACCCATTTATGTACATCAATTTCTGCAGCTAAGGTTTGGTCTCTAGCCATTTCGTTCTGTCTGATCTTTATCTTTCTTTGGTATTAGAATCATCTTTCCATGCTTTCCTAAACTACTCCTGACATGGTTATTCTGCCAGGCATTCAGTTGCCCCCATAGCAAACTCTGTGAAAACAGAATCACTGCATGAAGGTGTTGCTTTGAACACATTTGTACAGAAGAGGCCATATGCTAGACACATACTATCAGAAATCAGAGGAAGACAATAGCTTCCATGGTGAACTGCACCTGGATGTGACAGGCTGTGTGTTCACATCAACATCTATTAATGTAGGTGGGATGTTGGAGCTTGGACCTTACATAGACCCCCACATGCTGAATAAGACTCTTTAAAGGGTTTGATATAGTTTGTCTAAACAACTGGATATACAACATCCAACCACAATTTTAGCATCAGAGGTGACAGGTTCAGGGTTATGGTTGGTTTAGTTTGTCTGAACAACTGCAAATACAACATTCTACCTCAACATTACCATCAGGGGTGACTTTTTCATGATATGGTTAGTATAGTTTGAACAACTGGATGTACAACATCCTACCTCAATATTAGCATCAAGGGTTACAGGTTCAGGTTTATGGCAATCTCCAGTATGCTCCTGTTGATATTCCTCACAACCTGGGTTTTGATGACAGCACATGTTACATTTTAAAGATGATATTCATACTGGCCTATTCTCTAATGTGTTTCTACAATCATTAGGACTATTATGATGGGTAAGATTGCTTGGAAAATACTAGCTTATTTACAACAGTACTTTGTATCCTTTTTTACCTTTTTAAAATTGCACAGCACAGCAAAGTGATCTTCAACATTAAACAGCATACTTAAGTGATCACAATTACATAGGACATTTAAATACACTTCTAAATTAGTCAGCACTCAATAATATTTAAGTAGGTAGGTATGGTAAATATTTAAAAATTCTCTGCAGTCATAAGACAATAATCCCTAATTTTGAAAAGTTGTGTTCTGTTAGTGAGATACAATGGGTGCGTATGAAAAAATATTTTTAAAGTGTGATGCATCTTACAAGGACAAAAGACAAAGAAATAGCCAATGTTGCAGCCACAAGGCCGCCTGCCAAAGAGAGCATCACCAGAAAAGGAAATGACTGCCACATCTGGATGTAAACAGTACATACTAAGAAGCTAAAAAATGAAACTGAACAAGAAGCTACCAAAACGTAATAGCAATGAGGACTGGAGATAGAAGAGGATAGAATCAGTAGGAAACAAATACATTTTAAATAAAGAATCAAGACATATTAAACAAAAAAAAATCTTTTAATTTATGGGCGACGGAGAAATAGAAAAATTGAATAAGGGTGGAAAGGGTGACCTTAGACAAAGGTGTGTAGGGTATTAAGACCAGCTCATTTTAGACACCCAATACGATGGAAAAGATGTTGCTCAAGTTGTTCTCGACTAGCAGTGTCAGAGGAGCATGATCTGATCACCATGACCTGAATGTATGGCAACTGGTGTGGATTTTTGCCGAGAGATGTCATTCACGTGCTGGCTGAATCTGTCCCCAAGTCATTTGCCTGTTTGGCCAATATAGGTCTTGCTGCATTGTTTGCATATGATAGTATAAATGACATTGTGTGACTCACTGGCGATGGTGAACGTAGCCTTAGGAAAAGACACCTTGTGGGTTTGGATGACATACTTGCACACTGTGCATTCTCCTTTGGGAGGCGGCTGTGAATAAGATCCTTCAGGTTCTTGTTGCATCTATATGCCACCAGAGGTGCCTCACCGAACACTTCTCGGATCACAGAATTTGGCTAAGTGGTGGAAAAGGATCTGTTTGACTGCAGTACTATGAGGGTGATAGGTCAAGATTAATTTGACTATCTGAAGTGGATTTGTAGTGCGGTTTGAGGGCCTCCTGATGTGAGACACACTAATATTGCACTATGCTATATGCCACATTGTCTTGAGGCTTTTCTAAATGCCACATTTTACCACAACATAATTGTGTATACTTTTATATGATGTAACCTGCCTAGTGCAATGTCCATATGTTCTGGCAAAATATTGTCAAGATTTTTACTATATCTGGTCCTCCATATTTTAAGATACATAACTTCATAACTTCAGAATGTCATCTGTAACCCATGGTTTGTTTATTTTCTTTCTTTTACCAAGTATTTCTGTTGCTGATTCAATGAGCATGTCTTTCATATTTTCTGTGATTGAGTTAACACAGAAGGGTGAGAGCTGCAAATCATCCTCCAACAGTTGCCTCAAAGATTCCCGCAACTTCTGGATCTTTCAGTTTGTCTAAATTGAATCTTATTCGAGAACATCTGTTTTGATTATAATTCTTTTTGAGTTTAAGCTTGAGTGTCATCAATACCATGTCGTGATCACTACCAATGTCAGCACCAGGAAAAAGCCTAGTCTTAGCTTTATTAATACTGGACTTGAATCTTTTGGATACAAGAATAAAACCAATTTGGCCATGTTTCTCAGTTTTCGGGCATGCCATGTTATTCTTCTTGATAACTTATGTGGAAATAGTGTATTTGCAAGGGTTAGTTTAAACTTGCTGGCAAATTCTAGTAGCCTTAGTCCTCAATCATTGGTTTCTCCTGTCCCAAATTTCCCCACTGTGCCAGCCCACTGACCTTATGCATCTGGCAATATTTTCGCATTCCAATCACCTAGCACAATGAGAAGGTCTGCTTCGGAATTTTCTTAATTGATTCATCCAGAATTTCATAAAAAGTATCAATTGCATCATCCTCATAGTCAGTAGTTGGGGCATATACCTGTATGATAGAGATGTTCTTTGGATGTGCTGCAATTTGCATGGTGATAAGCCTGCTATTTACTGGGGTGCAGCTGATGACAAAGTTCAATCTATCTTTATGTACAATAAAACCTACTCCATGCTGATGTTTGAACTCATCTCCACTAACCCCAATTTTGTGACCTTCATCCATTATTGATTCACCTAATCCTGTCCATCTGACTTCTGCTAGGCCCAGGATGTCCCACGAGTATCTAACAAGTTCATGTGTTAGTTCTCTGACTTTTCCACACACATATAGCGTGAGTACATTCCAATTTCCAGCAACAAAACTTTGTCTAGGAAGTTTCAAAACAGGTATTTGTACCCCATTCACTGACTTAACATTCTCAAGGGGCAATGAAAGCATGGTCATTGTTAATCTGGTCCATGGCTGATCCGGCATAATATTACTGAGTTGACTTTCTATCATAGCATTTCAGTAGGCAAGAGGTTTGCTTGGCAGTGCCCATCTCCTCTCCAAGTATCCTCGCAGGTACATACAAAAATGTACCTGGAGCAATCTGGTTTTAAGGCACCGGACACTCGCCCTTTGCCCCTTCTCCTGTTAGTATTTAACATCTGGTAATATTTAAATTAGGAATTTTCATGGCATCTTCAGAAGTTACCATATGCTAAAAAAAAGTATTCCTCTATTCCTACATTCTCTGACATAACAGTAAGGATTGTTCATGGTAACACCCCATTTTCAGTTAAGGGCACTCACTGATGCATAATTAATAATACTTCCTGTAATTTTTTACTGATGCTTATGTTTATTTCAAAAATAGAATGTATCCTGCATACGCTCTAAGGAAAGAAACAATTAAAACACAATATGTGGTATGTAGAGTGTGATCCAGAAATAGCTCACAATTACACAGAAATAAATGTATAGATCAATCAATTCTTTTACCTCCTCAATGATCATAGACCTTCAACAAAAAACATACTGTCCTCCTGTCATGTTCCATCAGCTCATGCCATCCTCCTGTCATGTTCAATCAGCTCATGCTGTCCTCCTGTCATGTTCCATCAGCTCATGCCATCCTCCTGTCATGTTCCATCAGCTCATGCCATCCCCCTGTCATGTTCCATGAGCTCATGCCATCCCACTGTCATGTTCCATCAGCTTATGCTGTCCTCCTGTCATGTTCCATCAGCTCATGCCATCCCCTGTCATGTTCCATCAGCTCATGCCATCCCCCTGTCATGTTCCATCAACTCATGCCATCCCCATCATGTTCCATCAGCTCATGCCATCCCCCTGTCATGTTCCATCAGCTCATGCCATCCCCCTGTCATGTTCCATGAGCTCATGCCATCCCACTGTCATGTTCCATCAGCTCATGCCATCCTTCTGTCATGTTCCATCAGCTCATGCCATCCCCCTGTCATGTTCCATCAGCTCATGCCATTCCCCCTGTCATGTTCCATCAGCTCATGCCATCCCCCATCATGTTCCATCAACTCATGCCATCCCCATAGTGTTCCAACAGCTCATGCCATCCCCGTCATGTTCCATCAGCTCATGCCATCCCCCTGTCATGTTCCATCAGCTCATGCCATCCCCCTGTCATGTTCCATCAGCTCATGCCATCCCCCTGTCATGTTCCATCAGCTCATGCCATCCCCCTGTCATGTTCCATCAGCACATGCCATCCCCCTGTCATGTTCCATCAGCTCATGCCATCCCCCTGTCATGTTCCATCAGCTCATGCCATCCTCCTGTCATGTTCCATCAGCTCATGCCATCCCCCTGTCATGTTCCATCAGCTCATGCCATCCCCCATCATGTTCCATCAACTCATGCCATCCTCATCATGTTCCATCAGCTAATGCCATCCCCCTGTCATGTTCCATCAGCTCATGCCATCCTCCTGTCATGTTCCATCAGCTCATGCCATCCCCCTGTCATGTTCCATCAGCTCATGCCATCCCCCTGTCATGTTCCATCAGCTCATGCCATCCCCCTGTCATGTTCCATCAGCTCATGCCATCCCCCTGTCATGTTCCATCAGCTCATGCCATCCCCCTGTCATGTTCCATCAGCTCATGCCATCCCCCTGTCATGTTCCATCAGCTCATGCCATCCCCCTGTCATGTTCCATCAGCTCATGCCATCCCCGCCATGTTCCATCAGCTCATGCCATCCCCCTGTCATGTTCCATCAGCTTATGCCGTCCCCCTGTCATGTTCCATCAGCTCATGGTTGTTCCATGTCATCATTTTAATTTCTGTCTCCAGTTCTCTTCTCCAAATATTTGTTTAGTCTACATCTGCCTCTCTTTCCCTGGGGATTCTAGAATAAGGACTGCCTTGTAAAGCTATCAAAAGGTTTCCTCCATGTGTGCCCTATCCATCACCAGTATCTTCATCTCATCTCTTGTTCCACTGACACTTGTCTGGTTCTTGTCATCAGTTCCACATTGGTGACCTTGCCATACCATTTCAATATTTCTGTACTATTCAAGAACCCACTTATGAAAGTCTGTAGCTTTTTGGTTGTTGTTTTCCTTGTTTCTGAGCCATAAAATAGAACTGACTTGACATTTGAGTTAAAGATTCTTATTTTTATGTTGGACTTGATTTTTCTTGATATCCATGTTTCTGAATGCAATGAAATTCATCTTGCTTTTTTAATTCTTATTTTGCCTGTCTCTCCAACATTGCCTATATTGCTATGAAGGTAAGTGTATGATTCTTCATCCTGTAGTGGTGTGTCTTCAAGTTTAATCTTGATATCCTGTCTTGCATTTCTTCTCATTTAACTTTTTCTTTTCCCAGTGTATTTTTAGACCCACCTGCTGACATCTCATCAAGCATTTTCATTTTGACTTGTAAATGATTACCACTATGGGACTGAAGAGGCAGTCATTGACAAAATGTAGATCAAAATTTTTAGTCAAATGCCAGTGGATTCCATTTCTGCTGTGTGACATCAATGTCTACATAAACCAATGTATTGCTAGTAAGAAAAGAAATGTAGATAAGGAGCATCCTGGTCACACTTCAGTTCTTACCCTAAATACTGTATGTTGTCCTTCATGAAGATCTGTGTATTTCATGTCTTCATAACTTTTCTTTAGTAAATTAATAATCTTCAGGAGGGCTCCATAATGTCTCATCAGTTTCTAAAGTGATTCTCTGTGTGCACTGTCAAATGCCTTTTCATAATTCACAAATTCAATGTGTAATGGTGGATTCCACTCCAGGTTTTGTTCAACTATTATTCTCAGTGTGGCTGTACAGGATCTGTTTTGTTGAAAACCTTGTTTGTCTCCCAGTTGCATGTCTATGGTCTCTTAATCTATCTAGGATGATCCTATTTAATATTTTTTTTCCTGACACTGATAGTAGCATTATTCCTCTGTAATTTGAACATTTTTATAAATTTCTCTTCTTAGTCAACTGAGCCAGATAACCTTCCATCTATTCTGCTGGTATTTCCTCTCCCTCCTAGACTTCCCCAAGTAGTTTGTATAATATCTCTGTAGAGGTATCAATATCTGCTTTGATAGCCTCTGCCAGAATGCCATCTGTACCATCTTTTACAAGCTTTATGGCTTTCTTTATTTCTTGCTTGGTTGGTCTTTCACAGATAATCTGTAGTTCTTCTACTGGCTGGATGTCTGGGAGATTTTGTGTAGCTGGTCTATTGAGAAAGACCTCAAAATGTGATGTTCACCTCTTCATTTGCTCTTGTATACTGCTAAGCAGTTTTCCATTTGTGTCTTTAATGAGGCCATGTACTTGCTTGCATTTCCCTGTTAGCTTCTTTGTGCAGTTAAACAGGGTTCTCAAATTTTTTTTTGCTGCAGAGTCCTCTGCCTCTCTTGCCAACTCATCAACATGTTTCCTCTTATCTCTTTTGATGCTTCTTATTTCTTTGTTAGCTTCTGTGTACACTTTTGAGCCTTAGCGTTGAAACTTCTGTTTAAATCTGCATTTTTGTTTTTGTGTCCTTTATATTATCTATGGTTTCTGTTGTTATCCATGCTTTGTGCTGGCATTCTGTGTTTCCCAGTATTTCTTCACATGTCTCATTCCATATAATTTTGATTTGCTTCCAGTGGTCTTCAGTATTCGCTACATCTCCCAGCTGTTGGAGAACTTGTAGGATATTGTGATTGTAAATTTGTCTCTTGAATTCTTAGATGTCTTAAATTAAACAGTTGTCTAATGCTCTATATTGTTATTACATGAGGTGTTGGGCACAGAATTTCACTTTCTAACACGCAGTGGCTTCATGCCTTATCGGCTTTGCACAGGTGTGTCAGTGTCTGTCCCTAGCCATGGTGTGCTGTGAAATGACCGCAATAATTTGTCTTCACTTTGAATAAATGGGTGCTTTCACACTTGCCTCCGGCTGGCAGGATCTAATTGTCTCCTGTTGTATCGCTCTGTATAGAGTTTCCTATCACTTGTACATCTCATGAGTTTCATCTTTATTTTTGATATCTGAAGATGGTGATCTGATGCCACATCTGTTCCTCTGTATACCTTTATACCACTCAATGATGGCCTAAATTTTTTGTTTATGTATATATGATTAATCTGAATTTTTGTTTTATAGTCTAGTGATATCCATGTTGCTCTGTGTATTCTTTTGTGTGGAAACATGTTTCCTCCTAAAGACAACTGACTGGAAGCACAGAAGTTTGTGAATAGTTTCCATTTTCATTCATTATTCCTAGCCAATGTTTTTCCATGAAATCTTCAAAGCCAGTGTTGTCTGTAAGTATCTTTGCATTCATGTCACAAATCAAAACTGTGATTTCCTTTCTAATCCAACATATTTTGTAGTCTAGTATCAAATTATTCTTTCACAGAAGATTCTTCTTTATTATTGGTTGGTGCATAACACTGGGTGATGTATATCTTTATTTTCTTTTTGGCTGTTTTGAATGTTGCTTTTTTAATTCGGGGTTCATTGCTTCTCATCCTATAAATGTGTTCTGAGCTTTGCTAGTATTACAGCCACCCTTTCATTTGGTCACCATTTTCTTCTTTGTGTCCTGAGGACAACACTATTTCTCCTGTGATCAGTCTCTTCCTCTTTATGCTATTCCATCTTGTCTCAAATATCTCCATGGAATGACTAACATTTCCAGCAATTTAGTGGAACAGACTACTTTCATAACAATTTTGAAGAGTCCATCCCTGCCAACCAGGTGTAATGCCTTTGTGAGGTCTATAAAGGCTACTTATAAAAGTGTTTTCATGCTCTTGCTGATAACATTCACATAACAGACATGCAGATGTGGAACTGGTCTTACCAAGTAAACTGTCCCCAGAGGACACGTAGATGTGGAACTGATCTTAATAAGTATACTGTCCCCAGTAGGACATGCAGATGTGGATCAGATCTTACCAAGTAAACTGTCCCCAGTAGGATCAGATCTTACCAAGTAAACTGTCCCCAGTAGGACATGTAGATGTGGAACTGATCTTACCAAGTAAACTGTCCCCAGTAGGACATGCAGATGTGGAACTGATCTTACCAAGTAAACTGTCCCCAGTAGGACATGTAGATGTGGAACTGATCTTACCAAGTAAACTGTCCCCAGTAGGACATGTAGATGTGGAACTGGTCTTACCAAGTAAACTGTCCCCAGTAGGTCTCCCCAGTAGGACATGTAGATGTGGAACTGGTCTTACCAAGTAAACTGTCCCCAGTAGGACATGTAGATGTGGAACTGGTCTTACCAAGTAAACTGTCCCCAGTAGGACATGTAGATGTGGAACTGGTCTTACCAAGTAAACTGTCCCCAGTAGGACATGTAGATGTGGAACTGGTCTTACCAAGTAAACTGTCCCCAGTAGGACATGTAGATGTGGAACTGGTCTTACCAAGTAAACTGTCCCCAGTAGGACATGCAGATGTGGAACTGATCTTACCAAGTAAACTGTCCCCAGTAGGACATGTAGATGTGGAACTGATAAACTGTCCCCAAGTGGAACTGATCTTACCAAGTAAACTGTCCCCAGTAGGACATGTAGATGAGAACTGGTCTTACCAAGTAAACTGTCCCCAGTAGGACATGTGAGATGTGGACATGCAACTGGTCTTACCAAGTAAACTCTCCCCAGTAGGACATGTAGATGTGGAACTGGTCTTACCAAGTAAACTGTCCCCAGTAGGACATGTAGATGTGGAACTGGTCTTACCAAGTAAACTGTCCCCAGTAGGACATGTAGATGTGGAACTGGTCTTACCAAGTAAACTGTCCCCAGTAGGACATGTAGATGTGGAACTGGTCTTACCAAGTAAACTGTCCCCAGTAGGACATGTAGATGTGGAACTGGTCTTACCAAGTAAACTGTCCCCAGTAGGACATGTAGATGTGGAACTGATCTTACCAAGTAAACTGTCCCCAGTAGGACATGTAGATGTGGAACTGTAAACTGTCCCCAGTAGGACATGTAGCAGTGGAACCGCTCTTACCAAGTAAACTGTCCCCAGTAGGTCATGCAGATGTGGAACTGATCTTACCAAGTAAACTGTCCCCAGTAGGACATGTAGATGTGGAACTGATCTTACCAAGTAAACTGTCCCCAGTAGGACATGTAGATGTGGAACTGATCTTACCAAGTAAACTGTCCCCAGTAGGACATGCAGATGTGGAGCAGATCCTCTTATTCTCCCATCCAGGAGAAACATGACCTTCTTTCTCATCTTGTCTCTCTTCCTTCACTGTGTGTCCCTGGAAACAAAACACTATACACATGTGAGACAAACTGCTTCAGTTTTAAACATGGCCACACTTTGATTTCTGCAACATTAATTCATTGTGTAACATAAACTTACTACCTCATTTCAGGTGTGGTATTACTGGCACATATTCACATGGTAAGTATTTAATAATTTTTAAAATTTCAAGCTCAATCTGAAGAAAACAAAAGTCATGAAAAAAAAAAAATGTTGCCAAATACTTTGACATGATATAGCTCACAGTGGCAGTACGGATTGATAACCCAGAATTTGAAATTCTCAATGACAGATGCTTTTTGGTTTTCTCCCAAAGTAGCCAAAACATTGGTTAATGTTGCCCAAAAATCACAAAAAGTAGCACAAAATCGCTCCAACTTAAAAAAGAGAGAGTGCCAGACTATCCTATCACCTGTCTTCATCCCGGCCTGGTTCCTTTCTAGTCCTCGGTTCTTCAAAGAGTGTCTAATGTTGTCCTCCCAGTGAACTCTGGGTCATCCTGGGGGTCTGAATCCCTGGCTCTTTGTTTCCCATGCTTGTCGTGGTAGCCAATCTTCTCCCATTCTGCAGACATGGCCGAAAGATCTTAGTTGGGACTGTTCTACTTGGGTCTGCAGGGAGTGGGATTTTAGGCCTTGACGTATCGTCTGGTAGCGGACCATGTCTCTTCTTGTTACTTCAACCACCTTCCTCAGATACCTCATTTCTGAGGTTTGGATCTGGCTTTTGTGGGTTATAGTCATTGCCCATGACTCGCATCCATATGTCAAGACTGGGACATAGGTGGAGCGGTATACAGCTATCTTCGTTTTCTTACCGACCTCCCTCTTGCTGAGGAATCCTCGATTTATGGCCTGAAAAAGTCTCCCAGCTGCTGCTTTTCGAGTGGCCAACTCTTCTTTGATGCCTCCCTTTCAGTCTATAATAGCTCCGAGATATTTAAAGTGGTCAACCTGCTCCAGATTTTAATCTGATGTCTTCTTTCTTCTCGTGATATCACCATGGATTTTGTTTTAGAGCTGCTTATGACCATCCCTCTCTTCTCCAGCTCTTCCTTCCAGACTTGCAGGTTGAATTGGAGATGTGCCTCTGATTTAGCAATCAGGGCAACATCATCAGCAAATGCCAGCTCTGAAATACAGACCTGTCTCATCTTCCAGTACCCCACTGAATACTTTCTTGTTCTCTCCTTACATGCCTTGATAACATCGTCCATGAGGAGTATGAAAAGATAAGGTGACAGGATATCACCTTGTCTTACACCAGTGGTGGTCCTGAACTCTTCTGACTTATGGTGTGCTGTCCTCACATAATTTCTGCAGAACTTGTAGAAGCTGTGTATAGCACAAATCAGAGGTAAGGTAAAGGAAGGACCTGTTACACGCCCATTGAGGCATATTGGGAATATGGTGTTAGGCCCATATTATCTTGACCGTTGGCACACTAGGGGTGATGTGGTCGGCATCACGCCGGCCGCCTTAACCTTCCCAGAGTTGCTCTGGTACCCATTTGGGGCTAGGTTGACCCAGGAGCTGTTTGTTGCCTAAAAAATTCCCGCCTCATCTGGGGATCGAACCACAGACCACTGCGCTAGGAAGCCAGTGCACTAACTGAATCAGAGGTACTGGAATGTTATTCCTTCCTGTAGGACCCTTAAGAGTAATAGGTCGCCTGATGCTCCCATGTACTTAACCATTTCTGGTGTTATACCATCATGCCCTGCTGCTTTTCCCATCTTGATTTTCTCCAGTGCTGCCTTCAGTTCTTCCATCTTGCGCATCTTTTTCTAGCTTTTCTCCAAATTCTTCCCAGGACTTCTGTTTTGCTGCTAGCACCTTGTTCTTTGCTTCTGTTCTGAGTATCACATATTCTCTATATTTCTCTATTTGTCCTGCTGTATTTTTAGCTCCTAAGTATTGTTTCCATGCCATTTTCTTCTCTCTTATTTTCTCTTTGATTTCCTCTGTCCACCAAGGTGTCTTCTTTCTCTTGTTCCCAAGTCAGACTTCACCACATGCTTCTGCAGCAGTTGTCTTTATGATGTCCTTGAATTTTAGCTACAGGGTTTCCAAGTCATCAGGTTGTTCTTCTGTATTTCTCACCGCTGTAGCAATAAGCCCCTGATATCTGGTCTTAATTTCTAACTCTCTCAGCTTGTAGGTCTTAATGCTCATTTCTCCCGTTTGTTTACTTGGTTTCTTGCGTGATGTTGGGCAGTTCCTAGGCTGAGCAGCTCTTTCAGTTGCTCTTTTGATTGTAAGACGGTAGTGATCACTTCCAATCTCTGGCCCCTTCCAGACTCTAGCATCCCGGACATATTTGAATGAGCTCCTTCAAACAATGGCATAGTCAATCACTGACTTCTCATTCTTTGTTGGTTCACATCTAATGTATGCATGTATGCGCGTATGGGGGAACTTTGTGTTTGTAATGATCAGATTCTGCTCACTGCAGAATCTAAGGAGTTGCTTTCCATTGTCATTGAGAGTATCTTCTCCAAATCTTCCGATAACTCCACCCCATCTAGCATGGTCATTTCCAACTCTGGCATTCAAATCTCCAAGCATGATAACTTCATCTAGGCAGTCATCCACTGTCCTTTGAAGCAGCTCAAAGAATTCCTCCTTGACCTCTGTTCTCTCATCCTCATTTGGCCCATACACTATGACCAGGTACACCACTGTAGAGTAGCATGTTGCCATCGAGATCCATGACTCCTTGTCCCTTTTTCTTTGTTTCCATTATAGCCAGGACTTCTAATTTTACTTTCCTCATCTCTTCCATCAGCTCCTCTTCTTCTTCGTTTATACTTCTTGTGTTCCAAGTTCCAAAAGTCATAGTTTGTAGTTCGTTTCAGTTCGTCACCTTTAGAATCAGTCCGGTTTTCTCTCTTGTAGTTTGCATAATCGTGTTTTAAAGCAAACAGGTGATTGGCCTGTTGTGCCTTTGCATGGTGGAGGGGCTGCCTCCTTACGGCCTCCATGCAGGCCGCCCTCCTCCTTTTTCAGCCAGGCTTGGGACCGGCTTAGGCGGAGTTTACATTTATATCACTTTCTTTAATCTACTGTTTTATACATTTGTTACTGACCCCAGACCATATAGATCATGTTTTGTGCTATTTTCATTCATCTTACCCTAAAAACCACTGATTATGTTTACTTACTTACTTACTTAGTCGTTCCCCTTCTACCGTGAGGTGTAGAGGTTTGGAAGAGAGAGGCTGTCTTCCTCCTGGCCTGGTTCCATTCTAGTCCTCGGTCCTTCAAAGATTGTCTAATGTTGTCCTCCCAGCGGACCCTGGGTCATCCTGGGGATCCCTTGATACTATCTTTCTGGTTTTTGGCCACAATGCAACCCATGCTCTCTTTAGCTCTTTCAGATGTGGGTACACCACTGTAGAGCAGTGTGTTGCCATCGAGATCCATGAATCCTTGTCCCTTTTTCTTTGTTTCCGTTATAGCCAGGATTTCTAATTTTGCTTTTCTCATCTCTTCCACCAGCTCCTCTTCTTTCCCATTTATACTTCTTGTGTTCCAAGTTCCATAAGTCATAGTCCGTAGTTCGTTCCAATTCGTCGCCTTTAGAATCAGTCCGGTTTTCTCTCTTGTAGTTTGCATAATAATGATTATGTTGTAACTATAAAATCTTTTTTTTACAATCTGGCAATAATATTGTGAATAAACATGTAACAGTGGAATAACATGCAACAGTGATATACCATGCAACAGTGGGACAAAAAGTAACAGTGGAAAACATGTAACAATGGAAAAATATGTAACAATGGAATAACATGTAACAGTGGAATATCATGCAACAGTGGAATAACATGTCACAGTGATTTACCATGCAACAGTGGAATAACATGAAACAGAGTAATAACATTTGACAGTGGAGTAACATGTAATAGTGGTATATAATGCAACACTGGTATAACATGTAAAAGTAGAAAAACATGTTACAGTGGAAAACATGTAACAGAGGAATAATATACAAGTGGCATAACATTTAACAGTGGAATACAATGTAATAGTGGAACACCATGTATAAGAAACATACCATATAACAGAGGAATACCAATGTAACATTTTAGTAACATGTAACTAAACATGGAATAACATGTGACAGTGGAATAACATTTAACATGTGGTATACCATGCAACACTGGGAAATCATGTAACAGGAATAACACATAACAGTGAAAGAACATGTAACAGTGAAACAACATGTAACAGTGGAATAACATGTCATATTTTTATAACATGTAACAGTTGAATAACATATAACATTTGAAAACCATGTAACACTGGACAAACATATAGCAGAGGAATAATATGTAACAGAAGAATAACATGTAACAGTGGTATAGCATGCAAGTCTGGAACAATATACACCAGTGGAATAAAATTTAATTGTGGAATACCATGTACCAGTGAAATACCATATAACACTGAAAAGTGATGGGATATGACCCAATTATACAAAAACTGACAAGTAAAAATTATTTACAGTAGTTCAGCCAAATGTATTGCACTTAAAACTGTTAGTTAGGGAAATTTAAAGAATGTGATCTATTGGAATGCTTCCGAATGATGGAAAATTGGGTCATTACACACAGGTTAAGAGCTTCCTTATTGCGATGGTATTTAGGAACCAAAGTTCAGAATAGTGTCTGCTTAAAAGCTACACTCTCACCTCACAGTACACTTCCTGTTTTATTCCAACAGTTACATCTGAAATGTTGGCTTCAACTGTTCTTGTTGTCTGGGTAATAAACATAAAGAAACTCAACACTGACATCAGTCTTATAACAAGCAAGATAGGGACACTTGACAGTAAAACTACAGAACTTGTATCTCTTTATTTTATACCAACAATATTGTCAGTACTCAATATTTTGTTTTTATTTTAGTAACAGCTGAATCATTCATCCATTACCCTTAGCTCTCTAAGGAGCACTGGCCTCCTACAAACACTTGACAAGTCCTCCTGTCTTGTGCCATCATCTCAAGTTTTTTCCACATTCTCCTCATCATTTTCACTTCTGTCTCCAGCTCTCTTCTCCATGTGCTTCTTGGTCTACTTCTGCCTCTCTTGCCCTGGGAGTTTCAGAGCAATGGCTGCTTTATGATGTGTCAACAGGTTTCCTCAGTTTTTTTTTTTCGTACGCCCGCTAATACTCGAGGCGAAATCTCAGGTTATTATTAATGTCTAACCTGACATTGATTTTACGTGAGTATCCCTTTTCTTGTACAGAGACAGGTGCCCCTCGCCATTCAGGCAGATACTCGCCGATTTCGGAGGTACCCATTAGAGCTGGGTCGGCTCAGGAGCCGCCAATCCCTGGTCGACAACACTCCTTCAAATGTTCTCGCCAGGTCTCGAGTTAATCCAGTCCAAATCCCGGTCGACGAAAAATCCTCAAATGCCGTTGCCCGGGTTTGATCCTGAATCACCCGGTCGCCAGAGCGGTGTGGTAACCACTACGCTAGTGCGGCTCCCGGTTTCCTCAGTGTGTGTCCTATCCATCACCATTATCTTCTTTTCATCTCTTGTTCCACTGGCACTTGTCTGGTTACAACTGAATGACTTCTTCTTTTAAAACTATTTCTCGCTAGCTTTAAAGTGTACCTTAACAGTTTACACATTACATATGAATAAAAACAGTAATAGTTAACATTCAGCAGCAATATGGTTCAAATTTTATCAGCTGTATACACTTTTGAGTGTATTAAGATATTTCTGTAATTTTAAAAATTAATCGCAGAATCTCATTCATTTTATTCTTACAGTTAGATGAAAGGAAACAAATTTCTGGTGGTCTGGTGATTCTAGTAGTAATCAGTAATGCATGTACATGTGTTACTTTGTTAACAAAAACAAATAGACTTAGTAATCAGTGAATGTTACACATGCAATTGTTTACCAGATTTCTGTCACTTTAAATCATTTTTTACTGTATCAAGATTTTGATCAAAAATTAAACAGAAAACTCACTTCAAAATCTGCATTTATTTCCTGTTTTAATTTCTGATCCAGAAGTATAAACTTGTTATCCATATTTCATTCAATCTGGAAAAAAAAAACATTGGTTATTTGTGAACACAATCAGTAACATGTTGATATGATGAGATACTGCTGTCACAAAAAACACCATTCAGAGTTCTTTATGATATGAACAAAATATTACTGCCACATCATGTTTGTTTTGTGAGTGTCAGTGACAGATGCATTGTAGGAAGCCAGTTTGCTTGGCTGTAGTGTTGTAATTTGAGTGAGCAATAGCTGAGTAAAGTTTAGTTTAGTTTAGTAGCTTAATTAATCAGCAAATTTTGCTCCACTCTCAGATGCTTGGATGGCATGACTGAGTCAATCTCGTAGGTTAAAGGTCACATTATGAAAGTTGAGACTGAATGAACAGGTGACAGGAACTTTAAGTTTTGACCATGGAAAAAAAAGTTGGAGAAAAGAAGAAACATTGCGTAGGTTATCAGTTTTTGAAAGCCAACAAATGAGTTGTCTGGGGTAAAAGTCAACAGTTTTTACAGAAGTGAAATTCGTGTGATAGTGCCTCATTATGTATACTGAGTTTCAAGTTTAATTTGAAAAGGTCCTTCTAGAGTATGATGCATTACTTTTTACTTATGTTGGCACATAATTCAGTTTTGTGCCAGGTAACAACAGTGTGCAACAAAATGTTAATGACAATACAAATACCATGAAAGAACTAAATTTGTTCTTTGAGAACTAAGTTATGGTACTGATATACTGTCATGTCACCCGTGTGTTACCGGGGCCCGAAAGGGGAGCAAAGAATAGTAACACTGTCCCCTGCCAAGCATGTCGTAGAAGGCGACTAAGGAGGGTTGGGCATGGGGCCGGTTACCCCATCCTGTAAAAAAAATTTAAACCACAAAAAACTTCAACAAATATGGACAAGTCAAATAAAGAAAATAAAACACAGCCATCCAAGACAGGGGAAGGTCCTCTCGCGGGGAGGCGTATGATGCAACACAGAGAAAGCCGAAAGGAGTCTGTGTTGCTGACTAACCTTCTTTCTTCTAGGAGAACTTCCAGATTTGGCACCTGGAATGTTCGGACATTGAACGAACAAGGGAAAGTGGCATAAGTAGCAGCAGAAATGAGGGAATACAAAATCGAGGTTCTGGGAATGTGTGAAACAAAGTGGAAGGGGGTAGACAGGAAGAAACTCATCACAGGTGAATTGGTGCTGTCCTCAGGACACGAAGACGAAAGTTCACACCACAGTGAAGGGGTAGCTCTTATGTTATCTAAAGAAGCACAGAAAGCACTCATTGAATTGGAAGCTGTGGGACCCAGAATAATAACAGCTATTTTCAAAACAGCTAAAAAGAAAATTCATGTCAATGTCATCCAATGTTATGCACCAACTAATGACAAAGAAGAGTCTGTGAAAGAAGCATTTTATACTAAACTACAGGAAATTATGGATAAAGTAAAAAGAAGAGACATCACAATTTTGATGGGTGACATGAATGCAAAGATAGGTACAGTCAATACCGGATTTGAAGAAGTCATGGGAAAACATGGGCTAGGAGTAATGAATGAAAATGGAGAACTATTCGCAAACTTCTGTGCTTCAAATCAACTGGCTATAGGAGGAAGCATGTTTCCACATAAGAGAATACACAAGGCAACATGGATATCACCAGACCATAGAACAGAAAATCAGATCGATCATATATGCATAAAGAAGAAGTTTAGATCATCATTGCAGGATGTAAAGGTATATAGAGGAGCAGATGTGGCATCAGATCACCATCTTCTGATAGCCAAAGTAAAAATGAAACTCAAGAGATATGCAACAATGCAAAATTATAGACAACAGTTTAATGTAGGACAGCTAAGAAATCAAGAAACAAGAGACAAATTTGCGGTCACAGTATCCAACAAATTCCAAGTGCTCCAACAGTTGGAAGATGTAGAGAATACAGAAGACTATTGGCAGCAGGTCAAAACGGTATGGAAGGAGACATGTGAAGAAATACTGGGGAAAAGGGAAAGACAACAAAAAGCATGGATAACAACAAAAAACCATCAATAAGATAAAAGATAGAAAAAAAACAAGAAAGCAGAGTTAAACACAAGCAAAACCAGAAGTTCCAAAGCCAAGGCTCAAGAAGTGTACACAGAAGCAAACAAAGAAGTAAAAAGAAGTATCAAAAGAGACAAGAGGAAGTATATTGAGGAGTTGGCAAGAGAGGCAGAAGATGCTGCAGCCAAAGGAAATATGAGAGAACTGTATAGCAGCACAAAGAAGCTAACAGGGAAATACAAGCAAACAAGTTGCCTCATAAAAGATAAGAATGGGAAACTGCTCAGCAATATACAAGAGCAAATGAAGAGGTGGACAGAATATTTTGGGGACCTTCTCAATAGACCAGCTCCACAAAACCCGCCGGACATCCAGCCAGCAGAAGAAGAGCTACAAATTAACGGTGAAAGACCAACGAAGGAAGAAATAAAGAAAGCCATAAAGCTTCTAAGAGATGGAAAAGCGTCTGGACCTGATGGCATTCCAGCAGAAGCCATCAAAGCAGATATCAACACGGCTACAGAGATGTTATATAAATTACTTGGTAAAGTCTGGGAAAAAGAAGAGATACCAGCAGAATGGAAGGAAGGATATCTGGTTAAGTTGCCTAAGAAGGGAAATCTACAAGAGTGCACAAATTATAGAGGAATAATGTTACTATCAGTGCCAGGAAAGGTATTGAACAGGATTATCCTTGAGAGATTAAAGGAGTCCATAGACAAGAAATTGAGAGATGAACAAGCAGGTTTTCGACAAAACAGATCATGTACAGACCAGATAGCCACTTTGAGAATAATAGTTGAACAAAGTCTGGAATGGAATTCACCACTATACATCGGATTTGTGGACTACGAAAAAGCATTTGACAGTGTGGACAGAGAATCACTTTGGAAATTGATGAGGCATTATGGAGTTCCCCTGAAGATCATTAATTTAATAAAGAAAACCTATGAAGACATGACGTGCAGAGTTCTTCATGAAGGACAGCTTACAGAACCGTTTGGGATCAGAACAGGAGTGCGACAGGGATGCCTCTTGTCTCCATTTCTTTTCTTGCTGGCAATAGATTGGGTTATGAGATCATCGACAACACACAACAGAAATGGAATCCAGTGGACTCTGACTAAGCAGTTGGATGATCTGGATTTTGCTGATGATTTGGCTCTCCTGTCCCATAACCGTAATCAGATGCAGGACAAATTGGAAACACTCGATGAGAGGTCACAGCAATTGGGTCTGAAAATACACAGGGAAAAGACAAAAATAATGCGAATAAATGCAGGTAATGAAAACAGGGTTGAATTTGAAGAAACACCAATACAAGATGTAGAATCATACACATATCTTGGCAGTAATATAGATAAAGTTGGAGGGACAGACAGCGATATCAAAATAAGAATACAAAAGGCAAGAGGAGCTTTCATTGCATTGGGAAATATATGGAGATCAAGAGAAATAGGATCCAACATGAAAATAAGAATCTTCAACTCAAATGTGAAGTCAGTCCTATTGTATGGCTCAGAGACATGGAGAACAACAAAGACAACAACCAAAAAGCTACAGACTTTCATAAATGGGTGCTTGCGTAGAATAGAGGGATTAAAATGGTATGACAAGGTTACCAATGTGGAACTGATGACAAGAACTGGACAAGTGCCAGTGGAACAAGAGATGAGAAGAAGACGATGGCGATGGATAGGACACACACTGAGGAAGCCTGTTGATAGCATTACAAGGCAGTCCTTGTTCTGGAACCCCCAGGGCAAGAGAGGCAGAGGAAGACCAAGAAGTACATGGAGAAGAGAGTTGGAAACAGAGGTGAAAATGATGAGGAGAACATGGAAAGAACTTGAGATGATGGCACGTGACAGGAGGACTTGGCATGTGTTTGTTGAAGGCCTATGCTCCTTTGGGAGTGGAGGGTTATGAATGAATGAATACTGTCATGTGATATTAAACTGCCTGTTAATGTTGAGATAAACTATGTTAGAAATTGTATATCTGATGTACAGGTGTTAGGTATTTTTTTTTTGGAGGATGTATTCCAAGTTATGTTGAACAGTTGTTGACATTTATCTCTAAATTTCATAACACAGTATTATAAAATCTTGCAATAATTACAATCTGAAAATAAAGTGAGTAATTCTGAATGTTTGAGTAACATTTTGGCTCCATGTTGGGGATATTTTATTCATCTCCATTTTTTTCCTCCTAATAGATAATAATTTCTTTCATCCCAGAGCATTCTAGAACATGGACTGACTAGTAATGTCTTTAGCTTACTTCTTCAATGTGTGTGCCCATTCTGTAGTGTAAACATCTTTCCCTTTTTATTTATTATTTCTTTTGTTTCACTTGTATTTTTACACCAATTCCACACTGATGATCCCACCATAATATTTTAATTCTTTTATCACATACAGCCAACTATTTCATGAAAGTCTATACTTTCTTGGTCATTACTTTTGTTCGTCACCAGGTTGTGGTGCCACACAAAATTTGTAATGTCTGACTGAAAAGTTAAGATGTTTGTATTGACTTTTAGCTGGGAGGACAACATTAGACAATCTTTGAAGGACCAAGGACTAGAATGGAACCAGGCCAGGAGGGAGCCAGATAATAGGATATTCTGGCGCTCTCTCTTCCAAACCTCTACACCTCACGGTAGAAGAAGAACGACTAAGTAAGTATTGACCTTCACTTTCAATATTGTCTCAAGCTAGCAGCAAGGATAAAACCAAGATTGAAGTTGAAGGTTGCAACCAAGGTGGAGTGGGTTCAGTTCACAACCCAGGTGGAAAAGACAACAGAAGGTAGAAACTTGGGAGTCATGACCCAAGTGGGCCGGCACCCCTCAGAGTTTGAAGAAGCTAAAGGGCCGAAACACTTGTTCAACAGGAGGAATTACTACTGATGTTCAGACTTCCTCATGTTGTATCACAGAGTTTCCAATCATAGACTAAATGTGCTTGTTCTCCAAATGTTGGCAACAACATGGTCAGAGATGGCAAAACAAATAGCAGTACAAAAACATTAATACTATTTTGTCTTTTCTCTATGGATTTTCAGATCCAGTTACTGTGACCTGTCATCAAGTATCCTCATCTGTCCTGTGTCTAGATTAAGGTATGCTGTAGGAAAGCATGGTCATCAGTGAAATCCTGATCACCGATCTATTTCATCAGTCCACTGACTAATGCCAGTAAGCAAAGGAATGATGATAGAAAAAACGCTAATGTTCACCCTTAGCCCCACCGATGTCCTATTGTAACTTTTCGTTTACTTTGTACATCAACTTTAAGCAAACATTCGTACGATTTAAGCAAACATTCGTACGATATCCATATCGACTTTTTAATCAAGATTTGCAGTTCTGAGTAACTATGCGAGAGGCATTGATGGAAAATGCTGGAGGTGCAGGCGATGCAATAAATCTTTCAGTGTCCAGAGTGACTCATTTTTTGCCAGGAGTCATCTCAAATTGCAACAGATAGTGCTAATTATATATTTGTGGGCATTTGATACCCCCAGCAAACGGATATCGCAGGAAGTGAATGTGAGCAAACAGAATATAGTGGACTGGTGCAATTTTTGTCGAGAGGAATGTGGAAAGTGGCTAGCACAAAGACCACCTGAGATTGGGGGTATCTCAGATAGTGGTGAACCCATAGTAGTGGAAATTGATGAATCAAAATTCTTCCACATAAAATATCACAGAGGTCGGTGGTACGAGGGCCACTGGGTGTTTGGTGGTATTGAGAGGGTGTCAAAGAAATGTATCCTGTTTGAAGTTCCTGACCGCACATCAGGAACGCTAGAAGGTCTTATAGAACGATACATTGTACCAGGAAGTCATATTGTATCAGACGGATTTGGGTCATACAATAACATAGCTATGTTAAATGGTGGAGTTTATTTGCATTCCGTGGTGGTGCATGCGCACAATTTTGTGAACCCTCAAGACCCCGGAGTGCACACACAGACTATTGAAAACATGTGGATGCGTGCAAAAAGGATATTTAAACGACAGTTTGGAACGAGCAGGGTATTGTTTGCCTCATATATTGACGAATTTATGTGGCGAAGTTCATGTAGAAATGAAGACCCTTTCAGTTCCTTTCTTCTTTGCCTGTCTCAAAATTATACTCTGTAATGGGAGCATACTAATGTGACAAAAGGCAAACAATTGTCCTTAGACTTCATCATCGAGCATGGTGAACCCACTGAAGCTGGCCTCTTTGCAGGAATAGTGCATGCAAGCATTCATGTGCTACTGCAGCGCCAGTATTTTGTAGCAATTTATTTGTACAAAATGATGTTGCTAGCTTCAAGCACAAACTCTTATTAGTTTCTACTTATGACATGCTAACATTTTTTCTGTGCAACCAAATCAATCAGCATTGTGCCAGAGAAGTACTTGCTAGACAACACAACCTTTCCACACTCCTCGTGGCTGATGTAAATTGTATTGTCAACTTTAGTTTTATTTGCTTTATGTTTTTATCAACTTCAATGCAAGCATTCATCTGCTGTTGCCGCGCCGGTTTCTTGTAGCAATTTATTTTTACAAGATGATGTTGCTCCAAGCACAAAGTCATATTACTTTCCTCTTACGACATGCTTAACGTTTGTCTGTGGAACCGCTCGAACATCGATTACACTGCGTTGTGTTTCTTTTCATACGTATACTTGCCAGCCATTTGAGTGAAATACACAAGACAGCACGAAATGGAGCATTTAAATAATATTCAAGTTCACCTATTTGTATCTGTTAAACATCAATTACGGATACAGAAATACAAGTGCTAAACGTGATTGCTTCAAAGCATACAATTGTTTATTGTTTCTTTTGTGTGGAAAACTGTACAGTTAATTGTTTGACATGTGATATTTGTGTCTTTTGCATTGAGTTGTTATGTTTTGTAAGGACAACTTTACATGAAATTAACTGACAATATACTTTGTATATTTGTGAAACATTCATGTGGGTTTGATAAATGCAAATGCTAAATTAAAATGCTTCATAATATACTATTGCTTCCTTTTTTTATGTAGGAATATTTTTGTGAGGGAAATTTGTACACCTGGCCCTTTTATGTGGTAAATAGTCATTATGTCTTGGAAGAACAATTGTGTATTACAATAATTCACAACTTCATCTGCGCATCGAATGTTGGCTGAAATGGATCTCCAACTTTATCTGTCTCTTGTCTTGATGGTGGACCCTTGTACTGTATAACGAGATCTGTCAATGTCTTGATATCTACATTTTTAGGACTTCTTTGAGCCGCGCTAGCGTAGTGGTTACAACACCGCTCTGGCGACCGGGTGATTCAGGATCAAACCCGGGCGACGGCATTTGAGGATTTTTCGTCGACCGGGATTTGGACTGGATTAACTCGAGACCTGGCGAGGACATTTGAAGGAGTGTCGTCGACCAGGGACTGGCGGCTCCTGAGCCGACCCAGCTCCAATGGGTACCTCCGAAAACGGCGAGTATCTGCCTGAATGGCGAGGGACACTTGTCTCTGTACAAGAAAATAGGATACTCACGTAAAAATCAATGTCAGGTTAGACATTAAAAATAACCTGAGATTTTGCCTCGAGTAGTAGCGGGCGTAAAAAAAAAAAGGACTTCTTTGTTAACTTCTTACATGAGTAGAATGACATTCTTCTATATATATATATATCCACATCGGAGAGGCGTCAGTTCTTTCTTCTCATAGTTTGCTGTCTATGTTTCTACACCACACAATAATGAAGAATATATATATATATATAGCTTTTGATGATTTTCAATTTGAAAATGTAAATTACTTGTTCAGATGTTAGCATCGGTCTTATATTGCTAAATGTCGCTTTTCCCTGCCTATTACATGCTTCATTTCTGTTTTGCATCTGCAATCATCTATTTCTCTGTGATCAAGATATGAGAAACTCTTGATTTGGTCCAATATTTTGACATTTATGAAGATGTAATTGTGATTTGATAAATTAAGGTGCTACATTAAATTACTTCACAACATACTATTACTTATATTTTGTTTTGTCAGGTAAACTGTTCACTAAATCGCTTTACATCTAAGTTGTTGCTTTTTATAATATAATTGTAAGTATGTATTGTATAGACAAGTATGCATTACAGTAATTCAAAACTTAATTTGTATATGCCATAAAAAGTCCTTATAGTTTGATAAATGCAAGTACTAAATCAAATAACTTTGCTACATACTACTGCTTTATTTTAGTTTTCAATAAATCTGTTTTATGGAGAAATCTGTATTTTTTCATTACTTCAAAACAAAGTTTGTTTATTTTTTAAACAATGTATGTTAAGTTTGTGGTGCAAAATTGACCCTTTCCCTTTTTTCCATTTTTATATTTGGTCACTGTAAATTTTGTGATGAACAGTGTACATGAAATAAATTCACAGCTCACTTTCTTTCTTTTGTTATGAGGACAAATGTACATTAAATCCTTCAAAATGGCTTAGTTATGTCTTATTTTGTGTGTTTAGTCTTCTGCTGTGCCATTTCCCTGTATTTGTTTGTTCCATAAATTTATACTCAAAAGTTTCTTTCTTAAATATGTTGCATCTGAATGATACTACTATCAACAACAATGTGGTTTTATAGAACAATGTTAAGAATACCAATAAACACTAATTTTGGATGATGAAGATGTCACATATTTCATAATGATAATAATACTAACAGTCAGGCATATCACAATGATACTACTAGCAACAGTCAGGAAGTTCATAATGGAACTGTTAGCTACAGTCAGACATCTTACGAATATAATGGTACTGCAGGCATCCCATAATAATAGTACAAGCAACAATGAGACATCTCATAGAGACCACTGGTCGCAGTCAGACATGTCATAATGATGCTGCTAGCAACAGCCAGAAACATGTTGACACTATTAGCACCAGTTACATATCTCACAATGATACTACCAGCATAATGATATTAACCAGCAACAGCTAAGAATCTCAATAATGTTGCTACCAGCAACAGTTAAGAATCTCATAATGAAACTACCAGCAAAAAGTTAAGAATCTCATAATGAAACTACCAGCAAAAAGTTAAGAATCTCAAAATGATACTACCAGCAACAGTTAATACATGTTAAAATGATGCTATAATCAGGTTGGTGAAACAGGTAGAGTGAAGAGCATAGATGGGGTAGGGAGCATAGATTGTGTGGGGAGAGGGTGTTACATGGTAGGGGGAGCATAGAGAGCAGCTAGGAGGGGTGGTAGAAGGAGGGGAGGGTAAGAGAAGTGCAGAGAGGGAAGGGGGGGGGGGAAGAGCATAGAGGGGATGTAGAAGGTAGGGTTGATAAGAGGGTAGGGGAGGGACAGAGTAGAGGCATTGTAAAGGGGAGAGGGTGAAATTATGTGAGGACAGCAAACTATAAGTCAGAAGAGTTCAGGACCACCACTGGTGTAAGGAACATTCAATTGTGTCTCTGGTGGTTCCTTATTCAGAGTTTCTCTGAAATGCTCTGCCCATCTTGTTTCCTGTCCCTCTGCTGTCATGATGAGATTTCCTTGCATCTTCCTTTCCTGGAATCCCAAGCATGATTTGCTGCTTTCCTTATATATTGTTGAAATGGTGTTGAATTTCTGGTCTATATCATCAGTCAATGTCTTTTCCTGGTGGACGTAAAGAGACGATATCAGATTACCAAAAGCCAGGAAAGAACAGAGACTGATGATGTCGACCAGAAATTCAACACCATCTCAACAATATACAAGGAAAGCAGCAAGTTATGTTTGGGATTCCAGGAAAGAAAGAGCCAAGACTGGATAACACCAGAAACATTAAACACCATAGCGAAGAGAAAGGAAATGAAAAGAAAGAAAACAGAAGCAAAGTCCCCCAGGTTAAAGCAACTATATAGCGAACAGTACAGTCAGCTGGACTAGGAAGTTAAAAGCCAAACCCGAGCCAACAAAAGGAATTTCCTAGACGATCTTGCAAGACAGGCAGAGGAGGCAGCACTGAGAAATGAACAAAGCACAGTTTATAAAATAACTAAAGCTACCAGCGGAAAACGAGGTGCAAACAACATAACGTTAGTAAGAGAGAGACAAGCAAGGAAATCTCATTACCACAGCACAGGGGTAGGAAACAAGATGGGCAGAGCACTTCAGAGAAACACTGAATAAGGAACCACCAGAGACTCAGCTGAATGTTCATGAGGCTGAGGCTGAAAACGATCTAGATGTTAATACAGACATTCCACGAAAAGAAGAAATCACAGCAATCAAAGGGTTAAAGAATGGAAAAGCTCCTGGCCAAGATAACTGAAATGCAGAGCTGAGGAAAGAACAAGCAGGATTTAGAAAGAACAGAAGATGTGTAGATCATATATTTACCCTCAGGAACATTATAGAGCAGTGCTCAGAATGGCAAAGACAGCTGTACATTAATTTCTTAGATTTTGAAAAGGCTTTTGACAGTATACATAGGGGCAGTTTATGGAAAATAGAGTACACGCCCATTGAGGCATTTGGGATTAGGCCCATATTATCATAGGGGCAGTTTTGGAAAACCTAGAGGGCTTTGGGGCTATGGAAAATAGAGGGCTTATGGAATTCCAAGCTGGCTAGTGTCAATCATAAAAAGCCTATAAGCCAACTTTACGTGTAGCATTGGGCAGAGCAACCTAACCTTTGAGGTGAAGACAGGGATGCCCCTTATCAACAACTCTATTTTTAACAGTCATAGACTGGGTGATGCGCCAGGCAACAGAGGGCAGTCCAAGAGGAATAAGATGGACTACATTTTCTCCATTGGAAGATCTGGAATATGCAGATGACATTGCACTACTAGCACATTCACATCAACAGATGCAGGAAAAAAACGGATAGGCTTAATAAGTATAGCCAGCAGGTGGGCTTGAACATCAATCTAAAGAAGTCAGAGGTCATGACGCTCAATGTGAGCAACCCTGAGTCCATATCAGTAAAGAATCAGCAACTGGAACAGACAGGCACCTTCACATACCTAGAATGCATAGTAACACCAGATGGCGGAGCAAGCAAAGACATCAACAACAGAATGAACAAAGGAAGAACAGCTTTTTTTTTAGTCTAAACATCTGGAAGTCCTCTCAGTACAGCACAAGCACAAAATTAATATTATATCAGAGCTGTGTGCATTCTGTACTTCTTTGGTTTGCTGACCATAAATTCGCATTTTTAATCAGTTTTTTCACACTTCCGTACAATCAAACAGGTGAAGTAATCGTGCTGATTGACATTTCACGTGCAATGGCGACTTTTCGTGAACAGAGTTCACTCTTAATTTGTTTTACAATCAGCAGACTTAGGGTAGTTTCATCACTTGCAAAAACCATACCACCGAGAAGAAGTCTTGACACCTTACAAAGAATGAGGGCTATAGCGTGGGTTGAAAGTGATTTATCTGTCCGTGAGGTTGCTAGACGGCTTGCAGTGTCACACTCTACTATCCAAAGAATTTTGGAGAGATTTCAGGCCACAGGAAGTGTGGAGGATCGCCACCGGCCAGGTCGCCCTAGATGCACCAATAGACATGATGACCGGTACCTCTTGTCAGCCCTGCGCCATCGAACAGTGACTTGTTCCACTCTAAGATGTCAGCTGAGACAAACTGTAAACGTTAATGTCAGTCAAAGCACCATTCGCAGACGTTTACATGAATTTGGACTGGCTGCTCGACGTCCTGCAGTCAGAATCCCTCTTACTCCTGCTCATCGCAGAGCCCGTGTTGTTTGGTGTCGCGAGCACATCCGATGGACAAGGCAACAATGGAGTCAAGTTCTCTTCACTGATGAATTACGCTTCACTGTGTCATTCAATGATGGCAGGATTCGAGTTTGGAGACAACCAGGAGAGCGATTTACTGATGACACAGTTGGAGAGGTGGATCGTTATGGTAGGGGTTCTGTCATTGTCTGGGGAGGCTTCTACAGACACGGCATGACCCCACTCTGCATCATCCAAGGCAACTTGACCGGCCCAAGATACCAGAACGAAATCTTGAGACCAATTGTTCAGCCTGCTCTGGAGGCCATAGGTGGTAATGCCATCCTCCAAGATGATAACGCTCGACCCCATCGAGCTCGTGTGGTGAATGAGTTTATTCAGCAACATGGGATCATCAGGATGGCGTGGCCAGCTCATTCACCTGACCTATCTCTGATTGAGCACCTCTGGGATGTCCTTGGTCGAAGATTGTCAACAAATCACCCCCTGCCAATGGATGTTGCACAGCTGACTGCATTTCTGCTTCAGGAATGACACGCTGTTCCTCAGGATACTCTTCGGACCCTTGTGGACTCGATGCGTCTACGCTGTCTTAAATGCCTTGCTGTAAACGGTGGTCATACCCGATTTTGAAATGTCTATTTATCCAATATCTATTGTGTGACTTTTGAAAAGGTGGTGGGTGACACACTTCACTGCTTCATTGCGTTTGAATGTGTATTTCCATTTCTTTACGTGACATGTCAATTTGGTATTCAATAAATGCCGTTTTGACTGATACCAATTACGTTTATATCAGATTTGTTTTATGGTTTCAACCAAGGCTTTTCTAAGTGGCCCTTGACTTTTGACGAGTAGTATATTATTAGCATTTAAGTGTTTTAACGTGTTTAAGTTTCATTATATTTCACTGTGATTTTGTGTTAATTGAAACATATTAAATAAACATATAGCTAATTTCTCCAGCTGTAAACGAAAATGTAATTACTCGCTATTTTCCAAGTAAGAGATGTTTTGAATTATTTAATAGACGCTATGCGGTGGATAATTTAGAGAACGCAATTTATTTATATTTCATCGTGTGTAAATGCTAAGTGACTAGTGTTCATATCTCGTGTTAAAAGCGATGAGACTAGCTAGACACTTGTGGGTTTTAAATTTAATTTAATAACGGAGTGCTAAACAGGTCATACCTTAAACGTGTGTTAGATTAGGATATTGATAATATTGTTAAAACGTTTGTATTTTCTTCCAATATAATCTAGGCTGGTCATAAACCTTGCGATCCAGCGGTTTTCTGGTCTGATGTTCCTATCAGCCTCCAGAAATTATTGGTGTAACCATCTTCATGTTGTGACCCATTTGCGGTCCACCTTCTACATTTATGACGAGAGGTCAAATCTAGAAAAACACAATAATTATAAATTTTAACTGGAACGGGACATTCCCAGAATACAACTTTTTCCATATATATATATATATATATATATATATATATATATATATATATATATGTATATATATATATATATATATATATATATATATATATATATATATAACCTTCGGGGGATTGGGGGAGGCCAAGAGTGGTAGCACCTTCGGGCAAGAGCGGTCGCACTGGAGAACTGAACCAGTGGCTCAAACTCACCGGTCCACCTTGACCTTCCAAGCTTGACATATGGCTCCCAGAAGCCACAAAGACAGTGGCGGCCATCCCCCGGTAACAGCCTCGACCGACTGACCAAACTATGTTGAGCGCCCATGCAAAGCCCTGCTTTTACCTGTGACTGTCCTCCAACTTGGAGTGGCACAGCTACAAACCATCCACAGCATCTCATAGTGAAGGCACCAGGGTGCACGACGTGACGATCCTTTTGACCAACTAGAAGCGCTAGTGCTGACTAAATAGCTGACAAATTATGGATGTTTCCAGAAAACAGCGGTCATTTGGTGGCGGGGACTGCACAACGGTGAACCCCACTGAGGTGGTGCAACATGGTATTGGGGCTGTCTACCCCCGTGGGGTTGGACGGACATCAGGCGAACAGGACAGCAGGGGAAAATAATACTTCCCCACCGATGATGGTACAGTGCCCACCATGCCTTGCACACCCCGCATGGAAAAAGAGGATAACTACCGGGACGAAAGAAAGTCATCACAACCCCCCACTACTCATGATGCCATGACACTAATACAACCTAAGATATACGAGCTCGGACGTCGCCTCGTAAAAGGTCCGCGCCAATCAGGTCGCCCCTCGGCTGCTCCTGGCGAAAAGTGTGCTACCGAGGAGTATATTAACATTCTACAGTTAAATGTAGATGGAATAAGAACTAAATCGTTAGAATTAAAGAAACTACTGAAGGACCAGAAAGTTCATATTGCACTGATTCAAGAAACCATTCTTAAGGACAAATCCGTCAACTTCCCAGGCTACACAATGTACAAATGTAATTGCCATAATAATTGTCGAGGAATCCTAACCTTGGTAAGGAATGAAACTTCGAACCGATGATAAAACTGACATACAACGAGTGACAATCTGGGGAAGTGACGGACATTTCCAAATCTTTAATGTCTACAGACCCCCCAGAGAAACTAATGGAATCTACTTTGATGATATCGAATACAAGAGAACAATCATAGCAGGGGATTTCAACGCCCACTCCCCACTCTGGGGATACCAGGACACCAACACCTCAGGCCAGGCAGTAGAAGAGCTATGTAACACTTCCAACCTTATAGTCCTCCAAAACGAAAGATCCCCACCATCCCTCTACCATAAAGCTAGCGGAACCAGTAGCCGACCAGACCTAACATTTGTGTCTGCAGACCTCACCAACCGGTATAAATGGAGGGTATTGGAGGACATAGGAAGCGACCATCTACCCATCCTTACCCCCATCTCGCAGGGTAAAACAAAAACGGAAACCAAAAGACAGCCGAAATGGAACTATGCTCGAGCAAACTGGGAACACTACAAACTCATATCAGACCTGCTCCTCACTGAAATAGACATGAACCAAGACATTAATACCTTGAACGATCAGATCTCTACAGCCATACTGCAGGCAGCCAAACAGGCAATCCCCAAAGGCAGCCGTGTCAAATACAGCATCTTCTGGAATGAGGAATTAGAACACCTAGTACAACTAAGACGCAAGGCACGGAAAATCGCTCAGAAAAATCCTAGCCGTGAAAACAAAACCACATACAACAGACTCACTGCACAGATTAAGCTAGCGAGCAGAAAAGCCAAAATGGAAACCTGGAAAGAAAAATGCGAAAACCTAGACCTAAATAAAGAAGGGAAGAAAGCATGGAAACTCATTGACAGCATGGCAGGGACATCCCAGAAGAGAAACCCAATCCCTATAAAACTTCCAAACAGTAACACAGCTACCTCAACAGAGGGAAAGCACGAGTCCTAAATCGATTCTTTGCTGAAGTCAATAAAACATACAAAAGAGCCAATCTAGATAAAGCCATCAAGACACTTACAAAACGCATGCTAAAAGCACACAAGGCTGTGGACAGCATCTTTGATCAAGAATTTACGCTAGCTGAATTGCAATCCAGTCTCCTAAAGACCAAACCCAAAAAAGCACCAGGGCCAGACCAGGTTACCAACGACATGATAGTCAAACTTGGGGAAAAAGGCTTGCTGACGATCCTGGAATTCATAAACAAGACGTGGAGAAGCAGTACTGTACCTACAGGATGGAAAACGGCTAACATTATCCCAATACTCAAAAAAGATAAACCACCAAGCGAAGTCAGTAGCTACCGGCCCATTTCCCTGACTTCGTGCGTTGGGAAAATGGCAGAACGTATGATAAATGCACGCCTCTATTGGTGGTTAGAGAAAGGAAAAGCCCTCTATCCTAACCAAGCAGGATTTAGAAGAGGAAGACAGACTGTTGACCAGGTAATCCGATTGGTACAACATATTGCCGATGCTTTCCAGGATAAAAATCATGTGGCCGCAGTTTTCGTAGACCTCAAGCAGGCATATGACAGAGTATGGAGAGACGGTCTATTTTTCAAGATGCAGAAGATGGGCATAGAAGGAAGAATGTTTCGTTGGATAAAAGATTTCCTCACAAATAGAACCATCTCCACAACGGTCAACGGAGCAGCATCAGGGAAAAGAACCATCCAAGAAGGCCTCCCACAAGGCTCAGCCCTAAGCTGCACCCTCTTCCTCATATACATAAACGATCTGGCAGACTACCTTGAATTACCCAGCGCCTTGTTTGCTGATGACCTGGTCTTTTGGGCAGAAGGGAAGTCCCACTTGCAACTGCAAAAGAAACTAAACCGTGCACTGGCTGCTCTAACAACCTACTGCAGCTTCTGGAAAATGGTGATCAACACGAGTAAGACAGTCTACACTATATTCACACTCAGCAACAAAACAGTAAAGAAAGAACTGGATTTAATACTTGATGATGCAAAGCTAGCTAAAGAGAACAATCCGACTTATCTAGGGATACAGCTAGATACCAGACTCACATACAAAACACATGTTGAGTCCCTAACTGCTAAGGCCTCTAGAAGGCTAAACCTCATAAAGCGTTTGGCAAGCACTGATTGGGGATCCAATCAGAGCACCCTACGACAACTGTACTTGGGATACGTGCGCTCAGTTATGGATTACTCTCTACCCCTGCAAGCCACTGCTAGCCCAACACTCAGACTGAAACTAGATCGCATACAAAACCAGGCACTCAGATTCATTTGTGGAGGCTTGCGAACTACTCCGACCAGCGCATGTGAGATTTCCGCCAATGTGGAACCCCTAGAATTAAGGAGAGAGAAATCAGTCATTATCACGGCAGAAAGATTCTTGCGAGCTGACAAAGATGACCCCTGCAAAAACGTTATCGGTGACCTCAACTCCAGGTACCGAATTAAAAAGACATCTTTCACTAGAAGGTACCAAGAGCTTTCAGGGAAGCACTACATACCAGAGACAAGACTACCTACTCAAGTTGTGCCTGACCTACCACCTCACGTAGAACTAAAAAGACCAATAATACGTACAAACCTCCTACAACCCGCAAATAAAAGCCTCATACCTACGCTGCTGAAAACACTTGCTATGGAAACCATCTGTCAGTACGATGAAGACATTATCCATGCCTATACAGACGGGTCAGCTTTCAAAGCAGTAATAAATGCTGGATACGGGGCCATAATCATCCCACCCAGTACTGAAGAACCCGTCAAAATTGCAGGTCCCTGTGGTATCTGGTGCACAAACTACGAAGCCGAAGTAGTCGCCATCCAGAAAACCCTAACTAGAATTTTTGAACTCTTTGAATCAGACGAAATGGAACCAAATGATGTTGTGGTGTTCTCAGACTCGCAGGCTGCCCTCTTGGCAATAGGAAACTGGAAAACCAACTCAATCAGTACTATCCAGAAAGTTCAAGAAACATGCCACAAAATTATGAACTTGTACGGAACAGAAATATACATGCAATGGATACCTGGCCACATAAACATCACATTAAATGAAGTTGCTGATAGACTGGCAAAGAAGGGAGCAAAAATGCCACAGATTGATCACCCACTGAGTATGTTAACAGTTAAACAAATAGTCAAAAACAACTGTAAAGAAGTTTGGCTGAACACGTGGGCACAGGCTAAGACAGGAAAAAGACTCTTCATTCACCAAACAGCCCCAAATAAGAAAGATGCTATGAACGATATCGAACGAAGGTACCAAACCAAAATCTTCAGATTGAGAACAGGCCACTCTACACTAAATGGCCACAGAAACAGACTAAGTTCACAAAATATAGCAAAATGTAGACACTGCCCTAACCCGTTGGAGACAGTAGAACACCACCTACTACAGTGCCCTGCACTTCAGGGACTGAGACAACAACTGCTACCACACAACCCATCCATAGACAATACACTGTATGGCAGCTCAGAACAGCTTATACGAACTGCGCAGTACCATATAATGGCATCAAGGTCACCAAGAGCTGACGCTCAGTGACAGTGGATCAAAGAAGAAGAAGAAGATATATACCCTTCAAAAGAAGTTAAGGACCATTTTTATTAAGGGTACAAAATGAAATGAAAATGAAAAATAAAAACACAGCACTTCAAAATATAACATCACAAGCTTATCAGTGACAATCAACACTATTTTCATGACGGTTGCATTAACGCGTGTAAAATGACAGCACAGCAATTAATACAACCCTCATTTTCAAAATTAATGAGTGTGGTGGATTTTGATGGTATGCAATGTTGTTGTTCTTTATTACTATTGTACTAAATGAGATCAGCTGTGAAGGTCCCTGATTATAACAAATTTTGGGTTGAGTTATCAGGGTACCTTTCTGCTACCACCTTATAACCTCAATCAGACCTATTCTTGACTAGTATGTATGATAGCTACGTCTAATGTCTAGGGTTATGCCAGTGTGGTGTGATGGTAAGTTAACATGAAAACACACACACATAAACAAATATTAATGTTTATGATCAAATGAACTAACACCTGGGTTAAATTTTTATATGTAAATATTTTCTATACAATTTTATTGGTCCTGGACCTAGTATTCTTCTGGTCAGGACTTTCAAAATTAAAAGAACTTAAGGTATATACATAAAAGCAATTTTTCAACCCAAAGGGACAGTTTGTCCAAACATATACTGTTAAAATATACTATTAGTGTTACTAAATTTTTAATATTACTTGATTCTAACACTGGATGGCTGTTTAGGATTCTTTAATCATCCCCAGTTCTTTAATACACAACTGTCAATGTTTTATTCTTTGGGGAATATTTTTATTATGTTACACAGGGGTGCACTAGTCTTTGATGCTGATGAAAAGTCGGGTGCCAGATATTATACTTATCTGGCACAACTTGAACTGTCCGTATTCTTGCTGTAAATCGACCACTTTGATACTGGCCCAAAAGTAACAGGGTGGAATCTGTAGACCCCTGTCACTACTGGAAATGAAAAGACTTCTCAACTGCTTTTCAATGACATCTGGCACCGGGCTAGTGCCAAATAAAACCCATAAATTCAATGAATCACACAGGTACGTTGATTAGCAGACTTCAGATGTCCTGCTGGCTGGACTGTGATGCCTTTTTGGTTTACTTTATATATTTAATTTAATAAGGCAAGTCACATTTAAAAGAATTTCAAAAGTCCTGTTCGAGGGACTGTATTATGCAAATGGCTTCGAGACTTTGAATTTTTTCAATATTATAAAAGGCTTTGGCCAATGAGCGAACGACTACTTTTGAATTTGAAAATAAAAGCAAAAACAGACTTGATTTTTTGATTTAACAAGTTTTCTCCTCACTCATTCTTAGATTTCTACTGCTAAAATATATTTATTGTTAAGCTATCCCATAATTTCTCTCCCCTTGTCTACCCCTCCTCCAATAGAATACATGTACCCTTTTCCTGCCTTTTTCAAGGACGCATCAAAAATTCAACGTTAATGAAAGTAAAGACGAGCATGTGTTGGTCTGTCTGTCATAACCAATACCGTCTTTTGTCCATATCTTTCTTACTGTCTGTCGGATTTTCTATTTTAAAGCATATTATTTATCAAGAGAAGATAAGCTCTCAAACTAACTAACTTTTATGATCCTAAACATATTAATAAGGAAGTCCATATTTTTCCAGAGTTAGTTTCAATTTCCACTATCATATAAATTACGCCATTTCTCCACCGTTCGCGCGTCGTTCAAATTGCAGCAACAACAAGTTGGTGACGTCATAAAATGTATCAATTTGCAGACAGAGTAAGGCGTGTGTGGTTATACAGTCCCACTACGTACTCAATGCACTAACACATTTTTGAGTTGTGGCTTTCTTTTCCATCTGCCGCCAACAATATTTGCCCGCGTTTCCTACAATTTGGCGTGTTTCAACCACTTGTGTCCTCAGTCTAAACATACATTTGCCTCTCTCCTCTTTTTAGTCCGAAACAAGGCTAATACTGTCAAAATTGTTATCTATAAATCAAAGGTCATAGTACCCTTATACACTACGTTCTGTCTTGCTAAAATCAATGCGTTGACTGGCGGGGGGAAAGACGACGCATTACAACTATACTATTATTGTCTCTACTTACATTATTTTGACTTTTATACTTATAAATAATAATTTTATCGATGTATCAATGTAATTTTATCACAATGAGAATAACACCACAGGTCAACATTCTCAGTAGCGTATGTGCCCTCCATTATTGGCGATACTTTCAAGGCACCACTGTCGCATGGAAATGATGAGCTTGCGAGTGAAGCATTGGGGCACTGCCTGCCACTGATGCTGAAGTACCAGAAGCAGTTCATGCAGAGTTGCAGGAGATGGCTGATGTTGCTTAACTCGTCCCAAAGATGTTCTATGGGATTCAAATCAGGACTGTTTGCAGGCCAATCCATTCTATTGACACCCGCTTCTTGCAGGAAAGCATTTACTGCACGAGAACGGTGTGGTCTTGCATTATCAACTTGAAGGACTGCATTGTACCCAATAACTTGCAGGGCTGGGATGGCAAGAGGATGTAGAATCTCGTCACGGTAGCGGTCACCATTCAGATTCCCAATCACATGATAGAGGGGGGTTCTGTGGAGTAAACTAATGCCTCCCCACATCATCACTGATCCAGCACCATATCGGTTACGTTCGATGACTGCAGCATCACTAAAGCGTTCACCACGACGCCTCCATACTCTGATTCATCCATCTGTAGGCTCCAAGACAAATCGGGACTCATCCGTGAACATAACGTCAGCCCACTGTGCACGTCGCCACTGCACGTGCTGCATACATCATGCTAAACGAGCTGCTCTGTGGGCAGCAGTCAAGTGTGGTCGAATGGCTGGACGACAAGCACGAAGGTTGGCATCGTGAAGGCGATTCCGAATAGTCTGATCACTGACTACAGTGTTGGTAGCATCTCTGAAGAATTGTCTGATAACATTTGCACTTGCAGTTCTCCATTGCAGTGCTTGCCTCTGAATTAAGCGATCTTCTCGAGGTGTAGTGACTCTAGGACGACATGTGCGTTGCCGTTCCTCGACGATTCCAGTCTGGGCAAAGCGCTGCTGCAGTCTGACAACAACTGAATGAGATACAGCAAGCCTCTGAGCGACATTTCGGACAGTAAGACCTTCCTGCAACCACGCAATGGCTCTTCCTTTATCCACAACACTCAGCTTTCGTCATTGAGGCATATTGTTGTGCAATGGTTATGCAGCACTTGTGTTGCTTATAAAGACAATTTTGTGAGTACAGCTCAAGACCAACACTATAGTCTCCCACATGCATCACGCATTTTTGGAATAGCAGGTATTATTTTCATTCTCAGACATCATTAAAATCACCCACATTTTGGCGTCTCAGCAGCATTTTTTTAGCGTGCTTGCTGAGCTGAACACTAGCCACACGGTATGCTGGTGGCCCATGCAGCACGTGTTGAATGTTTGTCGTTCGAGAAAAATCAATGTCAGATTAATTGCTTATGAATTATAATTTTTTTAAATTTTTGGGTCATTTTCACTTACTGATCCTTAACTTCTTTTGAAGGGTATATATATATATATATATATATATATTATCAGCCTGCTGAGGCAGAAACTGGTACTCTTTTATCTGACCCACGACAAGAGTTTTTTTCATCGTAATACCACAGTGGGGAATAAAAAAGAGCTACAGTGTAACTGAAGGGACTTCAATTTTTACCGCAGAGATGGTAGCAATTCTTAAAAGTTTAGAAATAATCGAAGATAACCCACTGGGTTGTTGTTGTTGTTTTGATGAGGTGATGGGTGGAGAGCGGGAACTTAACAGCTGACCGTTATTGCCTCTTCTCGTTCCATCTTGGTCTACCCTGTTCAACCTGAAATGTGGTTATAATTGGGGTATTTAGTGTCATTTTATTTTTTAATTTTGTATTCAATTTAAATAGCTATTGTCTTTAGCAGTTGCTGATTTCAATTTACATTAGTATTTGTCCATTTTATTTTCTCTTTTGTATTGTTTCTTGATAACTGTCACGTGCTCTGTAGGCCTATTATGAGTGTGTCGTGTGTAGATAGTAAACAACATTAGGGGTATGAATAACACGACGCCACTTGTACAGCTCCATGACATTTAATAGAACATTCACATAAGTCCTGAACATCAATAATATCGTCACGCATGCATAACATCACACTCAGGCTGACACTGCCTGTGGGAAATAACTCCTAACAATACTTCCACGGACTGGCTGACCGTCCACACATTAACAGTACACACAACACGTTTGTATGGCGGCATTCAACCCTCGCACGAATCCATTCACCATACAGGTGTAAATCACTTATCCCAAGTGACTGGCGGCATGCAACATCGCCATATAAATACACCTCCAATATAGCTACAAGGTGGACAATACTCAACGCCTTACTCCACTGTAGCTCCAAAGGCGGGACCAACTCGTCGCCTTAATATGTTCTCCACGAACACTCCTAAAGCTCCTCCAGAACACTCCTAGGCGGGAAGACGTCGCCTATACAACAATATGTCAGACATAATCACAATATTCATAATCACTATATCATTATCTCAACTGTCACATAATACGAGCACCCAGCTCGATCACAAATCACAGCCTCAAGCACACAGCTTGGCTATCAAGCACAGACTCTCCCTAGTCACATCCGGGTACTCTCTCAGTCACCCAGACTTGTTCACCAAACACGCTTTCTCCATGCGCACGCCCCAAGTCACCACATACTGACATGAAGCCAGACATAAACTCAATCCCTGAGTTAAACTTAAATATTGACAACCTCAGTGACCCTTACTTCCACTCACTCCATCATCCACCCATGAAACTGCTCTGTGACATCTACCCCCCTCTCCAGATGGAAAACGAAGTTTTGCACCGACGAATTGGGCACATACCACAGAATGCCTCATGTATCAACTCGTGATGGAATACAAACATATCTCACTGAAGAAGTTGTCAAATTTCTGTGACTGGATTATTTACACAAAGTTACAATGGGTGAGTCTCACTCTAACCCATACCACAGTTCTCTATAATGCTTCCTACTCACATGAAGCAAATGCTTATAATAATAATAATGGTCCTACCCTTTCACCAAAAATGAAACAAATGATATAGTTGTATGCAATTACATCAGTCTTGAAAAATTCTTGCACAACTATCAGTTTATTTATCCTTATCAAAATACATCACAGAAAAAAAAAAATCATCAACAATTTCTTATGATATCTGTTACAAAAATGTTCTACATCTCATTGTGAAAAATGTCAAGTTTCATACACCGCAGTACCCTAGGTACACTACAAGAATTAAAATTTAAACAACAAACCATGATGCTTTATCACACTGCATCATTATGTCGTGTAACAACAACCAAACAATGTATAACAACCCAAGATGTTCATATTTATAACGTAAGTCCTATAAAATTTTAACGCATTTCCATTATTCAAAGAATAATATCCACAATTTTTAACAAGGTTTCAGTGAATGGTGTTAATTTACTCACTATTCAACACCAAAGCTTTTATTCACTTCTTCCTAAGAAGTCCATTCTTAAAGAGATTTAATTTTCCTTCACTACGTCAGTTTAGATTTCAGTTCCCCCCCCCTAATTCACCAAGATAAATCTAATAATTCTTCTCATATTCCTTAAGTTCTTCAAATCCAAAACTTTGCTTGGTCAAAATTGTATCTGTGATTATTTCCTAGCAGATACTGGATAAACTCTTGCTCCCACTGCTTTCCTCATGAATTTACTAGGCCTATTACATCGCTGCAGTCTCTAGATGACGTTCTAGGTCCCGCTTCTTATCCGCGCCTCCAGTGAATCTCTGATTTGAAAGAATCAGAAGTTATGATCATGCGCCACAGTTGAACTTCCTCCGCAGACTCTCATTGTAGATTCCCGCCTGTTCTAGTTAAAGATGTTACGAGCGAAACCTATGCTCCAATCCATGTCTCAGACTACATGGTACAATTTCTGACACATGTACAGTAACTCGTTTAGATACCAGAGTTGTGTTTGGCTATGACTACTAGCTAAACCTGGGCATATTGATTCAATCACGGAAATATTCATGTGTACATTGAGACCCAGTTTTAGCCATTGTGACTGATCGAGTATTTTCTGCAGTGCAGTTGATTATGGTAACTCAGCTAGATTATATTAGCTAGCATGCCAGAGCGAATGTTTCTGCACATCGTGTAACCGCTTCAAGACCTAGCGCGTTGATGTCTGTGTCTATACAGCGTCAGAAACACGCACTATACAATGTAGGCACAGTGCTGTTTCGTAGCACAAATGTGTCAACCCGCATCTACAACGTAGATACACAGAATCTTGTTCTGCACAGGAACCGCTTTAGACTAGGTTCTACATGTATCGTGGAACAACCGGCCAATTAGATCCAGTTGATTTATCTGTATACATGGAACCGCTTTAGACCCAGGTACTCATCACAGGAACCAACTGTGACCAGCGTTTTCTGCACATAGAACCAGCTTTTAGACAGATTTTCTTTGCACTAGGGAAGCCTCACTCCCACCCCACATGGTTTTCTGCTCCATCGCATCCCTCTATAGAACAGGTTTTCTGCAAGGACTACTGCTTTACTGTCACCCAGGTTTTCTGTACAGGAAACCAACTTTAGTACATGGTTGTAGTACCCTGCTACACGGACAACGCATTTTTAGGGACGCATGTTTTCCGTTTATCAGGAAAACTGTTTTAGACAGGTTTTCGTACAAGGTAACACCGGTTTTGACCAGGTTTTTCTGCACAGGAACCCACGCTTTACTGACCAGGGTTTCTCATACGGGAAACCCGCCTTTAGTCCAGGATGTGTCCACAGGGCTACCCGCTCTCAGGGCACTAGGTTTTCTGCAAGTATGCTAGTGCGCCACCGCTTTAGCTCTATCCAGTACTCTGTGTTTTCTGACTTAGAGACACCTCGCTTTTGGACAGGTTTTCTGCATCAGTGAACTTCATCGCTAGTTAGTACCTGGTTTTCTGCAACATGAAACCCTTGCTTGTGACCAGGTTGTCTGCACAGGAACCCGCTTTAGACAGTTATTTCCGTTTTCATGCATCAACAGTGAACCGCCACTACTCATTTATGCTACATGGGTATTTCTGCTCAGGAACCCCCTTTAGACGCGGTTTTCTCTGTAAAAGGACACCTCTTTAGACCAGTGTTTCTGCACTCAGGGATATAAACATATATAAATAATTTCACGACCAGGTTCTTCTGCCACAGGATAAGCTCAGAGATAAATTTAGACCAGGTTTTCAATGATCTTAAACACTTATTGTGCTTTGACTACCAAGTGTAGGAAATTCTGCACAGGAACCCGTCCTATTAGACTCACCTTTTTTCTGTTTATCAGTGAAACTCAACTGCTTAGAACAGGTTTTTCATCTATATATCAGGATCTGAGCTCACCAACTTTAGCTCATGTTTATCGTTTTACAGGTAACCCGTTTTTGACACAAGGTTCTTCTGTACAAGGAGTGTGTTGTGTTTGTTAGGACTCTAGGTCTATTCTGCCACTGAGGACTCTCCTGATTAGTGACATCGAAAGGTACATCTTATACTCTACACGGAGATTAAAAGCTTATTTTAGACCAGGTCTGTTCACTGCACGAGGAACACGCGTTTAGACCAGGTTTTCTGCACAGGAACCCGCTTTAGAATAGGTTGTCTGCACCAGGAACCATATTTCTGACTACCACAGGACTGTCATGAACCGCACATGACATTAACCCGCTCTCAACACCATCGGGACCAGGTTTTCTGCTAGACATATAATAACTTGAAATATATTCGGACCAGGTTTTCTGCACAGTGAACCGCATAGCCATTGTCTTTCTTTACAGGCAACTCCGTTTTTTTAGACAGGTATTATCTGTACAGGGAACTTTTTATGCACTCATTCTAGAACCTCGGTTTTCTGTACAGGATACCCTGCTTTAGACCCCTGTTTTCTCTTACTTAGAACGCCGATTTTAGACCCAGCGTTTAGTGCACGTATAGTGAATCCGCTCACTTTCTAGATCAGGTTTTCTGCACTGTTAGGACTTTCTCGATTTCTTATTCTAAGGTCTTTCTGCTCAGGAACCCGATCCTTTTACGGACCCCCCCCCCCCCCACATTGAACCCGGCTTTCTGCAGACCATGTTTTTCTGCCCATAAAACCTCCGCTTTAGACCAGGGTATACTAGCACCAGAACTTGCTCTTGTAGACCAGGTTTTTACTTATCCTAGTGAACTCCGTCCTGTGTGTTAGTACTAGTAAGGTTTGTTTTTTCGTCTGTAATCTTGTGTGAGTATTCCCTCTTAACTTTATGATCTCAGGTCATCTGTGTATCACTTTGTTTTGCCGATGCTTAGGATACCTAGGTCTTCTATAGTACTTACGGAACCCCCGCTTATAGATCTTCTCGTTTCTGCACCGGACATCCCACTATACTTTAGACACACGGCTTATTTCATACACAGGAACCCGCTTTAGACCAGGTTTCTGCAAGGATCCCGCTTTAGATGTCCAGGTGTTTCTATACGGCGTATAGGATACCCTGCCTTTTTAGACTCAAGCCTTTGCTTGTTCATGAACCAGCTTCCTAGACAGTGGGATTTATCTGCACCACGGTATATGGTAACCAGCTTTAGATACAGCGTCATTCTCTTCCTCAGGAACCATCTTTATGAACCAGGTTTCAGTTTGTTTAGTTAAACGTTCTATGCTATTAAAGACATGCTGCACCGTTTTCTGCACGAGAATTCCGACGCTTATCAGCACGTAGTTTTTGGTTTTTCTGCGTCCTTGGATTATGAACCCGGTTACTATAGCTTATCAGACCATTGCTTTTCTCTGCCACACTAGTGAACCCGAATGCTCTCGTATGAGTTCACTGTTTTCGCAGCAAGTTTGCAAGCTGATAAGATCCGCTTTCTAGTACTGTTCGATTGTTCTGCTTAGGAACCCGCTTTAGACCAGGTTTTCTGCACAGGAACCCGCTTTAGACCAGGTTTTCTGTACAGGAACCCGCTTTAGACCAGGTTTTCTGTACAGGAACCCGCTTTAGACCAGGTTTTCTGTACAGGAACCCGCTTCAGATCAGGTTTTCTGCACAGGAACCCGCTTTAGACCAGGTTTTCTGCACAGGAACCCGCTTTAGACCAGGTTTTCTGCACAGGAACCCGCTTTAGACCAGGTTTTCTGCACAGGAACCCGCTTTAGACCAGGTTTTCTGCACAGGAACCCGCTTTAGACCAGGTTTTCTGCACAGGAACCCGCTTTAGACCAGGTTTTCTTCACAGGAACCCGCTTTAGACCAGGTTTTCTGCACAGGAACCCGCTTTAGACCAGGTTTTCTGCACAGGAACCCGCTTTAGACCAGGTTTTCTGCACAGGAACCCGCTTTAGACCAGGTTTTCTGTACAGGAACCCGCTTTAGATCAGGTTTTCTGCACAGGAACCCGCTTTAGACCAGGTTTTCTGTACAGGAACCCTCTTTAGACCAGGTTTTCTGCACAGGAACCCGCTTTAGACCAGGTTTTCTGTACAGGAACCCGCTTTAGACCAAGTTTTCTGCACAGGAACCCGCTTTAGACCAAGTTTTCTGCACAGGAACCCGCTTTAGACCAGGTTTTCTGCACAGGAACCCGCTTTAGACCAGGTTTTCTGCACAGGAACCCGCTTTAGACCAGGTTTTCTGCACAGGAACCCGCTTTAGACCAGGTTTTCTGCACAGGACCCAGCTTTAGACCAGGTTTTCTGCACAGGAACCCGCTTTAGACCAGGTTTTCTGCACAGGAACCCGCTTTAGACCAGGTTTTCTGCACAGGAACCCGCTTTAGACCAGGTTTTCTGCACAGGAACCCGCTTTAGACCAGGTTTTCTGCACAGGAACCCGCTTTAGACCAGGTTTTCTGCACAGGAACCAGCTTTAGACCAGGTTTTCTGCACAGGAACCCACTTTAGACCAGGTTTTCTGTACAGGAACCCGCTTTAGACCAGGTTTTCTGTACAGGAACCCGCTTTAGACCAGGTTTTCTGTACAGGAACCCGCTTTAGACCAGGTTTTCTGCACAGGAACCCGCTTTAGACCAGGTTTTCTGCACAGGAACCCGCTTTAGACCAGGTTTTCTGCACAGGAACCCGCTTTAGACCAGGTTTTCTGTACAGGAACCCGCTTTAGACCAGGTTTTCTGTACAGGAACCCGCTTTAGACCAGGTTTTCTGTACAGGAACCCGCTTTAGACCAGGTTTTCTGTACAGGAACCCGCTTTAGACCAGGTTTTCAGTACAGGAACCCGCTTTAGACCAGGTTTTCTGTACAGGAACCCGCTTTAGACCAGGTTTTCTGTACAGGAACCCGCTTTAGACCAGGTTTTCTGTACAGGAACCAGCTTTATGCTGATTCATATAGTCACAGTGATACCTTTGCTATATCAGTACCTATGTTATATATGTAATCTTACACTGCCTTGGGAGACTCCGTCTTCAGACCGAGGATATATTCATTTCATTAAGTAGAGAACTTCATCGACTGTTGTAAGAACTCCAGCTCCAGAAAAAAAAAAAGAGAAGATACATTGATTATGATACTAGCACTAGGGACTAGAACCGCTTTAGACTGCGTTCTGCACTGGAACCGTTTATGACAGACGTATGTACTACTCAGAACTAGTACAAAGGAACGACAGACGCGAATTCGTGTAGACTATAGACCTCACGCTGAATATCTGTTGTCATCAGTGACACGCGCATGGTTCTTTCGTTGTAGACATAGCGTTTGTTGCAACGCGCTTTTGTGAGTCCTTGGCGGACTAACTGCGCTCTGACTTTTGTAGACTTCTAGAAATATTGTCTGATCATGTTTTAAAAGAGTCTAAGTATACCTGTCACTTATCTATGACACAGACAAAGTTGTATCTTAGTAACATTTATGATTGACAGCTTAATAGTACTAATGGTTTCTGTCATCGACTTAGGGATGCCCGATTATACATTATTGTAGCTGAGTGGTCGTTTGACCCGCTGTAGGCAGAGGAGGAAACCTTAGCATCTTTATGCTATTCAGTATTTACGCTAGCGATTTATTCTGTGTACTCGCTTTACTCCTGCTAACACTCCGATTCCAAGTGAACCGAAGTATACACGAAAGTTGAGTTTAGCTCACATAGCGACGAACAGCGCTAGCTGTGGCTAGTATCCGGTGTTTTCTTACAGGACCGATTTTCTGAGGACGCCGATATTGTTTACATGTTAGACAGCGATTCACACGATGCCTCTCGATGTGTAATCTGTTTCTGACCCAGTTTTTTATCTATCTAGGATACCCATCGTATCTAGACCAGGTTAGATAGTTTCACACAGAACCAGCTATTACGACGCGGATATTTCTCAGTATTCAGGAGAAGCCGCCGTTGTCAATCCTTCTTTTGTTCATTGACCATGGTTGTCGTTGTGTACAGTGAACTGTCATTCTGTGATAGGATACAGAGCTTTTCATCAATTTAAACATTAGAAGGACCCTATTAGTTTGCTGACTTATTTACTGATTGTCAGGATTATTTGCTAGTAACAGCATTGCAAAATCCTACGCGGTTTGATAAATGCGCATAATGACTACAATTAAGAATTGTCTTCATGTAATCAGTGGACTATAGACTTCCCACTCTTTTCTTATGATCAGGAATCTGTGATTTGAGTGACATGGAGGGACCATAGATCCTTTAGGAGCCAAATTGAAACTGTCTTGTATACACTGGCCAATGGACCCGCTCATTTGTGTAAATAGAGAATCCATGTAGTTGTCTTCTGGTACAGGAACACGCATGTGACGAATTAGTGGGAGTAGTTAAACGCCAATTACGCGTTTTACTGCTACCGCTGGCCTTAGTCCACCGCGTTATCGAAGGTATGGCTCGCAAAGTGGATTCGCACCTGTCACTTTATACTGTCTCCGTGAGACCTGCTTGATTAGTCCGAGGTCTGATTCTGCTTATCAGTAAGTAACACCTATCATGTCAATCTTCGAACACTTGGTAATTTCGTGTACTCATGGGTGATCTGAAGATAGCATCTTCGTACCCTATGTGTATGCATTTCCTGTCTTACAGTGGTAGACAACCGACCTCGCTTAGTATTCATAATATCGGTCTACATCTGCTGCACATGGCTCACCCGCATGAGGTCATACGGACCAGTTCTGTTCTTTTCTATCAGTCACACGAAATCTCGCTCAGTCTGTCGCAATAGATTCTAGGTTACTGATTGCACACAGAAGGAAGATATATATATATATATATATGCTATATATGAACCGTCGTAGGATTTTTGGATGTTAGTGGGAATTCCAGGATATGTATCTTGCAGGCATATAGGTCCCTTACTCTGCACCCTTATAGATTAGAGCACTAAGAGTTTTTTGCCACTGCAGGAACCGTGCTATAGTCACAGTGACCAGGTGTATGGAATAGGACTCTAGAATAGATTGCCGCAGACACCGCTTTGTAGGGGTAGGACATATCTAGAAGTCAGTAGGCTTTGTTCTTGCACTAGGAACGCCGAATCTAATGAATCTTAGTATCTCATCTCTAGAGCCCTTGTCTTCTCTAGACTAAACAGATTTAGAGTGAAGCCTCCAGCTGGTCAGAGTGACTCAGGTTGTTTACTGCTAGCAATATATTAAGACTATGCTATTATACTTAGATTAGCACTCCAGACGTGTGCTATAGTGACATTCTAGAGATGTCGGATACGTCTTAGTTTAGACTCATTCTCAGACGTAGAGCGAGAAAGATTTATCTGACACAGTGTAAACAGTCTATATAGACGCAATGATTTTGGTGTTACTGCGACGATGACGCTATCCGCTCGTCTGTATGTACAGCTTTAAGGGTAAACTTTTATTTCTGTCATCATCATAGAGAAACCTTGTCCTCTCTTTGACTCAACAAAGTCGTATTCTGCATCAGAGAACTAAGCATACTAATCATAGTTTCCAGAGTCATATTGACTGATCCACAGTGCTGTACCCTGAATGTTATCAGTACGACACAGTGATTGTACTGCATCACCCTGCGAGTGAAGTTTCACGCTCTCACAGTCCCTCGTTAGTGAGTAGAACGTAGAGTTGAGTAGCTCGTACAACGGAAACGCTGTTTACGTCGCAGTACGAATGATTGTGAGTCTGTTGTATACATCAGTCCGCATATATCCAGCGCTCTGTAACCTGAAACTGTGGAGCTGATAGTTTCTATACACAGGATACCCTGTCTTTAAGACACATGGAAGTTGAATATAGTGTATGTTCTTTGACAGTCGTAGAGCAACAAGAGCAATCACACACGCTTCTACAGACCAGCCCGGGTTTTCTCGCACAGCGAACCTGCATACAATGAATAGTTTTAGAGCCAGGCGGCAATATGTGTAGTGTGCTAAAATAGCACAGATCATACAGAGTATAACGTAGCTATTCAGTTCTGGTCTCATTCTACTCTAGTCACGTCAGCCGTGATCATCGGTGGTCTGCTACGTCAGTCATACGTCAATAGCTCTCTCTGCGTAGCTCTACTTGACAGGTGTGAAGATATCTGCAATCTTAGTGTAGAAGACACTAGCTTTAACATACAGACATTGTCTAAGGTCAGACTAGGCAGCATTTGTGACCAAGAAATCCCCGCGCACAGAGTATCCTCAAAGACATTGACGGTGTTGAATTCTTCGCTAGAGCTCAGTCAGTTGTTCGATAGCAGGTTACCGTGAAAGACCGGACGTTTAGTCTAGTTGGTCGGGCACGTAGGACCTGATTTAGACTCAGGTTTCTGCCTCAGTCACAGGAACGCAGGTGCTTTTTTTCGTAGACATGTCAGTGTTTAGACGTCATCGCATCTAGAATCACCTTGCTTTTAGGACATGTTTTCTTCACGATGTCTAGGCCGATGAAACTGTTTATCTGTCGCAAGGTACTAGTGTCAGGTTAGACTCTAGGAACTCGTCTTTTAGAATGATGGACCTAAGTGTCATTGGTCTGCACAGCGAGGCGTAACCCGCTTTTGTCCCAGGTTTTCTATGCATTTCGGAGTAGGAACTTTTCTCGCTTTTTGGTAGCACCACGATCACTGGTGTTTCACTAAAGCTCACGTGGCAGGAACTGCCTGTCTTTCGATATTACATATTTTATCTTGTCCACGTAAGGGCTAATTAGCTACTCTAAGGAGCGTTTGCTTCTTCTGCACGAAGGAACCCTCAGCTAAACTTAGGCTCTAGACCGCGGGTTTCGCGCGACTAGGGAACCCGCTGTCTACTTTATGTACCCAGCGTCTTTAATTAAGTCAGTCTAGGATACGTCCGGGCTTTTATGACACCAAGGTCTTTAAGTATTCGACTGGACACTAGGAACAATGTTTGAAGCATCGTACTTCACTAGATAATGTATCCAGGGTTCCATATAATGCTGCACACAGTACGGAACCCGAGCTTTCTACCGAGTCTCCTATGTCACTGTGATATTATAAGAGTCACGAAAAGAATCACAGCTTATATAATAGATACAATTTATATATGTATACTATAAAGTACAGCCAGTTGAACTTACAATTTTTCTATGCACCTGAGCGAAGCACGTACTATGCGTAGTGACAAGCGTTATTTTAGTCTAACACGTTTGCTACCGCTGCATAATTTAAGTAGTGACTGCTCATGCCTGAATTAAATTCAGTGCATCAGGAGAACCCTCAGATCTATGATACAGCATACACAGGTTATTCTGTCACAGGATACTCCGACTCTGTATAGAAGACACAGTAAGGTTAAGAGTTCAGTTCATGTACAGAAGATTCTCGTACCAACTTGATTATATGACAGCGCATGTTCGCATAGTAGACTAGAGTGAACCAGGTTTTCTGCACAGGAACCCGCTTTAGACCAGGTTTTCTGCACAGGAACCCTCTTTAGACCAGGTTTTCTGCACAGGAACCCGCTTTAGACCAGGTTTTCTGCACAGGAACCCGCTTTAGACCAGGTTTTCTGCACAGGAACCCGCTTTAGACCAGGTTTTCTGCACAGGAACCCGCTTTAGACCAGGCATTCTGCACAGGAACCCGCTTTAGACCAGGTTTTCTGCACAGGAACCCGCTTTAGACCAGGTTTTCTGCACAGGAACCCGCTTTAGACCAGGTTTTCTGCACAGGAACCCGCTTTAGACCAGGTTTTCTGCACAGGAACCCGCTTTAGACCAGGTTTTCTGCACAGGAACCCGCTTTAGACCAGGTTTTCTGCACAGGAACCCGCTTTAGACCAGGTTTTCTGCACAGGAACCCGCTTTAGACCAGGTTTTCTGCACAGGAACCCGCTTTAGACCAGGTTTTCTGCACAGGACCCCGCTTTAGACCAGGTTTTCTGCACAGGAACCCGCTTTAGACCAGGTTTTCTGCACAGGAACCCGCTTTAGACCAGGTTTTCTGCACAGGAACCCGCTTTAGACCAGGTTTTCTGCACAGGAACCCGCTTTAGACCAGGTTTTCTGCACAGGAACCCGCTTTAGACCAGGTTTTCTGCACAGGAACCCGCTTTAGACCAGGTTTTCTGCACAGGAACCCGCTTTAGACCAGGTTTTCTGCACAGGAACCCGCTTTAGACCAGGTTTACTGCACAGGAACCCGCTTTAGACCAGGTTTTCTGCACAGGAACCCGCTTTAGACCAGGTTTTCTGCACAGGAACCCGCTTTAGACCAGGTTTTCTGCACAGGAACCCGCTTTAGACCAGGTTTCTGCACAGGAACCCGCTTTAGACCAGGTTTTCTGCACAGGAACCCGCTTTAGACCAGGTTTTCTGCACAGGAACCCGCTTTAGACCAGGTTTTCTGCACAGGAACCCGCTTTAGACCAGGTTTTCTGCACAGGAACCCGCTTTAGACTATTTTTTCTGCACAGGAACCCGCTTTAGACCAGGTTTTCTGCACAGGAACCCGCTTTAGACCAGGTTTTCTGCACAGGAACCCGCTTTAGACCAGGTTTTCTGCACAGGAACCCGCTTTAGACCAAGTTTTCTGCACAGGAACCCGCTTTAGACCAGGTTTTCTGCACAGGAACCCGCTTTAGACCAGGTTTTCTGCACAGGAACCCGCTTTAGACCAGGTTTTCTGCACAGGAACCCGCTTTAGACCAGGTTTTCTGCACAGGAACCCGCTTTAGACCAGGTTTTCTGCACAGGAACCCGCTTTAGACCAGGCTTTCTGCACAGGAACCCGCTTTAGACCAGGTTTTCTGCACAGGAACCCGCTTTAGACCAGGTTTTCTGCACAGGAACCCGCTTTAGACCAGGTTTTCTGTACAGGAACCCGCTTTAGACCAGGTTTTCTGTACAGGAACCCGCTTTAGACCAGGTTTGCTGTACAGGAACCCGCTTTAGACCAGGTTTTCTGCACAGGAACCCGCTTTAGACCAGGTTTTCTGCACAGGAACCCGCTTTAGACCAGGTTTTCTGCACAGGAACCCGCTTTAGACCAGGTTTTCTGCACAGGAACCCGCTTTAGACCAGGTTTTCTGCACAGGAACCCGCTTTAGACCAGGTTTTCTGCACAGGAACCCGCTTTAGACCACGTTTTCTGCACAGGAACCCGCTTTAGACCAGGTTTTCTGCACAGGAACCCGCTTTAGACCAGGTTTTCTGCACAGGAACCCGCTTTAGACCAGGTTTTCTGCACAGGAACCCTCTTTAGACCAGGTTTTCTGCACAGGAACCCGCTTTAGACCAGGTTTTCTGCACAGGAACCCGCTTTAGACCAGGTTTTCTGCACAGGAACCCGCTTTAGACCAGGTTTTCTGTACAGGAACCCGCTTTAGACCAGGTTTTCTGTACAGGACCCGCTTTAGACCAGGTTTTCTGTACAGGAACCCGCTTTAGACCAGGTTTTCTGCACAGGAACCCGCTTTAGACCAGGTTTTCTGCACAGTAACCCGCTTTAGACCAGGTTTTCTGCACAGGAACCCGCTTTAGACCAGGTTTTCTGCACAGGAACCCGCTTTAGACCAGGTTTTCTGCACAGGAACCCGCTTTAGACCAGGTTTTCTGCACAGGAACCCGCTTTAGACCAGGGTTTCTGCACAGGAACCCGCTTTAGACCAGGTTTTCTGCACAGGAACCCGCTTTAGACCAGGTTTTCTGCACAGGAACCCGCTTTAGACCAGGTTTTCTGCACAGGAACCCGCTTTAGACCAGATTTTCTGCACAGGAACCCGCTTTAGACCAGGTTTTCTGCACAGGAACCCGCTTTAGACCAGGTTTTCTGCACAGGAACCCGCTTTAGACCAGGTTTTCTGCACAGGAACCCGCTTTAGACCAGGTTTTCTGCACAGGAACCCGCTGCACAGGAACCCGCTTTAGACCAGGTTTTCTGCACAGGAACCCGCTTTAGACCAGGTTTTCTGCACAGGAACCCGCTTTAGACCAGGTTTTCTGCACAGGAACCCGCTTTAGACCAGGTTTTCTGCACAGGAACCCGCTTTAGACCAGGTTTTCTGCACAGGAACCCGCTTTAGACCAGGTTTTCTGCACAGGAACCCGCTTTAGACCAGGTTTTCTGCACAGGAACCCGCTTTAGACCAGGTTTTCTGCACAGGAACCCGCTTAGACCAGGTTTTCTGCACAGGAACCCGCTTTAGACCAGGTTTTCTGCACAGGAACCCGCTTTAGACCAGGTTTTCTGCACAGGAACCCGCTTTAGACCAGGTTTTCTGCACAGGAACCCCTTTTAGACCAGGTTTTCTGCACAGGAACCCGCTTTAGACCAGGTTTTCTGCACAGGAACCCGCTTAGACCAGGTTTTCTGCACAGGAACCCGCTTTAGACCAGGTTTTCTGCACAGGAACCCGCTTTAGACCAGGTTTTCTGCACAGGAACCCGCTTTAGACCAGGTTTTCTGCACAGGAACCCGCTTTAGACCAGGTTTTCTGCACAGGAACCCGCTTTAGACCAGGTTTTTTTGCACAGGAACCCGCTTTAGACCAGGTTTTCTGCACAGGAACCCGCTTTAGACCAGGTTTTCTGCACAGGAACCAGGTTTTCTGCACAGGATCCCGCTTTAGACCAGGTTTTCTGCACAGGAACCCGCTTTAGACCAGGTTTTCTGCACAGGAACCCGCTTTAGACCAGGTTTTCTGCACAGGAACCCGCTTTAGACCAGGTTTTCTGCACAGGAACCCGCTTTAGACCAGGTTTTCTGCACAGGAACCCGCTTTAGACCAGGTTCTCTGCACAGGAACCCGCTTTAGACCAGGTTTTCTGCACAGGAACCCGCTTTAGACCAGGTTTTCTGCACAGGAACCCGCTTTAGACCAGGTTTTCTGCACAGGAACCCGCTTTAGACCAGGTTTTCTGCACAGGAACCCGCTTTAGACCAGGTTTTCTGCACAGGAACCCGCTTTAGACCAGGTTTTCTGCAGAGGAACCCGCTTTAGACCAGGTTTTCTGCACAGGAACCCGCTTTAGACCAGGTTTTCTGCACAGGAACCCGCTTTAGACCAGGTTTTCTGCACAGGAACCCGCTTTAGACCAGGTTTTCTGCACAGGAACCCGCTTTAGACCAGGTTTTCTGCACAGGAACCCGCTTTAGACCAGGTTTTCTGCACAGGAACCCGCTTTAGACCAGGTTTTCTGCACAGGAACCCGCTTTAGACCAGGTTTTCTGCACAGGAACCCGCTTTAGGCCAGGTTTTCTGCACAGGAACCCGCTTTAGACCAGGTTTTCTGCACAGGAACCCGCTTTAGACCAGGTTTTCTGCACAGGAACCCGCTTTAGACCAGGTTTTCTGCACAGGAACCCGCTTTAGACCAGGTTTTCTGCACAGGAACCCGCTTTAGACCAGGTTTTCTGCACAGGAACCCGCTTTAGACCAGGTTTTCTGCACAGGAACCCGCTTTAGACCAGGTTTTCTGCACAGGAACCCGCTTTAGACCAGGTTTTCTGTACAGGAACCAACTTTAGACCAGGTTTTCTGTACAGGAACCCGCTTTAGACCAGGTTTTCTGTACAGGAACCCGCTTTAGACCAGGTTTTCTGTACAGGAACCCGCTTTAGACCAGGTTTTCTGTACGGGAACCCGCTTTAGACCAGGTTTTCTGCACAGGAACCCGCTTTAGACCAGGTTTTCTGCACAGGAACCCGCTTTAGACCAGGTTTTCTGCACAGGAACCCGCTTTAGACCAGGTTTTCTGTACAGGAACCCGCTTCAGACCAGGTTTTCTGTACAGGAACCCGCTTTAGACCAGGTTTTCTGTACAGGAACCCGCTTTAGACCAGGTTTTCTGTACATGAACCCGCTTTAGACCAGGTTTTCTGCACAGGAACCCGCTTTAGACCAGGTTTTCTGCACAGGAACCCGCTTTAGACCAGGTTTTCTGCACAGGAACCCGCTTTAGACCAGGTTTTCTGCACAGGAACCCGCTTTAGACCAGGTTTTCTGCATAGGAACCCGCTTTAGACCAAGTTTTCTGCACAGGAACCCGCTTTAGACCAGGTTTTCTGCACAGGAACCCGCTTTAGACCAGGTTTTCTGCACAGGAACCCGCTTTAGACCAGGTTTTCTGCACAGGAACCCGCTTTAGACCAGGTTTTCTGTACAGGAACCCGCTTTAGACCAGGTTTTCTGCACAGGAACCCGCTTTAGACCAGGTTTTCTGCACAGGAACCCGCTTTAGACCAGGTTTTCTGCACAGGAACCCGCTTTAGACCAGGTTTTCTGCACAGGAACCCGCTTTAGACCAGGTTTTCTGCACAGGAACCCGCTTTAGACCAGGTTTTCTGCACAGGAACCCGCTTTTGACCAGGTTTTCTGCACAGGAACCCGCTTTAGACCAGGTTTTCTGCACAGGAACCCGCTTTAGACCAGGTTTTCTGCACAGGAACCCGCTTTAGACCAGGTTTTCTGCACAGGAACCCGCTTTAGACCAGGTTTTCTGCACAGGAACCCGCTTTAGACCAGGTTTTCTGCACAGGAACCCGCTTTAGACCAGGTTTTCTGCACAGGAACCCGATTTAGACCAGGTTTTCTGCACAGGAACCCGATTTAGACCAGGTTTTCTGCACAGGAACCCGCTTTAGACCAGGTTTTCTGCACAGGAACCCGCTTTAAACCAGGTTTTCTGCACAGGAACCCGCTTTAGACCAGGTTTTCTGCACAGGAACCCGCTTTAGACCAGGTTTTCTGCACAGGAACCCGCTTTAGACCAGGTTTTCTGCACAGGAACCCGCTTTAGACCAGGTTTTCTGCACAGGAACCCGCTTTAGACCAGATTTTCTGCACAGGAACCCGCTTTAGACCAGGTTTTCTGTACAGGAACCCGCTTTAGACCAGGTTTTCTGTACAGGAACCCGCTTTAGACCAGGTTTTCTGTACAGGAACCCGCTTTAGACCAAGTTTTCTGTACAGGAACCCGCTTTAGACCAGGTTTTCTGTACGGGAACCCGCTTTAGACCAGGTTTTCTGCACAGGAACCCGCTTTAGACCAGGTTTTCTGCACAGGAACCCGCTTTAGACCAGGTTTTCTGCACAGGAACCCGCTTTAGACCAGGTTTATCTGCACAGGAACCCGCTTTAGACCAGGTTTTCTGCACAGGAACCCGCTTTAGACCAGGTTTTCTGCACAGGAACCCGCTTTAGACCAGGTTTTCTGCAGAGGAACCCGCTTTAGACCAGGTTTTCTGCACAGGAACCCGCTTTAGACCAGGTTTTCTGCACAGAAACCCGCTTTAGACCAGGTTTTCTGCACAGGAACCCGCTTTAGACCAGGTTTTCTGCACAGGAACCCGCTTTAGACCAGGTTTTCTGCACAGGAACCCGCTTTAGACCAGGTTTCCTGCACAGGAACCCGCTTTAGACCAGGTTTTCTGCACAGGAACCCGCTTTAGACCAGGTTTTCTGCACAGGAACCCGCTTTAGACCAGGTTTTCTGCACAGGAACCCGCTTTAGACCAGTCCATTGTCAGCTCAACCAGGATACCCGCGATTAACATGCTACATCCTGCGAATTCTGGCATGTAAGCGACGGACTGTGATGTCCAGTGGGGCTTAAAACGTCATGCAGCAGTCTGAAGTTGTGCTTACAGGCCACATTATGCTTGAAAAACACCCCCTTCATGAATATCGATTCTCGGAAACAGAGCAAAAAACTTATATTAACCAAGCTTAGAACTGATCCAGGAAGGGGAATCTGACAAAGCAAAGGTTGTTGCTGCATCTCCAGGACGCGATCTTGCGTATAGTTCAGAGTGAGCTGGTTCGATGATCAGTTCGCTTCCTCCCAGTAGACAGGAACCACAGTGTCTGTGTTGTACTCAGTGAATGTTTCTTATCCACAGGTGCAGACCCAGCTGTGGCACTAGAGAGCTTGAGTGCGCTGGTTTAATGATGCTGTAATTCTTGAGTGAACCCGCTCTTCTAGTGAGCTCAAGAGGTTTCTGTGGCTCTCTATGGTTGAGAGTACGTCGAGTTTTAGGACGGGTTGCAGAATTATCTTACAGGTGAGACACCGCTTGTGAGAAGTATGATACTCCAACTTGTGGGTTTTGATGGCACAGGACAGATATGCTCTACTGTGCTAGTAGAACTAGATCGTAGTGATCTTGTCATTCTTCGTTCCTCCTACTTGCTGTCTAGCGAGACTCGACTTCTGCCCTTAGACCTGCTGGACTCCTTCGTACTGCTACATAGGGAACCCGCCAGTCTATCCATGCGGATTTGTTAGATCATGATCTCGTTTATAGTAACTGCGACGGATGGTAGACCTCGGCGTTGCGTTCAGGTTTCTTGACCGATGGTATGCTGCGTTCTGCAGCTTATGTGAACCGATTTACCAATCACCAAGGACTTTAGTTTCTTCTCCTGGTTTAGGACGCTAGCGTCGTTATCTAGCAGACCATAATATGGAACCAACGCTTTCTTGGGAAAGTTTTAGCATGCTCCTAGTGACATTTTGTTCTAGCCTTCATCATGGACGACCCGGCCTTCCTGTCAGGACACGTACGCGGCTTTTCTTGTGACAGAGAACATGCTTCCTCCGCACTAGACGTTCGAGCATATATCGCGTCACTTATGGAGGACTCCGCACTATGAGCAACGCTCTTGAAGTGTTGCAAAATTAGCAACCAGCGCCGCGTTCTGCACCCCGACGAGCGCTGCATAGCCGTCTGCGGTTATAGTTTGCATCACGATATATATATTACCACTGTGAAAAAAAACTAGCTTCTTTCTCGCTTAATCACAAGTTGATATTTACCTCTCATGTACTTCTATGTGACATGGACTTGTCTTGCTTACTTTTTGAGCTTTAAAAAGGAACCATGTAACTATATTATGACCACTGTTAGTTTTGTCTATGACTACAGCGACGACTCCGTGCGTTCGTTTGATGTTGATTATCACAATATTTATGTGGACCCCCTTGCAAGTATTACGCGTGGTTTTCGCTGCTTCTACAGTTTGTTCTCATAACTGTTCTTTGCTTAGTAGAAACTATTGCATCACGCTCTGTATTTTTTACGATCTTGTCACCTAAGGAAGCGTTCCTAACGCCAACGACTATTTGTGTTCAACTACTTTTGAAACATTGCTGACATTATGATGATGATTTGTTTGGTTAGACGTCACCAGTTTTGCTTGTCACAAATACGGGAAGATATATCGCCTCGCTATATAAAGCTAGACACACTTGATTTATCGTTGTATGATAGATGAGCGCAGTAGGTTTCTGCAGTTCCATATAGAGAAACCCGCTCTTGGCCGCATCATAAAAATAGCTTAACACATACTGAGACCTACCGTAGACATCTGCTGTAATCACTAGTTCTTGGTACTATCAGAAGATGGAACCCAAGCTCGATGGATACGTATTTAGTAAAACGATTGTAGATTATCTAAGAGCTAGCATAAGGAAACACGTCTATCTTATTATGACGTTTTTGTATTCTCTTCTCATTCTCATCCTTGCCCTCTTCCGCGCAACCAATGTCATTCTGTAATGCATCGTTGCTGTAATCTTATTTTTTTCTTACTAAGACGAAGCGCTTGTTCGTGCACAACATGGACGTCGCACGGACATTAGAACACTAGTAAATACAGGTCCTACTTAGCATATTTGGCAGCATGAGCATGATTACCCTGTTATCTTAGCATGACCATGTGTATTATTCGGATTGACCCACTTAGAGAAGCTTTTCGATATGACTAAGACAGGAAAGTTTTTGATTTGTCTTCGTCCACAGTGAACCCAGCACTAATTTGTCTTTTGAGTGACCATGTTCTGTATTCTGCACAGAGAGTCAACCCACTTTTCTAGCTGTACTTTCAGATTGTTATCATTCCAAAATGATGCTTACACAAGAATGATATTACCGAACGACTCTCTTAGATCGTAGGTTAATGACTACCTACCAGGTGACTTTCTATATATTTAGAATGCTACTCAGGATCCTATTTCCGCCTAATCAGTTTTAGGGAATCAGGTAATATTAGTTCATCGACTCTTCAATGGATAAATTACTACAGAACTATCACTCTTAGACTGTAACAGACTGAACAGCGTTTTCTCGAATCTATCAATAATTCTGCCAACAAAAATGTCGCTTGGCACAGCGTTTTATTAACAGTGTAGTTGTTCAACTGAACTTATACTACTGGACAGAGAGATGACGTTACATTAATTAAGATTGTCGTCGTCTCTTTGATCAGCCGTGACCAGTTCGTGAGTTGTAATTCGGTAAGCACTATGTTTGACCATGACACTCTCTTATCCTACAGATCCTGAGTTTAGCTGGATTATCTTTCCCATTGTGGACATTCTGACTAACAACATACTTCTGCTAGACGAGCATCGCGTTTTCTGTTAATTTAGTGTCGCAGTTATCTCTCGTATTTCTCTGAGGCCAACCACAGTTTCCATGCATGCTTGTGTAAATCTATGCTGCTGCACTCCGTGAATTCCCGCTATTAGCACGGACATATATATAGCCCAGCTTACTTCTTGAATTCATGCGGCCCGGAGGATTCTAGAAGAGGCGTTAGAACTGCATCGGCTTCCTTTCCATCTCCACATTGTTGAACCGCTTTTGACACTCATGTCTTATAAGAAGTCCAGGCTACATTGACTTCATCTAGTCGTGCGACGTTAGGAGCAGACGTTGTTCCTCCTTTAGATCAGTGTAGTATCATCTGCGACAGGTTCTCTTAACCAGCATATTGCTCACACAGTGTAGCCTCTCAGAATATAGATAACTATAATATGTAGAAATCCTTATGATGTGTGTTGTGAGTAACAAGTAACCACCTGTGGGATCCTTTTTCATGTGTGTTGTGTACTAATGTACTATCGCTACTGTGATAATATGTCAACACCCCCTACCACCCCCCCCCCTACCCCACCCACCCCCACCCCCCCCCCCACCCACCACCCCCAACCCCCCCCCCCCCCCCCACACTTTTCATTCGATAAAAGATCAGCCAGGGTCTAGAAAAGCCTTGTCTGGCGACAATGAATATCTAAAGACACCTTCGGACTTTTTTTCTAAAGACACTAGGTCAATGTTGTTTATATATGTAGTGCCAGTCAAATATATTAAATAAATTGGGATAAAGTCTATAGTTCAATAGTGGTCAGATACAACTTACTGCAGGTGGTCACATATAGAGGTCGTCTTCCATTGTAGACATAGTGTGGTGTCTCGGTCTAATGAAAATGTGCGCATCAACTTCGGGATGGTGGTCAATGTGCGTGAGGTGGTTATACAACTATTGCGATAAGTTATAACTGTATTATTTATAATATATATATATATATATATACATATATATATATAATATATATATATTTTAGATATATATATATATATATATATACTATACTGATCATATATTATTTAGACTCTAGTAGTATACATTGCATATAGTTTATTTCTATGCACACAATCATTCAGCTTTTGA
>JAMPIV010012207.1:65000-173158 GCA_024509875.1 Oreohelix idahoensis | reverse complement strand
ATTATATATATTTTATTCTTTTTTATTTATTATATTTATTATATATATATATTATAATTATTTATATATATTTTTATTTTTTTTTTTATTTTTTTATATATATTTTTTTTATTTTTTATTATATTTTTTTTTTTTATTTTTATTTTTTTTATTTTTTTATATTATTATATTAAAATATTTTATATTTTTTTTTATATTATTTTTTTATATCTTTTTATTTTTTAAATTAATTTTAATTTGCTGGGCTGTCAGCTCTCTATAAATGTAAAATATAAATCAGTGCTGGGCTGTGAGCTCTCTATAAATGTAAAATATAAATCAGTGCTGGGCTGTGAGCTCTCTATAAATGTGCAACACTGAATGCGGGTAAAAAACTTGTTCAAAGAGTCTGGAGAACGTAAAATAGATATTCAATACTTCCAGCCTAAACATATTATAGTGTCCCGTGCCTGAAACCATTTTATAAAAAATAATTCCTAATCATACTGTGAGACACGTCTGTTTTTATTGAGTTTCCCACGTCGAGAGATACAAATAATATCCATGACGCCAAATTGTCACAAAGAAGAATCGCTCCTGGACACGAGAACCTCAAATGTTTCACAACTAGAGACAGATCAGATGGAATAACTTGTGTTCAGGTATGACAGTTAAATGGTCTGGTAGAAAACGAACTTAGTTCCATGGAGAACTGGGCGCCTCGAACACAATGGAGCCGAAATGTCGGCAAAGACAAAGTCTGAACTATATAAATAATAATTTTTTTACTACGCCGGTATTGTTAACCCCCAGTGGGCAGTCTACATCCGCTAGATTCTAGATTCCCTGGATTTTCGTAAATCAAAATGAGCCACATTTCGAATGTACATGTCACATTACTTCCACGGATAATCTTAGATGTTTCACTTCTAATATGATCGATCAGAGTATAACAGAGGTCAAAATGCACCTGTTTCTTTTTCTTTACGTCATATACGTTGTCCTGTGTAGTTCCCGGAGTGCTGTAAGGTGAAGAACGAATAAGGTTAATTCTCCATTATGTATATAGAAAGAAGCGATTAACATGAGATTAGGGCTGGTAACTTCATCATGTGAAACAATTTGCTACATAAAATATCACTGCAAGTGCACATGAATACTTTTGAGGTAGACGTCCTGCACAGGGACTGGCTACAGATGGGGTTTCATGATCCTTACAGAGTGAAAAGGAAAATAGTATAGACGATGTTGGTACTGGATTGTAATTGTTTTTGTTATTATTGAACAGAATCGACATCATTGTACTCCAGGCAAACCCACAGGTGCTTAATCTCCCTCAGTATATATCGAAGAGTGTGAATGCTAACAGTTCCTGTAGCTCGCTGGTTGTCTACACTACGGATGCATCCTCTCATATGTCCATCTATGCTGGCCTTACGTTTCATGCCAAATTCCAACAGTCTTAACCTTGATGATTCATTTATAGCGATGTCATTCTCTAACAGGCAATCATTAATTGTTCTCAGTATCTCTCCCTTATCCGTATCCAGTGTCACATCTGTGGGTGCTATTGATGCTAGTCTGTCAGCTCTCTCATTACCGCGTACCCCTGCATGACCAGGACAGTAGAACCACACCAGATTTGAAGCTTCTGTGAATGTTTTCCAATAATGCCGTAGCCAACCATTTTGAACCTTTCGAAGCATGGACTGAGAGTCTGACACAATGACTGCCTTTGTTAATGAAGTTTCAGTTAGCCTCCTTAAGGCTGCAGTAGCTGCCTCTACCTCCATTCTCATGCTGAAAGTTGTTATCCTGTAAGCCCTGCTATGTTCGGCGACGATTCTGCCCTTTACCCTAGCAGAGAAGCCCCAACTTGATTTCTCATCCACGGATCACAAACCCATCAGTATCAATGGAAAGAGAGCCTACAGTAATCTGACACTCTTTTTGTGACCTCGTAGCTTTCTATGATTTGCTAGCAAAACCATGCATTAACAGCCTGTGTTTACTCACTTTTTCACCCACGCCTCTTTTCTTTGAACATAATCAAATGAAGTTTACTAACTTTCGTGACCTGTCAGTCATAGCAGGTAGCGAATCAGGTTTGTTTACCTGGTCTCCTCACGCGAGCCTATCTGTCAATCATGCGATACCTGACAGACCGCATCTTTACCCGAGACCCTTTGAAGTTCTTACTCGGGCTCTTTGATCTTGGAAGCGGGCATTCGTACAGAGAAAATCTTCGAGAACCCCGTTACCCGTATAAGTCTTTTGATGACGATCGAAAGCGCTCGACGGAAGGCCGACCGTAAACTTTTATCTGGGGAACTCATGTTTCTGATTCTCCGGTACACACAGTAGTGTGAAAAGTAACATCATCTATAGATCAAAGAAACATGATGATATATAAACTGTGTTTTCTTAAACGCGCTATCAGTTATCACTCAGAAGTTTTGGATAGTTTAAGCACGTAGTTCTAGAACAATTGTGGAAAATGTGTTAATAGCATTCGTGGGGATCTTTCCTTCTGATATTCTGGTAATAGAAATTATTGTTTACGTGTTTAAAAGGGTTACCTTTTACCAATTAAAAGTGTTACGCTTTTACCATTATACTTCTCTTAGATTTTCTAGCTGTTAGAACTAGTGAAATAAAATAACGCGTAGCTATTTTATACCAGATGTTCAGTTATAAGGTTAATTTTCACCACCCGCTTTCTCACACAAGAAGAGACGGTTTTAGTTGACTGATTTATATTCTAGGCGCGACGGATAGTGACAGACAATAATTCACGTTATATTTCATTTTGTTTTTTATTATAAGTGCCTATTATTTAATACCATACGATAGCAAAGAGACGCCGACAATTTAATAGCTATTAACGACAGGCGATATTTATGTAAGGGCGCGTATGGATAATTGAATAACAATTAACACTGCGAGAGGGGCGGGAGAGTTGCATACCCCATCTGACCTAATCTCAGCGCTAGCGAAAGCTGACCGTATAGGCGGAAAGGAAAACACCTGTGCCGTTTAACTTTAATCAGGACTGACGGAGTGGATAAGACATCGTCTTGTCCCCGTCTGTGTGCATATATATATAGCCATATAGAATAGTAGCATCTTTCCATAAATGTTTTTTTAATTCCTAGCAGACCTGATCAAGGGCGTCCAGCGGTCCTTTCTTCATTTACTGATTGGTTAATGTTGTCTTTTCTTGGCTTGTGCGTTACCAATTTAATTTGTGAGCAAGGACTTGCCAAAGATACATGAATGACATTTTAACTTGTAAATTTAACTGGACTTACAAAACCCAGCGATATTTTTTCCAATTTTACTAGCCCACTGGGATATACAAAAGAACACTTATACTCCTGACTTCTGACAGTCGTATTCAAGCGGATTTATCCAGAAAAGTTACGCTGTTTCAGAATCGGCACTCTCCCATAGAGTCAGCCGATAGGATTATCATCATTCGTAACATTTTTAGCAACCAGATGTTTCCCAATACTGGAAGTATTTTCCTCCTTTTTTAACTGCTAACCTCAAGAGCACGTTTTGCTACACTAACTATTCGCGGTGACATTTGTTCATCCAGGAAAAACCCACACCAGATTCGGCGTTCACCTCGCTAGTCTTGATTTGTTAGGGGATGGACTGGGGCCAATTTGGGAAATAAAACCTGGCATTTTTTATATTCAGGATAATTGTATTTCCAAGGGATATCACAAAGAGTAGGTAAGCGTGATTGAGTGGCCACTGTATGACAGAGAGAGTGAATATTTTTCTTTGTTACAGGAACTTTACCAACATTGGATTTTGCTTAAACTTGTTAACTTTACTGGGTAGCATAAAGTAGGAACTTGTTTTTTACTGTCTATTCTGTAACAAAGTGCTAACCTTTGACCTTTGGGTTATTAACTTTTTGGGTTCTCTGTTCTCCATAGGGGGAGGGCACATTTATTCTGTTATTTTCATATGTATGTAAATCTGATTTTATTTCATCTTTCTTTAGATATTCGATGTTGTCAGTTTAAATGATAATAAACAACATATATACATATATACAACATACATACAATATATATTTATACAACATGTAGACACCATTTATATAACATAGATAAATATAACAAACCCCCGGTTTATAAATAGAAGTATATATTTAATATCACAGTATTTTGTTACAGCTTCTGCCCAGAACAAATATATATAAATGGCTCAGGATAGTAGAAGAAAAAGGACTATATGTCTAGGGGAGAGGTCGTAGCATTGTCGTCGTGTACCTGTCTTTTTATGTAAAAATAGGACAGCGAATTTCTGTGCTGGGTGTACGTGTAGATGGCTGAATTGTGTGTCTTGAAACCTACATTTTTTTCCCCCGCGTGAATGTTGCGTGTTGAGGACATCCAAAAAATGGTGTTTATTTTTATTGAACACAACGAGGCTCCGTGGAGATATATGTCATATGCAGACTAGATTATGGAGTCAACTAGACAGTCCTTAGTGTCGCTGTACAGTCTGCAACTGGAACAATGTCGAGGACATTTTCATTCATTTTTGATAAAATTCAAACACTCACGTTCTTTTACCGCTAGTTATGAAACCGGATCGATGGTCGGCGCAAAACTTCGCGCGGAAACCATTGATCGTATACTTTATTCTAAGAAAAACATTATACGAACAGGACACATAATGGAAGAGAGCTATTTTTAGATGGAAAAATGTGAAGTGGTTATGTTATCGTTGTGGACATGTCTTTTTATGTAAAAAAATTACAGGGAATTTCTGTGTTGTTCGAATGAGTAGACGGCTGAATTGTGTGTTCTAAAACCGACATTTTTCCCGCCCTGCGCTTGTTGTGTAGTGCGTACATCTAAAAACGTGTTTTAGTCTAAGGTGCTGTGATGTTTACTGAGCCCTTTTATGGTAGTCTTATCGTACTCGTTGAAACAGTGGTAAGTTTTACTACATGAAGATACCATCCCCCTACCTTCGTATTCTAGTCCCGGGGGTTCTCTTATCAAATAATTTCACCTCGCCACAGCTATTACAACGACTGTTTTTGTTTGTTTGTTTTTCATTTTTTTTTTTTAAATGATTTGTTAGTTCTTGTTGCTTAATTTCTATTTAGTTGAATGTCTTTTCTTTTATAATTTCTATTTAATTGAATGTCTTTTCTTACTAACTGTTTTACACTTTGATCTTAGCCAAAAGGCCGAGAAACGTTAACAGATTTTCTGTTGCAGTTCCATGCCTTCTCCTTAATATCGTAAGATTTCACAGTGAAGTAATATTTAACAGATTTAAAATATTTTAATTGCTAAAAGTTAAAGTGGGGAAAAAGTTAATAATTATTGTAAATTTATAAACAGCCAAATACGTTTAATACTGCTGTGACACATATCTTTTTGTAGTTTAAAGAAAGTTTCTTTAGGACGTACGGTTATGAAAATTACAAGTATGCCTAATTAATGCCCCGTGCAACATTGGTTATACAATTATTTCCACTTTAATATTAAGGGACGTTAAAATAATAAATTGTTATTTTCATAGTTAGCTCTCTTTTAACACACGAAGCGTTCTTAATGTTACAAGGAAAAACGTTCTTTGCTATTTCAAAATATTACAGCTTTCCCCCTAATTTACGGGCTCCAAACGCTTTAACAGACAGTATGGATATATATATTTGTATCTATAGGCCTATTACAAAAATATTAATTTATAAATGGTCCAGTTATATCAAGCTCGAAACAATTCTACGGGCCAGCCTGGAAATTTCTGCGTGTTACTGCAGAGGGCATGTCTCCCAAATATGGAATGAAAACATCCGATCCTCTCTCTTCAATGTTTACAAATAGCTTCTTTGTTCCAGTTATCAAACGGTTATCTACTTTTTTGTCCTGCAATGTTCAAACTTTAGTGAAAACCTTTCTTCCAAGCAGCAAAGATGGTCCCAAAATTTTTTCCCAGTACTGCGCAAATGTTCCAACCTGTAGATAAATATCTATGAACCTGTTTTTAATTTTGTTATTTTTGCACGTGCCAAATATTTCTTTGAATATTTCTTGCATGTGTCAAATATTTTTTCCAGTTGTCAAATATTTATGCAAATGTTTTTTTCTAGTTGTAAAATATTTCTTCAAATGTTTTTTCCAGTTGTCAAATATTTCTTCAAATGTTTTTTCCAGTTGTCAAATATTTATGCAAGAGCTTTTTGTCCAGTTGTCAAATATTTCTTCAAATGGTTTTTGTCCAGTTGTCACATATTTCTTCAAATATTTTTTCAAGTTGTCAAATATTTCTTCAAATGTTTTTTTTTTCCAGTTGTCAAATATTTCTTCAAATGTTTTTTGTCCAGTTGACAACTATTTCTTCAAATGTTTTTTCCAGTTGTCAGATATTTCTTCAAATGTTTTTTCCAGTTGTCAAATATTTCTTCAAATGTTTTTTCCAGTTGTCAAATATTTCTTCAAATGTTTTTTCCAGTTGTCAAATATTTCTTCAAATGTTTTTTCCAGTTGTCAAATATTTCTTCAGATGTTTTTTGTCCAGTTGTCAAATATTTCATCAAATCATTTTTGTCCAGTTGACAAATATTTCTTCAAATGTTTTTTGTCCAGTTGACAAATATTTCTTCAAACGTTTTTTCAAGGGGTTGAATATTTTTTCAAATGTTTTTTTTTCTAGTTGTCAAATATTTCTTCAAACGTTTCTTCCAACTGTCAAATATTTTTTAACATGTTTCTTGAGGTTGTCACATATTTCTTCAGATATTTTTTCAAGTTGTCAAATATTTGTTGCAGCTGTCAAATATTTCTTCAAATATTTCTTCAAATAGTTATTGCAGTTGTCAAATATTTCTTCAGTTTTTTTCTAGTTGTCAAATATTTCTTCAAAAAAATTTTTTTCAGTTGTAAAATATCTCTTCAAATGTTTTTTTTCTAGTTGTCAAATATTTACGCAAATGTTTTTTTTCCAGTTGTAAAATATTTCTTCAAATGTTTTTTGTCCAGTTGACAAATATTTCTTCAAACGTTTTTTTTAAGTTGGCAAATATTTCTTCAAATGTTTTTTTTCTAGTTATAGCGTGACTCTTCTGGATAAATATCCTCTTAGAAAACGACTATCAGAAGTCGGGAGAACAGTTATTGTTATTTCACCACAATGGGCTGATAAAATGCAAAAGAATATATCTGGGTATTTTGTAAGTCCAGTTAGAATTTACTATTAAAATGTTCGTTCGTCTCTGTGGCCCGTCCTGTTCACAACTGAAATTTGGAGACGCGTCAGCCAACAGAAGACAACTTTAATCCAATCAGTAAAAATAGAGACTAGTACCAAGATATAGCCACATTAAAAAAACCGCTGGTCGCCGTTGATCAGTTTGCCTAAAGGATATAGGAACATTATGAAAAAATTAATGCTAATGATATATATATATATATATATATATATATATATATATATATATATATATATATATATATATATATATATATATATATATATATATACGGAAGGGGACGAGACATCTCTCATCCTCTCCGTCAGTCCTGATTAAAGTTAAAAGGCGCACGTTATGTCTAGCCTATCCTGTCGCGCGTCGCTTAGCGGGTGCAAGTTTGGTTGAGGCATGCAGTCTTTTCCCCCTCCTTCTCCGGTCAACGATCAGCGTATAATGTAAATTATGATTAAATTATCCCTACGCGCACTCGACAAATATCGCCTGTCATTAATAACTGTTAGATTTTCGGCGCCTATTTAGTCGCATGAGATAGTCAAACACAGTCACTTACTAAATTACACACAATGAAATAAAAGTGAATTGTATTCCGTCAATTATCAGTCGCCTAGTATATTTATTAGTCAACTAAACCGTCTCTTTCTGTTTGATAGCGGGTGATTAAATTTAAATTCCAACTGAAACATCTGGAATAAAAATAGCTACGCGTTATTTAATTCGCTAGTCTTAACACCTAGAAAATCACAGCGAATTTAAGATGCTAAAACTTTTAACACTTTCATACGCTTAAGCACAGTTTTATATATTACCAGAAATCCAGAAGAAACACCACACTCTATTAACACATCTATTCCCAATGGTTCTAGATAACGTGTTTAGACTCTGCGAAAAAATTCTGAGCGACTCTGATAATGATTTTAGAAAGTCGCAGCTTATATACGATCATGTTGTTATGATCTCTTGAAGATGTGAATTCTCACACTCCGTGTCCCAGCAGAGAAATCTGAAACTACGTTTCCCAGATCAAGGGTTTAACGGTCGCTTCTGCCGGCCGTTGCTAATCGACAACAAAAGCTTAACCCGTGTAGCGGGCTCCCATCTGAGATTTTCCCTGTTTCTCGTGAACAAAGGATTTGCTCTCCTTATAGAGAATCTTCAAAGGCCGTTACACTTCCACGTGTTTTCCACGTGCGACCTGCTCGTTATCGCAATACTGACAGATCCGCTTGCGCGAAAACTTGCGTAAACGAACGTGGTTCGCCCCCTGCTATGAATGACAGGTTGTGAAAGTTAGTAAACAAGCTCGTTTGATATGGTCAAGTAAAAAGAGGCGTGGATTAAAAGGTGAGTCAGACAGGCAGAGAAATGCGTGACTTTGTTAGCGAATGTCGCGAGAGGTTTGGATGTTATGAAATAAAGGTATCCTGGACAAATAGGTGTATCAGATGATACCAGGATAGTGCCAGATAAGAGACTGGTCTTATAAGCAATACCCCCTTCTCTGAAAAGAGCAAGGGTATATAGACATCAAAGTGGGGTCAAGCTATGTAAGTTCCCAGAGAAGATGATGATGATGTAGTACTCTGAGTCCCTAACTGCTACCTTTCATGATCCCACAAAGATTAATGATTAACTGTTTTTTTTTTTTTTTTTTTTGCCTAATTATCTAGGGGTCAATTAAATTATACTAAGTAGTAAATTCCAATACGGAACTTAAACTTTAACAAAATTATCAAGCAAGTCTGAATGAAATTTATTTACAATTTATTTGTCCTGAACCTCAATATCTTTTCAGGTCAGGAATACTCAAAAGAACTGTAATATTATTTACAAATCAAAATAAATAAACTGGAAAATCTCTTCCATAAGGAATACTGTCAAAGGACTGAACTTATTTCACGTTCTGTGTATCTTGATGTTATATTCACTGTCCCTGAACTTTTGGATTCACTATATTATATATAGTCCTTGACTTCATCATTTAAGGGTATTAGTAGTTGTAAAGGTTTTAACTGTGGTGAGTATCTGTTCAGTGAACCGTATGGTTCACTTATCTTTGTATATGCTGCTGATCTTCATTCAACAAGTCAGGACCACACGAATTGCAGCTCCTGGATGAGAAATGCCGGGTATAGCTCTTAGTTTATGTAGAGCTGTTGTCACCCACCGACTTCCTCAATAATGGCTGGTGATTACTTCATGATACTGAAACAGAACCTGGAATAAAGGATAACCACATTCCATGTAGGTATCTGCTTCAACCCACACACACACATACAACACCACATCTTACCCTTTTCTCAGTTATTGTGCTAACAGGTTGCACAGGACATATAAGTTCTTTTCCTACAGCCAGTTCCATGTAATTATTCTTTTTCTGTACTTATTCTATGATAGAGTCCTTAGCCCATGATTGGCTTCCATACAATGATTTGGTTAAGTACACAATGGTAAGTGACTACTTAATTACTTCATGTCAAGAATTCCTGTACACCTATCTCATGTGCGTGAACACTGTGTAACTCCAGAAGAAAATACTCATTCAAATCCCCTATTAAAACTTACTGTCGTAATTGTGCCCTATTTTGCAAATATTATACCCATTTTTCATTTCGAGCCTGTCGTCTTTCAAACTACACACGTTTACAATTGGGTCAGTATGGCATCAACACATTAGTCCTGTAGTTTCACTTTTCTACACAGCACTGCACACATAAGTGGGTATACACAGGCTAATAATTAACAAAATATACAAATATATATATATCTTTCTTACCCTCAGGCAATAATACTCAAGCTGAGACTGGCCTCAATGGAAATCTAGTTCTGTTAACAGGTCAGAACGGCAAAAGATTTGATATGCACAGTCCGCTAGATTTTTCTACAGCTTCGTTTTAATTTTAAAATAGTGGCGGCTCTCCTGATTCCCCCTTTCTATATATAGAGCTACATCCGACCAATCGGAGCCCAGTCCAATTTTATTTTTAAGAATTAAAACTTAGGCGTATTTCAGCCTGCTCGTATAAAGTGATTAAGTTTAAATATTTTATATTACAGTTATTATTGGACCGATTTCTATTATTTAAAATGATAGTTAAACGGCCAATTGATCTCTATCGTTCTATAGGTACATTCGTTAGCTATTTCCTTGCATTTCAATATAGGTTATTTTTAAGTAATTAATTCGGGTACCACTCTGATATGAAAATATCACTAAAATCAATTTTTCGCTTTAATTAACTTACTTTTATGAGATCGGCTTGGTACCTATTTATTAAGTGATATATCAGATGTTATAATAGCTATGTATTTATTTTTATTTCTCGCTATTCTTTAAGAAATAAAATAACTCTTTCCCATCAAAAACACAGAATAGGCCCCTTCTGCTTAATATAAAAGGTATCTTTATAGACACTAGAAAAGGAGCGTTCTGATTGGCCATTATATTTGGACCTTTTATCCTAGATTGAGCGCGGAAAATATGACCATGTTGTTTATACAGATTCAAATTACGACAGCGAATCTTAAAACTACGCTGAGGTCACGAAAGGCTGTCGGATACAGAAGGCTTCATTTCCATTATACGTCACAGTCATAGACAATTAGTGGACAAGCAGAAAAATTCATGAAGTCAAAAGAATGTGACTTTACAGAAGAATGTTTAGAATAATATGGACGGTTAAAAAAACAGTTGCGTGGATGCCCTGAAAGAAGCCGTGTGCGAAAGAATCTTGTTGCGCATATTAGAAAGAAGCAATCCATTTTATTTGGGTGTGTTATGAGAAGAGGAAAGCTTGAATATGTTGTGACAACAGTAGATGTATTCCTGGAAGACGTATTCATGGAAGACGTATGTCTGAAAGACATTCTTTCTGGAAGACGCAGTGTACTCTCCATAAGGCGTACTCGCTGGGAGATATACGTATTAGAAAACATTGTTCCCAGACGAAAAGAACTCGACCACCTGATGTGTCGTGCAAAGAAGTCTCTCCGCTGAAACCCAGTTGTCACGAAAGCAAGCCTTCGCCTGCTACTCAACGCAGAGTTAAAAAAAGGAACAGCTGAGTGAAAACGCTGGACTAATATTATTACAACCACAATTGCTAATACTGCCTCATCTATTTGTCAAAAGAAAATAATTACTAATGTCCCAATTTTTTTAAGATAATACAGTAAACCTTCACATTTTTACACGACATGTACTTTTTCCATTTAAATTAACATATACATTTATTGATAACCATTAGTTATTTGTTAAACCTTCTTAACTCCAAATATTTAGTAAACAAAAATACCTGTTTTATATGTGTATATAAAAAGGCAAAGTTGTAGTTAATGAGTTTTTTGTGGATACACACGGTTCGCACACGCACTAATCTATGTTCTCACATATATCTGTTGCTGAATACTTTTATCAATGAGCCAGGTGTCTTTATCGACTTATATCAAATCGTAGACACTGCAGCTGCAGTAGAAGGACCTTTATTCAACAGGAGCTCTTATCAAAGCGCACAAACATGGCGAATGGGAATGCCAATTTTCATACTTCTGAGTTTCATCTTCACGACTCTACAAACAAAGAGTAATGTGCGATTGGCATTTGTGCTAGTATTGCTTTATTTCATCACTGAAAATACTTTTGGTCAAAATTGACTGTTTTTCTAATGCCATAAATCGACATTGGTTATATATAATCTTACAGATTATGACCTTTAATTTTCAAAATCATCATGCATACACAAAACATTCATATTGCAAATCTTAAGAGTTTTTTAGGAAAACCACCATACAAAAGATCCTCATAGTTATGATTTTTAAAAAAGGTGTTATATATCTTTAGCTAATTTTAATTAATGAGGTCTAGTAAAAAATGTTAAGTCTACTAAAAACTTTGAAAAGGAAAATTTGAGTTTTTTACGCGTTTTTACAAAATTCTCTTTTTTTTAAAACCTAAAAACTTTGAACGCGTTTTTTCTCAAAACAAAGTGGAGACGAAATAAATCAGTGCTAAGGCGACGAAATCTAAAGAATAGGGACAGGAATAAGAACCTTGCAGTTGAACAGTATATCTTAGCTTTTTTGCAGTTGATTTTCCTTCATCCTTCAGTGCTTCCTTCATTGGAATACTATCCTTTCATTTATTCTACTATCAAGAGTATTTCATAAAGGTTCTATCCCTTTCTAAACTATCGTTTATTCTAACTTCTGGCCAGAGTTGTGGTTTTTGGTTTTTTATTTTAAGGACTATCTTCATCGCACACCGACAACTCCATCAGTGTTCCGGTCTCCTCCCTTACATCATACTAAGAGAATCTCAGCACAGTGCACGAACTCCGTAGCACCGGCGAGAATCTTAATGTGTGTTTATGAGAATCACACATTCATAAATATTTTTGTGGTAGAGTCGTGGACCACTACGGCAGATGAGGGAGCCCACGCCACGCTTGGGGGTATGTGTGCGCACATGTCTGATTTCTATGTGTTTATGTGATAAAGAACGGCCATACTCGCAGTGTATGTTTGTTTTTGTGATACAGTGTGGCCATACTCCCAGTGTACGTACGTTTTTGCGATAAAGTACAGTCATACTCGCGGGTATATATGTGTATTTGGTGATAAACCACGATCACGATCCCAGTGTATTAACTCGGAGCCAGCCACAAACAATAATTTATTTACGAATAGTAATCAGTCGTTTCCGCTGCCTTTATTGTAGAGATGATTAGGAATTATTTTCGCGCTAAGAAATCGATGTTGATTCAACATGAGTGAGAGAAGGAAGGGGAATGAGTGGCGGAAATTGTTGTCAGCACATCTGCCGGTATTTTGAACCAACAAATTATAAAAAAAACTGTTGTAACCAGCGACTGATATGAGGTTGTTCTTGTGGCCGGCAACCTCGTCATGTAATATACGTTGCTACAGGAACCATCGCTGCAAAAGTACATAAATGCTTTGGTACTGGCTTCTGGCAAGGGGGGACCAGATGAAGTGGTGGCTCCTTGTTCAATGCGGAGCGAAAAGGGGGAAGGGATTAATGAGTTAAACTCGTCCATGTGTTGCTGGGGGCCGAGCTAAGAATAACATCACTGTGCTCTACCACGTATATCGTAGGAGGCGACTAAATAAGGTTGGGTTTGAATCCGACCACAGGATTATATAGAAACTTTAAACCAAAAATAAGCCTCACCAACATTATGGACACGTTAAAGAAAATAAATTTAGTAATTCAACTCTGTTATCCAAGACGTAAGATGAAAGAGATAAACACGGCATTTAAAGACTTTAGGAGGACGGTACAGAACATGAAGGCCTGCGCTCCCAAAGGAAAGAGTAGTGATTTAATTAATTAACTAATTAAAATCGTTTACACATGATGGACTAATGATGTGACGGTATTGCCTCCCCTGCTTTGCAGTAGTGGTCCAACAGTGGCCAAAACTCAAGAGTATCTATTATAGGCTTCAATGGAGTCTATCTTTACACAAGATTACTCTTGGCAGAAATGTCGATAGAAGAGTAGTAAAGCGTCTATCACATCGGAGTCTTCATAAGATATTCAGATAAGCGAAAACAATGCTGGCTGTCGCTGAGCACGTTAATTCTGTAATCTGCCGACACTTTTATTAAGAAGTAAAACAATGGTTATTCTAGCTCGTTAAGCCCCCACCGCTGAGTTAATCAGTGGAATTATTGTTATAATATACGAGGGACGTTCAGAAAGTAATGCACCACATCGTTTTTCTCAGCTAATAATGAAGATAGAGGCATGAAATTTTGCACACTTCAAATATGGCATGTGCCAATTGTGTGCACCAAATTGCATCGCAACCGGCCAAATAATACGGCTGCCCTAAACCGTTGAAATGGAGCGTGTTAGCAAATTGCGTTATAAACAGCGAATTGTGATAGAATTTCTCGTTGCAAAGAAGGAAACTGTTGTGAATATTCACAAGCGTCTATGTGATGTGTATGGAAGGTTTGCAGTCGACAGGAGTACAGTCAGTCGCTGGGTTCAGAGAATCAAAGAATCAGGAAGTGGAGATACGGAGCTGCTTGATCGGCCGCGCTGTGGACGTCCTGCCACAGCCACCAACGCAGAAATGTTGAAATGCGCTGAGGGCATTATTCTTACTGATAGGCGAATCACTACTCAACAATTGGCCTTACAGCTGTCAGTCAGCATTGGTAGGGCAAATACAGTTATAAAAACTCGCGGATTTTCTAAGGTTTGCGCAAGATGGGTTCGTCGAAGTCTCACAAATGACCACCGATTGCAAAGGAAAGCAATTTCTTCTAAATTGCTGGAGCGTTTCAATGGTGATGAAGAGAACGTTTTGGCTAAGATCGTTACAGGTGACGAAACCTGGGCACATCATTTTGAACCTGAGACAAAAAGACAGTCAATGGAGTGGCATCATCCGCAATCACCAAGAAGAAAGAAATTCAAGACAATTCCTTCAGTTCGAAAGGTCATGATCACTGTCTTTTGGGACATTGAAGGTGTGATTCTTGTGGACGTTATGCCAAGAGGGACAATCAATTTGCAAGCTTACAAAGATAGTACTTTCTGCTGGTACCACCAATAACTGGTATTAGAAATAGAAACGAAACGCTCTTCTGAGTCTGGCTTTTTCCAACACAGTTATGTGCCCCCCATCTTCTATTCTACCATCCCATGTCAGAATTTACCCTCGATGAGAATTAAATGTAATCCCTCGGGATAAAACTTCCTTTACGTTTAAACTGAATAGCTTAAGCTTTACATTACATTTAAATGAAAAGGTAAACGTACAGATATAATATGTTTTACATTTACATCTCCACTGTTTGAAAAGTGTTCACAATATCTTCTTCTTCTTCCTCGTTCGCCTTCAAACTTCCACTTTTTATGACTCTAATAAGGGCAGTAGTCAACTCAAGGTTCCCGACATCTCCAAACAGTTTTTCTTTGACATAACTGGGTTGTTGCCATATGCTACTCCGTTCATTACTGTAGGTTTGGCAGTACTACAGCAGGTGTTCGACTGTCATTGGGCTGGTACCGCAGGTGCAGAGATCTGTTGCACCAATTTTGTATTTGTGGTATAGATGGTATCTCAATCTGTTGTGTCCAGTCCGTAGCCGAAAAATGATGACCTGTTCTTTCCTGGATAGTTGATGATATGCGTCATTTTTCAAAGGGCCTGGGTGCTCTCTTTCCCATTTGGACTTGAATGTAGCCTTTATAGTAGTCTTTGCCATTGCGTAAGTTGTCTCTATATCATTTTGTTGTAAGGCACCTCCTTCCTTAGCAAGTTTGTCTGTATCCTCATTTCCTGGTATGTTGCAATGGGCTGGTATCCACTGGATTGTGCACTTGTTGAAACATTTGGCCTGTCTTTCAAGGGAGATTATCAGATCTTTCAATCCTTTAGCATGGTGGCACTTCAGCGCTGTTATTACTGAGAGGGCATCTGTAAAGATTACTATCTGTTTTTCCGCCTGTGCTTTGCATTCAATAAGAGTTTCCGCTGCCTGTTTCAAGGTTTCTGCTTCATCACTGAAGTTATTGCAGTATTTGCCAGTGGCAATTGCCATAGAGTGGATTCTATTCTTTAATTTTATGAGGATGCCGGCACCCCCATTTTCAACTGTTTTTTGCTGAACCATCAGTATATGGATGTGTCCAAAGCTTTGCTGGGAATTTTTGATCAATACACTTGGTTGCTATACACTTTCTTTGTGTTTCTGTCTGTGTTCCCTTACTTTCAACGCCTGGAATATCAGATTTTAGCTCAGGAAAGGATCTTGTTTTCCACAGTGGGATAGTTGTGCTTGTTGGTATTTTCTTTGCAACTGAGCTTGCTAGCATGGTATTTTTGCTATTTTTTTCTTTTTCTTGGGCCACAAAGTTAGTTCGCTTGATCCTGCCTCTTCCTAGCCTATTCATTCTTTGGAACATGGGGTGTCCTTCGAGTCTCTTAAATTTTTCCGCTTGTTGTAGGACTCTGCTGTCACGTCTGTCCTCCATTGACTGTATCCCTGTAATGTTTTCCATATGGTTGATTTTTGTGGACTTTCGGGCCCCTGTTATAATACGTGCTGCTTGGTTTTGGAGTCTGTTTACTCTGTCAAAATTTGACTTTTCTGCCGTCGACCAAGCTGTGATGCCATATTCCATAGCAGGTCTCACTCTGCCTGTGTACAGCTTTTTGAGGATATTCTCATCAGCACCCCATGTGGTACCTGATAAGGGTGGATTTGAGCTGAAGTGGTAACTTGCCACCCTTATCGACACCTGGTATTAAAGTGTAAGATGTAGGTGTCTTCTCTGATTTAGGATGTTGCTGTGTATGTGGTAGTGGAACAGTTCACAGGGTTATCACACAGGCAACATGACGTGTAGAGTCATAGAAAGGGTAACTTCGTTGTATAAGTTTCTTCCATTTATTGCACGCCACAAAACAGTCATGATACTTATGACATCAACATAGTTAACGAGTTCAGCAAGATGATATGGCACATTGAAAACAATTTCTGTAGTCAGCAATGACAGCTGTTGTATATATGCGTCATAAGACATCACAGTTCAATAGATTCAGAAATTCATAAATCATAGAGTTCTAGTTCGTGAAGCTGTATAAATAATAATAATTTCTATAACTTCTGCAACAGTGTCAGCTACAGATCTTCAATGTTCATAAACAATAATAAATGCTCCCATTCTGATGCTAGCAGATCAGTTGTATACAATAAGTCCGTTCACTGTCTGCACGTGAATAGCATACATGGGCTACAGGTCAGCTCGACCTTTATAATGTTCCTAAGTCTAACCATCTGACTTGGACGTGATCTCTGATATAACGAATCCTGGAACACAGACAATAGTCTTGTTGGTCTAGAGCGACCCATATATATTTAACTAGTTCAGGTATAAAGATACCGGTGACTTAATCCTAGTCAAAGTACCTCTCCATTTTGCATCACACAGGCGAGCAAATAGGCGACAAAATGACGAACCTCTAGATGATAGCATAAAGTTCGATACAAGAGGAATTACCTTATTTCGGAAAATCAACCATGAACATATGCCTCCAGGCAGGCGTGAATAATACTGGGAAATAGTCTAGTTAGCTAACTAACTCACAAAGACAGTGTATTTCCCTCAGAGAATCACAAGACGCAGGTCGCGTCTGCTCGCTTCTTAAACCATTTCTCAACTGCCGAACTGGGCGGAACACACAGAACGAACTCCCAGCTTTTGACATGCGCAGAACGACAATCTCTGAGTTGCCGTTCACAATAAGACGATTCTAAGAACATTCGAGATAAAAGTCTTACACAGTCGCGCCTTTTATGGTCATGAAAAGAAGCGTTAAGAAAGGTTTCAGACATCTACCATAGTTGACTGGTACTACCAAATAAGGAGATGTGGTCACGCTTCGTTCAAGAAATTATAGACCGAACGTGTCTCTATACAAGAGAAGGCAAACTCCTAAAAAATTGTAGTTTCGATAACTCGGATTATGTCCCTTTGACCATAGAAAACATAATACACACTTCAGTCAAAAAAAAATGATCATACATATGAAAAATGTTTATACAAACGAAAAATAATAATGATCCGTGCGTAACATTACCGCACCCTCCCTGGAAAAAAAAAATGAAACATTTTTTTTTTTTTAAATCCTGGAGCCGGAAAAAATCTAGGCTCCTAACGCACGTATGATGCGTGGATATATACCTAACAAATTAGCTCAACGCATGGAGCGACACTGAGATCATATCTCAGATCCTTAGAGAAAAAATTTATCTAAGTATACGCTGATATATTCCAGGAAGGTGCCACCAACACACGCCACAATGATGGCAACAACATAATGACAATCAAATTATTCTCATACCAATATATGAAATTAAATATATTATGTGTTATCATACAATGTGTTGCAAATAGCGGTGTAATTTACTAATATACCGCACTATATTATTACATTATATAAAGTAACAGTAATTAATAAGTAATACATGTGTTGATCTTCGTTGACATAAAACATTCAATAGAAGAAGATGTGGACATCATCCGCTCCCAATGTAGGACAGGACTTGATATCCTCAAAGTTCCACAATGGACATAAACTCGCAGACTTCAATGATGTGCTGCGAAAATATCAATAACACAAATCTTAAAGACAACTGGTAAATTTCTTAATACAATCCTGAAAATAATTTATTTAAATGTGGCCGAGTGATCTTTTGGCCCGTATATCACTAACTAAGCCTTCTTAGATAATTACATGGTACAATGTTATAAATTTCCCTCAAAAAAAAAAAAAAAAAAAAAAAAAAGTGAGACAAAATCTACTAACATGTCATTATAACATTGGACTGTATATCAGGAAATATATATATATGACAGAAGAATCATGTGGAATCGTGTGGACATCTGGACAGAATGTCTGCCATTACATTATCCGAACCACGGATAGCTCGAACCGAGAAATGAAATGGTTGAAGAGCTATGGCATAACGAGTGGACCTCGAGCTCTTCAAGTTTTTGCTCTGAATAGCAGTAAGCGCTTTCTGGTCGGTTTCCACAATGAAATGTGCGCCTAGAAGAAATCTTTGTAACTTCAGAATAGACCATACCATAGCCAATAACTCACGGTCTAAAACCGAGTAATTCTTTTCTGCAGCGTTTAATTTCCTAGAGATATACATCACCGGATGCAAAGTATCAGAATACTCCTGCATTAGTGCTGCCCCAATCCCTGTTGACGAGGCGTCACTTCGAAGAACAAAAGTCTTCTCAATAGTAGGTAACTTAAGAATAGGTGGAGATGAAAATAGGGCTTTAACCTGGTCCAATGAGGATTGACATTCTTTAGACCAGCGGATCAGATTAGGCGACCCTTTCTTCAATAAAGTAGAAAGCGGTGCCATAATGGAGGACAGATTCGGAATGAATCGTCCGTAGAATTGAATCAAACCTAATAGACTCCTTACTTGTTTCTTCGTCTTAGGGACCGAAATGTTAAGTATTTTTGAAACATTGTGGTCCTCTGTCTTTAAAAGACCATGACCAACCCGATGACCTAGGAAAGAAATCTCGCTAAATCCTATAAAGGCTTTAGAGGGTTTTGCAGTCAAGTTATACTCGCGAAGAGTAGACAGTAATTCGTATAAACCCAAATAATGATCTTCCCAAGAATCACTGAATAGACAGATATCATCTAGGTATGCTATGACATCTGTACGATATGCGAGAATTCGCCGCATCATGCGTACGAATGTAGCAGGGGCGTTCATAAGACCAAAAGGCATGAAATTCCATTGGAATAAACCCCTAGGTGTAGAAAAAGCTGTAAAAGGTTTGGCACGTTCAGTTAGCGGGACTTGCCAATAACCTTTAGACAAATCTAGTTTGGTAAAGAATCTAGAATTAGAAAGTTTATTGAGTAGCTCTTCTAATGAAGGCATAGGTTCAGCATCGAACTTCGTAACTTGGTTCAATTTGCGATAATCTACGCAAATGCGAATGTTATTATCCTTCTTTCGAACAATAACCATAGACGAAGAGTATGCTGAAGTGGATGGTTCAATGATTTGCAAACGTATCATTTCATCCAACTCTTTTTCGACTTGAGACTGGAAATGGATAGGTATTGGATATGGTCTGACTCTGATAGGATTGTGATCAGTTAGCACAATGTCATGTTCTATGACATGTGTGTGTCCCGGGATGTCTGTAAGAACATCCTGAAATGTTTGCAACATCGAAGAAACTTGTCGATGTTCCTCAGCGGAAAGATTTGGAGAAACGGTCACGTTTTTCCAAGATTCCGTAGAATAAAGTGGGACCATAGAAAGAGGAAGATTGACATCAGAAAAAGTAGTTTCCTCATCCTGTATAACTGACAGAGATGAGTACTGACCATGAGTTGCTTGTGAATTGTCCGTAGCCTGGAAAATAGGCTGCAAATAGTCAGGTCTTTCATAAAATTCTGTGAGCATATTTATGTGGAAAGTTTTATGCTTTCCATCAATATCGACAACATAGTCGACATCAGAAATTTTGGAGACTATTGCATATGGACCTTTCCATGCAATTAGAAGTCTGTTCTCCCTTGAAGGAAGTAGAACGAGAGCTTTGTCACCTGGACAAAGTTGTCGTAGACATCTATTCTTATTTGCAAACTGCCTTGCCTTTTCTTTAGCAAATTCTGAAGACGAAGTTGCTAGTTTGCATGCCTCGATGATCTTTTGCCTAAGAGCAATGACGTACTCATAAGAAGATTGAGTCTCATCGCTAATATTATCGGCAGTGATTAGATCGTGAAGTAAAGACATAGGGCCGCGCGGTTGCGCGCCAAAGACAAGTTCAAAAGGGGAAAACCCCGTATGTTCATTGGGGACCTCTCTATACGCAAAGAGAGCCGCGGGTAAGACCCTGTCCCAATCCTGAGGATGATCCTCAGTTATTTTACCAAGTAAAGTTTTCAGAGTCCTATTTAAACGTTCGACCAACCCATTAGACATTGGGTGATAGATACTGCTGAGAGACCTTTTAATGTGTAGCATAGACATTACCTGTGACATAGTGTCTGATATAAGTTGAGTGCCATGGTCTGACAATATTTCTCCGGGAAAACCCAAGCGAGAAAATATCAGCCAAAGAGCGTCTGCGATATCAGCAGTTGAGATGCTCTTGAGAGGTATTGCCTCTGGCCAACGTGTGCACATATCGACACATGTAAGGATAAATTGATGTCCTCTAGCCGACTTAATTCTAAAAGGACCGATAATATCTATTGCCATTTTTTGAAAAGGGCGAATAGGAATGTCAGCAGCCTGGATAGGCGCAGCATGTCGTGGTCCTTTAGATTTGACCTCCTGACATACTTTGCAAGAGCGACAGTACATTCGTATGTCCTTGCTCACAAATGGCCAAAAGAAAGCCGCAAGAACCCTCGACTTTGTACGGGAAAAACCCATATGTCCAGCACATTGCGAGTCATGAGCATGTTGCAATATTTGCAATCTCATGCTCTTAGGCACAAGAATTTGTGAATGAGTGGACGTAGTCGAGTCTTGTACCATACGTACAAGTACGCCGTTCTTCATAGAAATCCAAGATTTCCTATTAGTGTTCTGATTAGGATCACCTTTTTTTGCTAGAATGAAGAATTTTTGTAAAGAAGGATCTTCTTCTTGCAATTTGATAAATGAGTCACGTGTAATAGTCAAGTGACTATCTTGGTCATTTACTTCATCATTATTAGTTAATGAAGTTTGAGGTGGATCCAGAGCATGTGCTCTTGTGACCACCGCATTGGTAGCTTCAATGTTTTGCTCTTCCCAAACAGCAATCTGCTGTGGGGTACATTCCCTAACTCCGTGAATACGACCAATAATAAGGTCCGCAATAGGGTTTGGAAGTAGACACGCGTGGACCTCTCCCGTGAAGAAAGGAGTAGCAATGTGTATTATAGCAGTAGGATACTTTTCTAACGTGCCACCAAATGTGACACATTTGATGACTTTTCCTGTAGCACAGGATGGATCTACAAGAGATTGCCTAACGCCGACAGTAGTACATCCAGAATCAAACAACACTGAGACTGGATTACTATTTACTAGCCCCTTATGTAATATAAGAGAACCTCTCCCATCATGAGCAACATTAGCAGGAAGAGCGGGCAAAGGATGACCACAGCTTAGAGTACTAATGGTTTTCGGATCAAATAAAGTACTGCATTGGATACATTTATTTGCCCTACCAAAATCAAAAGATGAGCATCCGATAGCATTATGGTCTTTATCATTATTAACCTGTTTATCTGCTCCCTGAGATTCTTGTTGAACAGAGTTTGTCTGTTGATATCTTTTTCTCTTATGTTGCGATCTACCGCGACCATTATTGCCTCTGCAATTATCATTAAAGTCCCTACTGTAATTTTTATCCTGGTTTGAGTTCCAGTTTCCATAACTGTCATTACTATCTCTATGCTGTTGAGAACCTCTATTATCTTGGTATTGAGGTCTCTGCATAAAATATTTCCCTCTATACCGATTACCTTTGTGAAAATTTCTAAAGTTAACCGGAGTAGAATAACGTGTAGTATTAGGTTGTCTCCAGTTCTGGGAAGAAGAATCACCCTGGAATTGATCACTATGGTTCTGGGCATAATTACGATTACTCTTTTTATTGAAATTTTTCTGGCTACCCTGAAATTTACGCATAAAATTTGGGCCATAAGGTGCTGCCGAAGCAACTGGCAGACCTTCTTTCACCTTAGAGTTACTAATGGTTATGTGCGGATGCGCAGTAACATACTGGCTACAGTATTCTTCCATTTCTTTTATGTTTTTAGGCTTACGCTCATGAAGAAAAGATAGAAAAGCTTCATTAACAGAAGACATAACCTTATCTCTAAGTAGTAAATCCATAAGAGCTTCAAATGTATTTTCTGTCTTAGACAACTCAACCCATCGTAAAAAAGTAAGACGGATGCCTGAGATGAATTCAGAGAATTCAACTCCAGTTTCTGGTAACATGGTTTTAAATTTAAGACGATATCCGTCCTCGTTAAGTTGGTACTTCTTTAACAATGCCGCCCTGACAACCTCATAGTTGTTTTTGTCAGGCACATCTACCATACTCAACAAAGTCAAAGCATCACCTCTAAGTATCTTGGACAGATGATACACATATAATGTTTTATCTATATTATGCACATTACATGCACTTTCAAATCTATCTAGATAAAATGTTATATCATCGATTGAGGGATTAAATGCTGGTAGATTAAGCTTGAAATCCTTAGCATTAGTCTTATTTGACACCTTATTTGCATCATTAGCATTACCAGTGTTCAATAACTTTAACTTCTCTAACTCTAAAGCTAAGACTTTTTCATCATGTTCCATTTTTGCTTTTCTCTCATCAGCCTCTCTTTGTAACCTTCTTTCTTCAGCCTCAGCCTGTAACTTTCTTTCTTCAGCCTGGGCCTGTAACTTTCTTTCTTCAGCCTGGGCCTGTAACTTTTTCTTCAGCCTTGTAACTTTTTTTCTTCAGCCTCTATTTCAAGTCTCTTATTTTCAGCTTCTTTTTCAAGTCTCTTATTTTCAGCTTCTTTTTCAAGTCTCTTATTTTCAGCTTCTTTTTCAAGTCTCTTATTTTCAGCTTCTTTTTCAAGTCTCTTATTTTCAGCTTCTCTTTTTTGTTTTTCCATTTCCATTTGAAATCTTTTTTCCTCCACCTGCATCTGCAGTCTCTTTTGTTCTATTTCAGCCTCTATTCTCTTTTGTTCAGTTTGTTCTTTCATTTTCTTTTCTTCCGACTTCAATGCCTTGGCATATTGAACAGTCGCAAATTCTTCCAACTTATCACCTGTCTTCCCAAGGGCTTTACCCTGCTCAATAAAGTACTCAAATGTAGACATGATGTCTAAAATGTGAGTACAGAACCTGAAATAATTAATTATCTTATTTCAATGTTAAATAGCAACAAGACTTAATAAAGTGCTTGTATAATCTCTATGTTGAACCCAATCTCTGTGGGAAACAGGAGTTGACACCAACTTGTATTATCAAATGTATAATAATATCACAAGTCACTTCTTAATTAACAGTGCACTACCCAAATCAGTGCATAACCATCAGTTATTTATCATAACTGCACTACAATAGTGCATAAGCAAAAAACACCAGTTAGTTATGATAAGTGCACTATAGACCAATAGTGCATGAGCATATATTAACAATAGTGAAAGCTAACTATGCAAGAACTATGTAAACAATAACAAGACAATGTAAACAATAACAAAGATCAAAGTCAATGTAAACAACAACAAAGATCAGAGTCAATGTAAACAACAACAAAGATCAGAGTCAATGTAAACAATAACAAAGGTCACCAACAATGTAAACAAAACAAAGATCAAAGTCAATGTAAACAACAACAAAGATCAAACAATACGAAAACATTCGCATAAGTCAAATACACAAACAGCAAAACTAACAAGAAATATGCGAAGATATGACTAACAAATGACGCTACAGTGTATACACAAAAATATACGTAAAGAACTGAATAATAGCAAAGGGGAGACCTACAAATACAAACAATCGAAATCGAAACTAAAAAACACAAAGAAAGAGAGAAAAGAAAAAAGAAAAAAAATATATATATACAAGAAACAAAAATAAAGCACAACTCGTCACAACTAAACAGATATAGCAACGATTGTCGCTAGCAAATTTCACTGTAGGAAATTCGCACAGTCCCTAACGAAAACGCTAACAGTAGAACCTCTGTGACGTGGTATCTTCTACTGCAAGACACCGCCCAACCGAGAAAACCCGCTGAAATATAAAACATATAAATATACAAATAACAAATAACATATAACATATAAACATGTATCATGAAAACAATAGGAGAAAGTGTGAAAGTACAGAAGGCTCAGTTAGAACATAAGGGCACAGTTCACAAACAAAACAGGCCACTTAACTTCTATAAATCCAGCGTCAGCACGGTGCAGAACAGGATGTAATCAGCATTCTGAGGATAATGATCCAACGTTGATTAACTTCTGCTCCCATAAACAGCCATGACGAAGGAAATGAGCTTCTAATACTGCAACAGTTGTTACGGCACTTGACCTTCTGAATCTTCTAAATTGATTTAACCGGCACTTGACCTTCTGAACCCGCAACAGTACCCCTGAGACCGGAACAGTTGTTACGGCACTTGTCCTTCTTTTCACCAGATCAGGAAATCCATTTGCTCGGTACTTGTCCTTCTAATCTTACATAAACTTCAATATTGCCGAGCAGCGCCGGGTAGTTTCAAAATCAGCAACTGTCAGAAAATCCGGATACTTTCAATAAAATTTCTTGTAAGGTGGTAGTTGATGCTGTAGTTGTATCTAGTATGATGATGATGTCTGGGTTTGCTGACCCCCTTGATAGCTGGAATCAGAGTGAACCATCCTATGGCCACCAAAAATGATATGGTGCGCCAAAATATCAGATGATAGAACCAGCTCTGGCCACCAAAAATGATATGGTGCGCCAAAATATCAGATGATAGAACCAGCTCTGGCCACCAAAAATGATAAGGGTGGATTTGAGCTGAAGTGGTAACTTGCCACCCTTATCGACACCTGGTATTAAAGTGTAAGATGTAGGTGTCTTCTCTGATTTAGGATGTTGCTGTGTATGTGGTAGTGGAACAGTTCACAGGGTTATCACACAGGCAACATGACGTGTAGAGTCATAGAAAGGGTAACTTCGTTGTATAAGTTTCTTTCTTTCATTTATTGCACGCCACAAAACAGTCATGATACTTATGACATCAACATAGTTAACGAGTTCAGCAAGATGATATGGCACATTGAAAACAATTTCTGTAGTCAGCAATGACAGCTGTTGTATATATGCGTCATAAGACATCACAGTTCAATAGATTCAGAAATTCATAAATCATAGAGTTCTAGTTCGTGAAGCTGTATAAATAATAATAATAATTTCTATAACTTCTGCAACAGTGTCAGCTACAGATCTTCAATGCTCATAAACAATAATAAATGCTCCCATTCTGATGCTAGCAGATCAGTTGTATACAATAAGTCCGTTCACTGTCTGCACGTGAATAGCATACATGGGCTACAGGTCAGCTCGACCTTTATAATGTTCCTAAGTCTAACCATCTGACTTGGACGTGATCTCTGATATAACGAATCCTGGAACACAGACAATAGTCTTGTTGGTCTAGAGCGACCCATATATATTTAACTAGTTCAGGTATAAAGCTACCGGTGACTTAATCCTAGTCAAAGTACCTCTCCATTTTGCATCACACAGGCGAGCAAATAGGCGACAAAATGACGAACCTCTAGATGATAGCATAAAGTTCGATACAAGAGGAATTACCTTATTTCGGAAAATCAACCATGAACATATGCCTCCAGGCAGGCTTGAATAATACGGGGAAATAGTCTAGTTAGCTAACTAACTCACAAAGACCATGTATTTCCCTCAGAGAATCACAAGACGCAGGTCGCGTCTGCTCGCTTCTTAAACCATTTCTCAACTGCCGAACTGGGCGGAACACACAGAACGAACTCCCAGCTTTTGACATGCGCAGAACGACAATCTCTGAGTTGCCGTTCACAATAAGACGATTCTAAGAACATTCGAGATAAAAGTCTTACACAGTCGCGCCTTTTATGGTCATGAAAAGAAGCGTTAAGAAAGGTTTCAGACATCTACCATAGTTGACTGGTACTACCAAATAAGGAGATGTGGTCACGCTTCGTTCAAGAAATTATAGACCGAACGTGTCTCTATACAAGAGAAGGCAAACTCCTAAAAAATTGTAGTTTCGATAACTCGGATTATGTCCCTTTGACCATAGAAAACATAATACACACTTCAGTCAAAAAAAAGATCATACATATGAAAAATGTTTATACAAACGAAAAATAATAATGATCCGTGTTTTTTTTCATGATGGCCATAATCTTTCAAGAAACTGATTAGGTAAACTTTTATTGATTTTGAGCAACCACTTTCTGGACCAACTTTCAAGGGCTAGCAGTGAATCCTGCATGCGCACTCTTGCTGTGGTGATGTATTCTTCTGAAGTCCACATGGCCAGGTCATCAGCATAGAGGGAGTTGTGGACATTCTTGTGGATGTTTTCTGTTATATCATATATATATATAAGGAAGAGTGTTGGGTAAAGGACACTACCCTGTGGGACTCCATGTTCCATTGTAGTCTTTTTGCTTAATTGTCCGTGCACCTGCACTCTAGCTGTTCTGTTTGTTAGATAGTGACTGATCCATTTATACATTCTTCCACAGACTCCATATTTACGCATTTTAACTCTTAGGCCATCTTTCCAAACTTTATCAAATGCTTTCTCCATGTCTAGCCAGACTGCTAATGTGTGCTTTCCTTCTTGGAAAGCATCTTCGATTTCCTGTGCAATGTAGGTGACTTGGTCTTCTGTAGACCTATGTTGCCTGAAGCCTGCCTGTTGGTGCAGTAGAATTTGTTTTTCTTCGAGGTGCCAACTTAATCTGGTATTGATCATTCTCTCCATAAGCTTTCCCGTGCAGCTTAGAAGGCTGATGTGTCTGTAGCTGTTGGGGTCCATTCGGTCTTTGTCCTTTTTAAGGATTGGAACTAGTACTGCTTCTTTCCAGGCCTGTGGTACAATTCCACGCTTCCAGCTATAGTTCATGATCTTGAGGAGGGTTTTCTTGGCGTTAGGCCCTAGCCCTTTAAGCATGTCATTTGTTACCCCGTCTTTTCCAGGTGACTTTCTTTGCTTAAGGGATACAATGGCTGCCTCTAGCTCTCTCATGGTGAGGTTTGCTGTCATGTGCTATTCTGGAACAGTTGATATATTTTGGTAAAGTTCTTGCTCTTTGATAATTTCATGTTTTCTGTCAGGTGGAACATTTATCTGGCTCTCATGTGCGAATTTTTGAGCAAAGATATTTGCTGCTTCTTTCTTTGTGAGTATTTTCTAATTTTGTTGTAGGGCTATTTCCTTATTTTTGCATTCCTCATCATTTAAGGCTTTGGCGAGCCTCATTATTTTCTTCCATCTTTGTCGAGGTTAAGACTTTCTGTTGTTTTGATCCAGCTATTTTTGGCTGAACAGTTTAACGTTTTCCTGTATTTTGCAGAGATAGCTTTGTGGGTGATGTTTGCCTCAACTGTTTTGTCCTTTTCTGCTACATTTCTGGCCTCTGTTACCTGTTCTTCCAGTTCTTTGAGTTCTTCTGTCCAGTACGGCTTATAATCTTTTCTTGCCCCTCGTGGTATTGATTCTAGGGCAGCTTTCAGAACTGCTTTATTAAATCCATCAGCTATTTCTCCAATTCTGTTGTTTTGGGTGTTTATCAAGCCACAGTATTCATCTGTCAGTGCTGAGAACTTGTTCCAGCTGGCATTTTTGTAGTTCCAGCGGGGTAAAGGCTTATGGAAGTGGAGTGTATGTTCCATATTAATCATTAGTTTGATCGGTTTGTGGTCACTGCCTGCCAATTGGTTGAGCACAATGCGTTCGATCTTATGGTTGATGTCTCCTGTTGAGAAGGCAAGGTCGGGAGTTGAGGTTGATTGCCATCTTCTTGAGTAGAAGCTGGGTGTATCATCTGCTCTATTGATGAGTTGCAGATTTGAGTCAATCTCCCAGTCCTCTACCTCAATGCCACGGGTATCAGCCTCTGTGTAACCCCACCTTTCTGAATGACTGTTGAAATCACCAACAACCAGGCAGTTGGTGCGCCTAATCTCCATTGTGGCTAGTGAAAGATCTCCATCTGGGGGGGGGGGGGGGGGGGGGGGGAGAGAGAGAGAGAGAAGGGGGGGGGGGATATAGGTTGTACACTCTAACGGTCTGGTCATTTATCGTAATGTCAGCACCTATAATTTCTGCCTGACCGTTTGTAGCAATAGAAAGCTCTCTGCTAGGCAAGGAGTTTCTGATTAACATGAGTACTCCTCCCTTGTGTCCCTCTCTATCCAGCCGGAAGGTTTCATATCCTCTTACAGAAAATCTGTGGTTTGAGTTTAGGTGTGTTTCTTGAATGCAGGCTATGTCCATTTGTTCATCGTGTAATTTTTTAGCAAGTGGTAATTTCTTCTTTAGGACACCTTCTGCATTCCATTGGAGTATACTGAGTGTTCTTTCCTGGGTGTTTTGGCCAGTCGCATTTTCCATAAAATTCCGCGCCCTGGCTGCACGATGCGGAGATAAGTGACCACCAGTAGCTTTGGGTGGACCCCGTCGAGGCAATGGGTCCGGCACTCTTCCCACCTGGCGGGTCTCCTTGGGTCGAGCAACATCTCGTTGAGTCATATTTGTGTCTGTCATCTCAAGGCGGTTTACGTTGCACTATGTTGTGCGCCTTGCGGCCCAATGCATCCGTCTTCAGCATGCATTTGTTCGGGACTGCTTCCCTAGCCTCTGGTTTTCCATGACCGTCCTGCAAGGCAGCAGTTGTTTGGCATCAGAGTTGTCTCTCCTAGGAAAGCTGTCTTTCCGGACTAACGAGTCTTTCCTACCCAGGTTTGTATGAAGTTGTCCTTCTCTTAGGTGGATTGTCAACTAAGACTATCGTGCTCCTCCTGCAATGATTTTTTTTTTTTGGCAGGGTTTACTCCCTGGCTTTAAAGGATAGAGGGCAAACAGTGAAGAATGAGGCAAGAAAGCATTTAACCCATGAAGTGGGGGTGGATTGGTGCAGACCAGAGCATGTACCACTCGCCGGTCGGTTCTGCATCTAAACCTATAGGGTTCCACCCACTCCTCAGCCCATTTAGTCTGACCCCTCACCAAGGACCTGTCCGGCTTGGGTGACCCTGCCAGGAGTAAAACTCCCGCCGGCATAGCTCCCGGGATCATTGGGGCACTCAAGCTTTCCAACCAACGGCAATATAAATTCATTTATTTTTCATTTACATTTACACTTGTGGAAAAGTTTGAAACTTCTATTACTTAGAATGAATATTTTCACATAGATATTTACATTGGTTTAAAGCTTGAAAGCTTACATTAATTTTAAAGTGAATATGTTTATAGGGACATTTACACTGCTTGAAACTGAAAGTATTATTACTAGAACCAGCCCGTGCAGTGGTGGTTCATGAAACATCATTCTATACGCTGAGGTTGCCAGCCTCAAATGACTTTGACATCCAATATCGAGTTTCACACATTAAACTTCACATGGTAATATATACATATATATGTTAGTTCACATGTTAGTAATAAAATATGAAATGTACATCACAGTTTACGCCAATCCTGGCTACAGACGTGTTTGCTCAGATGAATAAAAGGGACGAATCGTTCTCTTACACGCGTCTGGGATGTCTGTAATTCTACAATAGATTGCTCCCTCTGACTCCGTGTTTCTTCAGTTTCCTTGTCCCGGTGTTCCTTATTAAAATGTAGAGATTCCCTGTGCTTTTGTAAGTCTTAACTGGTTCTCCAATAAAAGTTCCGGTAAACAAATAGGAATTATGAATCTAGTCTTCACTCTGGTGAGGTCTGAGGTTGTCTTGGCGAGCTTGAAATTCACAGTGAGATAAAACTGCGAAATGTTCAGTGTGATGCAGTACTGTAATTTTACTTTTCAATAGGCCCCATTCGCTTCTCTATGTAATTATCTTTTTCTCTATGTAATTTTTGAGCGCAGGTTAGAGGAATTACGGTGGGCTTTAATTTTAAGATTTTTCACCAGTCTTCTTTCCTCTAAAGTAAACGCGTTCATTGTATTTAGTAAGCAGTGAGCGCACTGCTATTATTAGGCTGGGTGAAAATTTTCTGACGTTTAAAAACACCCACCCGGTTTATATGGGGGGATGGGGAAAAGCACGACCCAGGTTTCAGCTCGGTAATTAATGGAATTACTCCGGTAGGCTAATAGGTCAGCGGGTTACTCTTACGTACTAATTATAGCGCATGAGCACGGAATATTTTAGATTTTGCGGCAAGATTATTGGTTCAGAAGAGCGGCCCCTAAAGCGAAGCCACGCGATGTTTCACTCATAGCGTGGGCTTGCATCAGCTTTTTCTGTAATAAATACCAGAGAAAATCTAGTAGCGGTCTCTTTTGTCTCCAGAAATTCAGCCGTGAAAAACAACGTCGTTATCGCTTGCTCTGAGTGAGATATTCGATAAAATTGGGTATGTCTAGAATTTAATTAGCGTAGTACTTATAGTTAGTTTCTTAATAGAATCTTAGCACGTTAAAGTATAGGTACTTCGGGGACTTAATTTAATTTTATATAAACGAAAGTGCCATCAATTACTATCTTATAGTAATAGTAGAAATGTAAGAGTGTTTTCAAGTTTCTGTGGATAATTAGCAATATCTACCATTTGTGTAACGGGTTGCTGAAATTAATTGTATAAGGTTAAGTCCTTAGGCTATATCAATACTGTAATTGGGAGGTCCGATATATATATATATATATATATATATATATATATATATATATATATATATATATATATATATATATATATATATAACCTCGATTTGATTATAATATTTGCAGTGCAAAATACGCTAGCGTAATTGTGTGTACGTTATTTTATAGGGCATTTAATTGTGTGTACGTTTGTACGTTATTTTATTGGGAATTTAATTGTTGTGTACTCAGGAGGGGAGTGAGGGGTGTAATTAATTTTACGGAGAAGGGGGTTTATTATTCCTAGAGAGGGCTATTTTATTTTGGGTTACGCACGGACTCACCAGGGTCAGTCTTTAATATAAAGTAGGCCTAGGAATTTTAGTACAGGAGTTTTCCTTCAGTGTATGAATTGTTGTGACTAGCGCAAAAGATTTAGGTCAGCTGCGTTTGGGGGTTTCCTAAACAGACAGTGTTGAAGTGGGGTAGTTTGACCTTTAGTTAACAATTTTGTCTATCGCTGTGTATATTTGTGTAGGGGGAAGACGGGAGGTGTATTTATGAAGGGTATAGGTTAGGTATGAGTATTTCTTTGACGTGTTGTGTACTTGTTATTTTTTTCGTTTACAGCTATTTTTTACGGCACATAGGGCAAGTTGTAACCTGCGCCCTACAACATATCACGGTGATTTGTTTCTCGGGAGCATAAGGTTCGAGACATTGCCAGAGATGAAGAAAAGAAAAGCAGTTCTCATGCAGTGAAGCGCAGTCTTCAGCGGGAACGGGAGCAGTAAAAGTAAAGCAGTTCTCATGCAGTGAAGCGCAGTCTTCAGTGGGAACGGGAGCAGTAAAAGAAAAGCAGTTCTCGTGCAGTGAAGCGCAGTCTTCAGCGGAAACGGGAGCAGTAAAAGAAAAGCAGTTCTCATGCAGTGAAGCACATGTTTCAGCGGGAGCTCGTTTTCTACAAAATCCAGAGCTCTTAGCTTGTTATACCACTCCAAAAAAGGCGCGTGGCCTGGAGGTTGGGTTTGGTTGTGGTTGTGTAAATTCGGCCATAATAAAGCCGACGGTCCTAAACCCGAAGAGAGATAACAGGACTATTGAATTAAGTTTCGTCAGCCGTGAAGCATCTTCACTTTGAGTCAAGTGCCTAGTCTAAAAGCCCAAGTCATCAGCTACAATATTCGTTGGAGGAGATAGGGTCAAAATTCCTTCCAAATGCACTAGAGAGAGAAGGGGCGTAGCGGAGAAGCCTCTCAGTAGAAACCAGGAGTGTCAGGCAGAGACACCAGACAGAGACAGAATTTATAAATTAGTCATTCAGTTCGTGTAGGACTTTAGAAAGTTCAGTCAGCTTTTCGGTGTAGACAGTTAGTTAGGTCTACAGCTGGACAGTGGTATTAGTTAGTGGCATGTTGTTAACGCTGAAAAGCGGTTTAATTATAAATCACTGGAAACCACCACTGATAAGAAGTCGAGGCCACCACTGTTGCAATGGCTTTTTCTATGTGGTACTAACTATCAACATAACCACCAAATGATAACTATGGTATATGTTACCTCTGTAATGTTACAATGGAATATAACTTGGTCTGACACTCAAGACAGTACATACGCGAATGAAATAACTTGACAGAAGTCTGGATCACAGTTCCATACATATAATATCGACAGCATAGTCCTGGACATCAGCAACAATAGTACAAATACTTGCATCATTAGAATATGTAGTACAGTCATCCTTACGTACTGGTAACAATTGCATTCAATGTAAGTGCGGCATTCGCTCCTCGCACATAAATCTCTATATGGTCTGTATACAATGTAAGTGCGGCATTCACACCTTGCACATATATCTCCGTGGTCCTACTTTCAATGTAAGTGCGGAATTCACTCCCCGCACATATATCTCTATCTCTGGTCTAATCACCAGACATCCAAGTTCCTCCAGAACTTAACAGCGCGGGAAAACCACAACGCGCTTACGTAGACCTCCTATTGGCGCGGGAAAGCACACAACGCGCATTCAAATAATAGCATATAATGGTCCTACCATAGACCTCCTATTGACACGGGAAAACGACGTGTCTTTTTAATCCAAAGTGCGGCATTCACTCCTCGCACATATATCTATACCTCTGGTCTAATCACCAGGCATCTAAGTTCCTCTTGAACTTTACAGCACGGGAAACCCACAACGCGCTCATAAATAATATTATATAAAGGCCTTGTAAATATACCTTACGTGGTACATCATCGCGTCACATTCAATATATTATAATGAAAATCACATACACTATTCACATACTCTAGAAACATTGACCGTCTCCCTCGACGGATGGCCACAGACTCCCCTTTAACAACTCAGTTTTCTTCTCTGACACGTATGCTAACTTCATTCACTTCGCACGCTTTTCTCATGTCCTGTAAACCTCAATTCACACATGAACGCCTCTGAGTATTCTTCAACCATACTCTACGTGCTTCTAACAGTGAGCTTTTAAATGTCACATTCCAAGCTTGCATACTTCAATAAAAATACACTCTAAACAGAGTTACTCCTTTCTCCACCCACACACATGTATCTACACGTCATGTATCTCATGACCTTAACCTACTTACTAACAAACTTCAGGACCGTACACAAAAATCCTTAACACCTAACTGTAACTTCGAATATGACTTAACAGTTCACACCGACCCCCGGGGGAAAAAAATGTTATCATTTTTTTTTAAATATTACATCAAACCAAAGTGTGAGGTCGGTGAAATATGTCAAGTCATACTAAACAACAAAAGAGGGATGGAAATATATTGGTGAACCAAAAGGTTACCACACTAACAATGGCACAGGAAAGGTGACGTAGGCTTTGCCTTAGCAATCATACTCTACTGGCAAACCAAACACAATTTCATCCTATACAACATTAAACTGTGTTGGATGCAACTCTAACAATGTGTGCATCAATTAATATATTAACCAAATTATCCGTGGATTCACCATACAAAAATACATATGTGAACCAAAAGGTTCATTAACTAATATATTTATATTACATTATAAGTTAACACTTACAACTTATTAAGCTAACACAAATGTTTCATAAATATTAAACAATCTATTCTAAATGTTGCAGTCTATCTGTAAATTCATTTCTCGATTGCTCCAAATCCAGAGTAAAGGACTGATGTCTAAGAAGAAGTATCGGTGAGCAAGCCTGCTGATGACCATCCATTCAGCTGCTGTAATGATAGACAATTCCACCAACAACTCCGGTATCTCATGGAATAGCATACTTTCCTATGGATAAACAAAATTAGGCAAGAATAAAATCATTTGACTTGGAAAATTTGTATCATATTATGCCATATCATATACCCTTCTATGTCCACCCCATTCCACTAAACATTCCCAGTGGGGTGACAAAATAATCAATTAAGGGATGATATACCCATTTCACATGTCTTCGTGATCAGCGACCTTAGATACTACACCTTGTACCTCTCAATTAAGCTTTACTACTTTAGTTAATGAAATAAGTCAATCTAAAACACCTAGTTTTACTGACTTGTACTGTACACCTGTTCACTATTTGTTGTTTATATACACTCTGACAAATTTCCATTCTTGAAAGTTATAGCTTTCAGCCTTGTTTTATGCACAGTAACAATTAACCTCTCATGCTGAGTCGTAACAAGTACCAATCTCTTCCAACTAACATCAAAAATATTCTCAATCTAGAATCCATCATCATCATTACCACGATCATAAAAGTATTTCCAAATAGCACAGTATCTTTAGTAGAGCAAACAGATCACTTGTGTCCCACTTATCTGGTGGTAACTTTTTGATGGCGTTGAACATTAACAACTTCAATGGTTCTTTTCCTTTATCCATGTATCTGTTTTTGAAATTGAAAGATAATATTAACTCTAACTGGTCTGTAACTCCAGCACAATTTCCTTTCAGACCATCCATCACAGACTTCCACACTTCCTTCCTTGAAGCTTCAGTCTCTTCAAGTACTAGTTTCTTGGCAACAGAAGTAGCATCCTTCATCTTCACCCTCCTATACTGCATTTGAGCATCTAAAGGTTCCTTCTTCCAATCTGATTGATCTGTACCAAGCGCAGCCTCATGTCTCTCCTCCGTAGACTTAGCTTGATCTTTCAATGCTTCAGCTTGCTGCTGTAATCTTTGTTTAGCTGCCTTAAATTGCTCTTCTAGTGCTTCAAATTTAACAAAGTAACTCTCTTCTAAAGCATTACCTTTCTCCTTCCACCGAGATGACAGGACCCTGCAATGATCCTCTTTAACTTTATTACCCTTACACTCAGTTAATATCCTGTTCCTATCCACCTTGAATTCATCATTTAATCTTTGAATACCATCTTTGTATTCCTTTTCTAATAACTGCTCAACAATCTTAAATTTTCCTTCTAATATTGTACACTTTTCCTCTAAGGTTCCCTCTTCTTGAATCAATTTGTCTATCTTTAACTGATCCTTGTCACACCAAAAACCCATTTTAGGTAACACTTCTTGAGGTGCATGGTATGTTTCATCATGCACTGGACTTTTCATTGTCTCATAGGCTTTTGTAGACATTGCATTCTTACTAACACTTATTGATCTTCTTTCCATAGAATATAAGTTAGTTTTACTCCTAACTGATTCATCACTAATGATAGTCTTTTGTGGTTCATCCACATTCAGTTTGGATATTTTCCCAACTGAGACTGAACAGTCTTCACAACAATTATCTGATTGTACAGTGACTTCTTTCTTCTCACTTTGAACAGAAACATTCCTAGTTTCAGTTTTCACCATATCATCTGCTATATTAGCTTTCCTCTTTAAATTCAGTTTTGGTCTCTTGCTATCATCCAATACTGGTAATGCAATTCCAGTTGTAACTTCTCTTATTTCCTTAATCTCTATGAGATATACCTTTGCTCTCTGTGGCTTGTATTTATCATCCACTTTTACCATAGTGTTAAACAATTCGTAAGACTCACAATCTCTGATAGCCAAAATAAAGTCTCTTAAGGCTATTCTTTTCTTTCTGTTTCTAATTGTTCTTGAACAGTCTGCCATGACTACAGATTTACAGACTAGATTCCCAAATAAGAAAGTATATTCACTACAATACTAAATTATCAGTATTAATATACCTCTACATAGGTACTACAATAACACAGTAACAAATCACCAATAATTCTAAAGATAATACACACAAGTAACCCTAAAATCAGTTACTTATAATAATCAGATCAACCTATGTCTAGACTAAGACATGTGTAGCTGAACACACTAATCCTCAATATACTTTGACCATCATATCTACAATGTTTAGATTCTAACACAGTAATCATACAAACTATTTGTAACTAATAACCAGGAGCAAAACACAGTGAATGATGATAATAATGAAGTACACCGCTGACACAACAACCATAAACAAACGAACAATAACCGACAGGTGGGGGGATAATACAAGAAAGTATATAGGTAGATAAAGAAAGTAATAAGAAAGTAATGAAGTAGTTATAGATGTAAACTACCACACCTGCTAAACAAACAACAAAAACAATAGAGCTGTGAAATGAACTTATTTACAAGATAGTAGAAAATTTACGCAAGAAAACTACAAGTAAACATGACAAAAGAGACTAAATTATGTAACAATGATTACACAAACCAAACTATAACAGCTAACATCAATAAATGTACACAGAATTCCACGGGCATTAGCTACCGAGTCTCTCCAAGACTCTGGAATTAATTTTACAAAAAAAAAAAAAAAACCTACAGAATAAATTAATACCAATTACTTCTAATGAAGAACAAAGTATTAATAATATATAACCAAGTAACACAAATATAAAACGCTAACACAACAACGAATACAAATGAATGACCATCAGGAATGTCAGTAGAATGGTATCTGAACAAAGAAGTGCAACAATGGCATAAACTGTGACTTATCTTAAGTATGTCTTGATTACAGTCTATGGTTCCACCGAGATAATGCAGATTTACAGCTGAAGGATCTCTGTGTTGCTATGGTAGGCACTACAGCAAGCTTGTCTCACTGATGTTCAACTCGCGCAGATTCTGTACAAGATACAAAACAATGTAAATAACTACTCAAAAGTATTGCCATAAACATTAATCTAATAACCACATTTAGAACCACTTAAATATGATGTAGACTAACTTACTTACTTACTTAGTCGTTCCCCTTCTACCGTGAGGTGTAGAGGTTTGGAAGAGAGAACGCCAGACCATTCTATCAGCTGTCTTCTTCCTGGCCTGGTTCCATTCTAGTCCTCGGTCCTTCAAAGATTGTCTAATGTTGTCCTCCCAGCGGACTCTGGGTCGTCCTGGAGGTCTGGATCCCTGGCTCTTTGTTTCCCATGCTTGTCGTGGTAGCCGATCTTCTCCCATTCTGCAGACATGGCCAAACCCATCTTAGTTGGGACTGTTCTATTTGGGTCTGCAAATTTAGGCCTTGACGGATAATATGGTTGCGGACCATGAAAAACTCTTACTTGTTACTTCAACCACTTTCCTCAGATACCTCATTTCTGAGGTTTGGATCTGGCTTTTGTGGGTTGTAGTCATTGCCCATGACTCGCATCCATATGTCAAGACTGGGACATAGGTGGAGCGGTATACAGCCATCTTCGTATCCTTACCAACCTCTTTCTTGCTGAGGAATCCTCGATTTATGGCCTGAAAAAGTCTCCCAGCCGCTGCTTTTCGAGTGGCCAACTCTTCTTTGATGAAAGCTCAGAAATTCGGTTCAGTATAATACTCGAGATATTTAAAGTGGTCGACCTGCTCCAGGACCTGTTCTCCCAACTTAATCTGATGTTTTCTTTCTTCTCGTGATATCACCATGGATTTTGTTTTAGAGCTGCTTATGACCATCCCTCTCTTCTCCAGCTCTTCCTTCCAGACTTGCAGGTTGGATTGGAGATGTGCCTCTGATTTAGCAATCAGGGCAACATCATCAGCAAATGCCAGCTCCGAAATATAGACCTGTCTCATCTTCCAGTACCCCACTGAATACTTTCTTGTTCTCTCCTTACATGTCTTGATGACATCGTCCATAAGGAGTATGAAGAGGTAAGGTGATAGGATATCACCTTGTCTTACACCAGTGGTGGTCCTGAACTCTTCTGACTTATGGTTTGCTGTCCTCACATAATTTCTGCAAGACTTGTAGAAGCTCTGTATAGCATGAATCAGAGGTGCTGGAATATTCTTCCTTGCCAAACAGTCCCAAAGTTTGCTCCAGGGGACCCTGTCAAACGCCTTTTCCAGATCTAGGAAACAAAGATGGATCTCACTCTTATACTCAAGGGCCTTTTCACTCAGCTGTCTGAGTGTGAAGATTAGGTCTTGAGTACTTCGGTTTGCTCGGAATCCGCACTGGACCTCATCCAATTGTGGCCAGCTAGGCGTCGGAGTCTCTGCTCTAGGATTCTAGAGTAGATTTTACCAGGGACACTGAGAAGGGATATGCCTCTATGGTTTCCACTTTGTCGATTGTCACCCTTTTTGAAAATTGGTGTTATGATGGCAATCTCCCAATCCTTTGGTATGGTCTTGTTGCACCATGTTGCCTGTAGGACCTTTAAGAGTAATAGGTCGCCTGATGCTCCCATGTACTTAACCATTTCTGGTGTTATACCATCATGCCCTGCTGCTTTGCCCATCTTGATTTTCTCTAGTGCTGCCCTCAGTTCTTCCATCTTTATGTCATCTTCACCATCATTGGTTTCCTCTTCTGTGTCAGTGGTTATCATTTCTGATGCTTCATCATGCTCACCATCCAGGAGTTCTGAGAAATATTCTTTCCATCTTTCCATTACTTCCTTCGGGGCAGTAAGCAATTTGCCTTGCTTGTCCTTTATAAATTTGAGAGGGCATAGTTTTTCTTTCCTCATGTTCTTTAGGGTCTTATAGAACAATTTCTGGTTTTCTTGTGCATCTTTTTCTAGCTTTTCTCCAAATTCTTCCCAGGACTTCTGTTTTGCTGCTAGCACATTGTTCTTTGCTTCTGTTCTGAGTGTCACATATTCTCTATATTTTTCCATTTGTCCTGTTGTGTTTTTAGCTCCTAAGTATTGTTTCCATGCCATTTTCTTCTCTCTTATTTTCTCTTTGACTTCCTCTGTCACCAAGGTGATCCTCTTTCTCTGGTTCCCAAGTCGGACTTCACCGCATGCTTCTGCAGCAGCTGTCTTTATGATAAGCTAGAAAATTTATTCCAGGCAATCCAAGTCCATCAGGTCGTTCTTCTGTGTTGCTCACTGCTGTAGCAATAAACCCCTGATATCTGGTCTTAATTTCTGGCTCTCTCAGCTTGTAGGTCCTAATGCTCATTTCTCCTGCTCGTTTACTTGGTTTCTTGCGTGATGTTGGGCAGTTCCTAGGCTGAGCAACTCTTTCAGGTGTTCGTTTGATTGTTAGCAGGTAGTGATCACTTCCAATCTCTGGCCCCCTACAGACTCTTGCATCTCGGACATATCTGAATGAGCTTCTCCGAACAATGGCATAGTCGATCACTGACTTCTCATTCTTGGTTGGTTCACATCTAGTGTATGCATGTATGCGCTTATGGGGGAACTTTGTGTTTGTAATGATCAGATTCTGCTCACTGCAGAATCTAAGGAGTCGCTTTCCATTGTCATTGAGAGTATCTTCTCCATATCTTCCGATAACTCCACCCCATCTAGCATGGTCATTTCCAACTGTGGCATTAAAATGTCCGAGCATAATAACTTCATCTAGGCAGTCATCCACTGTCCTTTGAAGCAGCTCGAAGAATTCCTCCTTGACCTCTGCTCTCTCATCCTCATTTGGCCCATTCACTATGACCACGTTGACTATGGTTTTTTCCTTCTTTTAGTTTTATAACCATAATGCGCTCCGAGACAAAGTTCCATCCCTTGATACTATCTTTCTGGTTTTTGGCCACAATGCAACCCACGCCCCCTTTAGCTCTTTCAGATATGGGTACACCACTGTAGAGCAACGTGTTGCCATCGAGATCCATGACTCCTTGTCCTTTTTTCTTCGTTTCCGTTATAGCCAGGATTTCTAGTTTTGCTTTCCTCATCTCTTCCACCAGCTCCTCTTCCTTCCCGTTTATACTTCTTGTGTTCCAAGTTCCATAAGTCGTAGTCCGTAGTCCGTTCCAGTTCGTCGCCTTTAGAATCAGTCCGGTTTTCTCTCTTGTAGTTCGCGTAATCATGATTTAAAGCAAACAGGTAATTGGCCTGTTGTGCCTTTGCATGGTGGAGGGGCTGCCTCCTTACGGCCTCCATGCAGGCCGCCCTCCTCCTTTTTCATCCGGGCTTGGGACCGGCATTGGCGGAGTTGATGTAGACTAACACTAATACTAATAGAAACTTACAAGAAATAAATACCCATAAAATATCTAAGTCGATACTTAAAAGTAATGTAAGGATGAAAAGGGAAAAAATAAATAAATATAAGCTTCTATAGTCTTTACCAGATGACAGAAGAATAGTACTAATAGTAGTATAAAAAGAAAAAAGAAAGGTAAAGGAACCCGTTACACGCCCATTGAGGCATATTGGGAATATGGTGTTAGGCCCATATTATCTTGACCGTCGGCACACGAGGGGTGATGTGGTCGGCATCACGCCGGCCGCCTTAGCCTTCCCAGAGTAGCTCTGGTACCCATTCGGGGCTGGGTCGACCCAGGAGCCGTTTGTGGCCTAAAAATTTTTCCACCTCATCTGGGGATCGAACCATAGACCACTGCGCTAGGAAGCCAGTGCACTAACCACTATGCTACCGCGGCTCCCTAATAGTAGTATAACACTGAATAATTACGAAGGTTTAACAAAGAGTCGAATATAATAAATCAATAAACTGTAACAGATAACAGAAAAGACCTAGCAAATAAGCTTTACGATTAATAAACAATTAAAACTAATACAGTAGAACGCCTAGGCCTATTTATATTTATAAAAAACTACTAGATTAATATGTTAAACAGAAAAACTCTTACGGTTGTAATTAGGCTAGATAATTAATCTATAATATTAATCTTAATGCATAATATAAACAGCACCAAGTACAAAGCAGAAACTAACAATAAGATTTTACACATGCATGAGAACACACAATACAGTAGAAGAGGTCAGTTATACGAAAACTACTGATGAGTATTAACGAAACAAACGAAACAGGACAAATTACCGCACAACAAAAGAAAGAAAGAAGAAAAAAAAATACTACGCACAACAATACACTAATCACACAGTTCAGTTTCTAACACAAATTAATAAGAAATAATACGTATCTTTAATACATATGGTTCGTTGAACTTGACTGTAGACCGATGTTCCAGATGTGTTGTTTACTCCACTTCTTTCCGATGGCTTGACGATGAAAATGACAGCACAGCACAACACACGTGAAGTACAAACAAGATCCTCCGATAAATTTGAACGGGCCAGTACACCACCGTCAAATACGTTGCTTTCAAACACTTGAACGTTGAAAAAAGCAGGCTACTTCATGCAGATTCCGATGCGATGACTTGACCGAGTACACACATAAGCAAAGTTGTCCTTGCACATACCGATGTCTGTCGTAAACAAACTTGCAGGACCGTGTAAATTGGGTCACAACATGACCGCTGTACGCTGATTGGCAGAAAGTTCACGCATTTCGTGTTTACTTTTCTGGCTTGACTCAGGACTGTAATGTCCAGCTCTATGTGAAGAAATTACTATCTGTCTTTTATTACTCAATTACCTTGATTCCAAAATAGAAATCAGATGTATAGGTGTTGATATCTGTTGTGAGCATATTATGTCTATTGACTTCGCGCCAACAAATCTTTTAGATGACTTTCATTAGTGTCCAAACACTTCATTTACCGCCCAACGAATTTCTGAAGTTTTACAGTACTTCAAGATTCCGGGGCGGGTTGATTGATTCTCCGCAGTAGTCCTGGGTTCAGAAAATTGAGCTCCCTAAATCAATGGAAATATGTACTGAACTCCTTCTATAGTCCGAATATCCTGGGTATAACGCCCCGTAAGATTGGCCCACCAAATGTTAACGCTGAAAAGCGGTTTAATTATAAATCACTGGAAACCACCACTGATAAGAAGTCGAGGCCACCACTGTTGCAATGGCTTTTTCTATGTGGTACTAACTATCAACATAACCACCAAATGATAACTATGGTATATGTTACCTCTGTAATGTTACAATGGAATATAACTTGGTCTGACACTCAAGACAGTACATACGCGAATGAAATAACTTGACAGAAGTCTGGATCACAGTTCCATACATATAATATCGACAGCATAGTCCTGGACATCAGCAACAATAGTACAAATACTTGCATCATTAGAATATGTAGTACAGTCATCCTTACGTACTGGTAACAATTGCATTCAATGTAAGTGCGGCATTCGCTCCTCGCACATAAATCTCTATATGGTCTGTATACAATGTAAGTGCGGCATTCACACCTTGCACATATATCTCCGTGGTCCTACTTTCAATGTAAGTGCGGAATTCACTCCTCGCACATATATCTCTATCTCTGGTCTAATCACCAGACATCCAAGTTCCTCCAGAACTTAACAGCGCGGGAAAACCACAACGCGCTTACGTAGACCTCCTATTGGCGCGGGAAAGCACACAACGCGCATTCAAATAATAGCATATAATGGTCCTACCATAGACCTCCTATTGACACGGGAAAACGACGTGTCTTTTTAATCCAAAGTGCGGCATTCACTCCTCGCACATATATCTATACCTCTGGTCTAATCACCAGGCATCTAAGTTCCTCTTGAACTTTACAGCGCGGGAAACCCACAACGCGCTCATAAATAATATTATATAAAGGCCTTGTAAATATACCTTACGCGGTACATCATCGCGTCACATTCAATATATTATAATGAAAATCACATACACTATTCACATACTCTAGAAACATTGACCGTCTCCCTCGACGGATGGCCACAGACTCCCCTTTAACAACTCAGTATTCTTCTCTGACACGTATGCTAACTTCATTCACTTCGCACGCTTTTCTCATGTCCTGTAAACCTCAATTCACACATGAACGCCTCTGAGTATTCTTCAACCATACTCTACGTGCTTCTAACAGTGAGCTTTTAAATGTCACATTCCAAGCTTGCATACTTCAATAAAAATACACTCTAAACAGAGTTACTCCTTTCTCCACCCACACACATGTATCTACACGTCATGTATCTCATGACCTTAACCTACTTACTAACAAACTTCAGGACCGTACACAAAAATCCTTAACACCTAACTGTAACTTCGAATATGACTTAACACGTGTATATCGCCTAAAGCGTTTGAAGTTGTGTAGGCTGTTAATTTAGGCATCGTCAGCACAGCAGGACTGTGACAGTGGTAACCTTAGGATAGTTAGTAGCGGTGACTCTAAAGTTAAGGACCTCACCGAGTGAATTCTTTTTTTGTGTGTAATCCTTAACTTTCTTCCCTGCAGGTTGAAGGGGAGGGTGACATTTTGGGTTTACAATTTGTAGGTCATTTTAATTGTGTTGGGTTCTGTTTTCAGGTGTGCAACCACGCACGTTATTTATTTTGATATGTAATTTATTTTATTGTGTAAATAAACTATAAACGTTAGTCTTTCTCTTTACTAAACTGTACGTATATACTTGTCTGTATAGTGGTGTCTGTAAAACGTTAGTGAAACCTTATCTCCTTATTGGTAGTCAGAGGTGGTGAGACTTTAGCTATTTATATAGTCACGAGTGGCGAGGGAGAGTCAATCTAGGTTCTCACCCTCGAAGCTATAAGTCTCATCTTTTCACATTCACTGTCATTTTCATCATAAATCTATCTTCTCAGTCTTTCTCATACTAGTGTCTTGTCTTTACACTCAGACAAACTCTAAAACTTAAATCCACTTCGTGACAGTCAGGCTATATTCCCCTCAGTGTTTTTATGAGTCTAATCGGAAAGATCCAATCATTTCAAATCATACAGGATAGGCTGTGATATTTCAAAATAGTCCCACGTGAAATAAGGTGCGTGCCTGCAAAGGCCACGTATTACCATATATGGACATCTGATGCCTTGTGTTAAGAACCAGATTTATAGTTCTCTTTTCATGTCTAGGATTATTCTCACTTTCTCGTTGTGGTCTAATATTGGCTCAATGAATAAATATTACATTTGAATTCCTATTTGTGTTTGAATGTTTCTTTCTAACTTTTCCGTTTAAATCTGGCATAGCTATTCCAATATAATCGTTTGTAATTTTATAAGTATTCGTGTCTATTACTGTGCAAAACTCTCAACTTGATATAATGAATACAAATGACGAATCTGAAATCTTATATAGATTCTTCAACGATATTGTTTTTAACGACTTTCGTTTATTCCACACATATAACTGCTATGAATCACAACATGCTCTAGTGAACTTACTATTAGATACTCAGTAGTACGAATCGATTTCTTATATTTAATTATATATCCTTTCTACCCCGTTTTCCTATTTTGATAACTTTGACGATACGTGTAATAACATTGTTCCTGTGTATTTCTTTTACATAGTTTCCTGTGTCCACTAATCTCTTTTAGTTATGGTCATTCTCGACCTATTACATTGTTCCATCACTTCGTAATATTCTACATATGTCCACATAGGTGCTGCTGACCTTTGGACCATTTCAAATTTCTTTAGAAGTCTTCTGTCTTTATATTTATAGCCATTTCGGTACAATTTACACAGCGAATCATACACTTACTTTTGAGTCAAATCCAGACTCATGAAATACACATATATAAGTAGACTATTCTACACTTTGTTAAGTGGACTTGGCCACATATTCTGACATGTCTGTACGCTGTAAGGCGTGGACACAATCTCCTTTCGTCATCCCTAGATACCCCCCTTTGTCATAGCTACTGATTCGAATTTTATGCGTTTTGGTGAGGAACATCACGGTGCACAACAATCCATCTAAATATAACTTTATCAGGATTGCCCTGCCCCATGATGTGCTCTCAACTCCTTGCATACACTCTCACAAACACATTTGTAGACTCATATTGTCTAAAATGTAATAAATCCATGATTACTGTTAACCAAGTGACCGGAAGCGATTATATCACTCTTGTCTGCCCACAGGTGTCACACAGACAGTAATCTCGTTATCTGTCGTATGAGTGCACAAACTCCGTGTCTTATCGGTGATTTATGCCGATAGCGCTGACCGATGTACGTGTTAATCTGCCGCGCCTATAACCAACAAATCTGGGTAGCGTCAAGCAAATGTGATGTATCATATCAGGCGCTCCTTGCAAATGTGATATTTATCACCTACAGGTGGATTTGATAAAATCAAATATCTGCTACTTAGCAGAAAAGTAAAGAGAGAAAGAAGAAAGAAAAGTGCTATAATTGACAGCACATAATAAAAATCAGTATCACAAATGTACCGATACTGCCGTAGAGAACCAAAGCTCGATAGGGGTCGTCCATTTCGTCACAACTGACCTGTTGCTTTTTACCTTCACTCTATATTTATCACTATCTAATGGCAGCCAGGGCGGCTTCAGGCCGATTCCTTAGAATCGGGCTCTGTGTCTAGAAGAGTCCTGAGGGCGGAATTGATAAATAAAAGACTAGTACAGAAAAACGTTTACTTTTCAACTGTAAAATCAGGTTAACATAAATGGAGGACATGCTTTGTTAAGAGCTAGAGACATTAAAGCAAATTCTTCCACTTGATTACAGGAACTTCTTAAAGTGCTTAAATTGTGTGCATATAACAACAGATCAACAACGATCCCAAATTTATTTGCATTAATTCTAATCTTCCTGGATATTCCAGTAACTATAGCCTAAAGAGCTTCTTGAAGCTAAATCTAATTTACCAATTGTCTGCTTTCAGCAATGCCCGACGACCGATTAACCAGTTTCAACGGGAAGTATGTTGAGGGCTTGCTGTAAATATAACGCATATTATATATATATATATATATATATTTTTAAATTATTATTATATGGTTGTGGAAAGTAAATAATACATGGAAGAAATGGAAGTTATTTCTCGTGCCTGCCCGGGTCCCGTTAAAACGGTTCAAATTGGGCCTTGCACATCTTAAAACCGATCCCGGTAGCAGTATACAATTTTTTTTTGTTCGCCACCAATTAATCATCTATCAACAACAGCTAATCATGCATCTTTTCGGTTGTCTTATCTCCCTTGTGTACATTAACACTGGAAATATCTTGGCTTACATCTCAATGAGGCAGAAAATGAGATCTTGCAACTTCAGGCCCCGCCCCTTGTCACTGTAACCCCTGAATATGGATACAAGTCCAGGTGATATTGACAACAGTCACCTGTTGGTTGTTTGTTCCTCGGTGCCTGGCTGGTCTTATTACACGTGGCTCGTAAGGTGAAGTTAGAATTATGGCCCCCTTTTTAGGCAAAGCGTTGGATTAACAGAGTGGTTAGAGCGCTGGCCTCTCGTGGCAAAGGTGCCACGTTGGAAACACAGTGACGCACGCCCCAGTCTGCCCAGCTGTAAATGGGTACCTGACTCTGCTCGTGAGTTAGGGAAGAAAACAGCTGCGAGGAAGGGAACTGATCACCCCACTTCTCTATGCTGGTCCTAGTAATAGTAGTCTCTAACACTTCACTCCCACTCTGGCGTTATCTGCTATGGGACTACCTTTATTTATGTCTTATCTGTCGTTATTTTCCTCGTATTTCCTTTCTTATTTCTTTCTTTTTTTATACATCTTGACATCCTTTAGTTCCATGTGGAGCATAGGCGTTATGGCATCTTCCTGTCTCGTGCCGTCAGCTCAAGGTCTTTCTATGTCTCCCTAACCCTTTCATGGTTTGTGTCTCCAGTTCTCTTCTCCTAGTGCCTCTCTTACCCTGGGAGTTCTAGATCATTTCTTGTGTTTAATTGGTAGTGTGGTTAGTCACGATTCACTCCCGTATCGAGGCGGTGGTGTCATTCGGATGAGTACCCGGTTCGAGTCCCCAGTACGCCTAACGCTTCTGTTACTTTTTTATTGTCTAGTTTTCTACTTTCTTATTCGGAAGAGTGCCAGCGACAAACTTATTTATATACACTATTAATTCCAGATCTAGAATTGTCTTGCACTGCTATCAAAAGGTTTATTCAATGTACGAAACTTATGGCGGCCCAAAAACGTCACCGTCTTAGACGACCGTCTAGAAAGCGGTGAACTCTGCTTGTAATACTTCAAGTGTTCTTAGAATGTGGAAGACAGTTGTTGCAACATTCTGGAACGGGACAATTTACTCGTCAATTACCAGAGAGACAAAGATCTGTGTTAGATAACCGGCTAGTTTGCAAAATGCGCACTATGTGTTCACACGTGAATAGATTGTTTGTGTACATTATACGTAAACGCACGGTTTCATGAAAGGGACAAATTGCTTCTCTGTACAGACGTTTAACGTATTGTTTTGATGTGTCAGAACTAATGTTTCCTCGTGTCTTCTTATTGTTTGCTTGCTTGACATACGCACCAGACTTTGAACAAAGAAGGTTGACTGAAGTTTCTTGAAATAGCTTGATGCCGCATGGCGGTTGATCGTGTTCTTTAAACATGAAATGATCACGAGTTAGTGAGTACGAAGTTCTTTAAAAATAAAGAAACATCGAGAAATGCTGTGGCCTAGACCAGGAGTAGACAACCCAGGACCTGCGGGCATCTACTTAAAAAGACTGAGCTCTCTAAAGATGTGTTTGATTACTTGATAAACCCATGTTTGTTTTTATGTTTCAGAGTATCTGGAATTTGGAATTAATCCAGCCTGTAACTTTTATCTCTGCCGCTCGATCTGTTTCCAGCTATCCGATCATCAGAGCGATGAAAAATTTAAACAAAATATTTTACCGAATGTTAACTTCACGTCAAAGAAAATATCACTTTCTATTTTATACAGTTCAAGAATAAAGTGAACCTTATGAAGCTAACTTGTGGGTTTTTTCACTGGAAATGCGGTGAAAGTACATTTAAACATGGGGACACCGTGCTGTTAAGTGTCGGTTGGAGAGGGCGAGTCTGAAATTTACCTATGTTAAAAATTCTTTATTCCCCTCCGGCGTCTAGAGATCTCTCAAATGATGCCTTGGACCTACCGTTAGATCAAGATAAACTGGTTGTCCACGCCTATTCAGACAATCCATGTGTCATAATTTAAATGATCGAGCATTACTTGACGATACAGTATCCAAGTATGAAATTAGTGAATAGATTTTTCTTTATGTATGAAATGATCGGGAATTGTTGAATAATCTCTTTTTTTATTTATGTAAAGGAAATGATCGTGATTTGATGAGTCCTCTTTACATGTCTGAGATAATCGTGTATTGGTTCCTGGGGGATCTCTGAAAAGAGAAAGAAAGATTACAGACATGTCGGACAAGACAACTAATCTGAGGTTATGCATACGGTTGACAACCTGATCATGTCAAACAAATTGCCACATAAATCACCGCTACAAGATCATGTGAACGCTTGGCACAGGCTTCCTGCAAGGGAACCAACTCAAGTGGTGGCTCAATGCTCTGTAAGGAACGAAAAGCACACGGATGATGGTGATGCTGACGACGACGACGACTGATGACGATGATGATTGATGATTGATTGATGATGATTGATTGATAATGATTGATTGATAATGATTGATTGATGATGATTGATGATGATGATTGATTGATAATGATTGATTGATGATGATTGATGATGATAATTGATGATGATGATTGATGATGATGATGATGATGATGATGATGATGATGATGATGATGATGATGATTGGTGATGATTGATGATGATTGATGATGGTGGTGGTGGTGGTGGTGATGATGGTGATGATGATTTATGATGATTGATGATGATGGATGATGATGATGATTGATGATGATTTACGGTGATTGATGATGATTGATGATGATGATTGATGATTATGAGGGTGATGATGAGGGTGATGGTGATGAGTGATGGTGATGAGGGTGATGATGATGATGATGATGATGATGGATGATGATGATGGATGATTGTGTCGTTTTCAGTGTAGCTTAAAATACAATAAGAAAACTATATGTACTTTTGAGTTGTTTCATTTTCGATCTTTGTTGTTGTATGTTTTGTACCTTTATTTCTTTATAGTATTTTGTGACAGCTCGCGCCGATGTTGTGAACTTTGATCACTTAATTAATAATGTATATTACTTCTTCCCCAGACACAGAGCCAAACCATCAAGCCCAAGCCACCAATCGTCTCTCACTTCACACCCGGACAACGCCAAGTATTACACTAGTTGCCACTATGCCTGTGCACCAGTGGTTGCTAGGCAACTTCAGGTATAATACATTGATAATTTCATCTTTGGTTTTATTGGTACATTTGAATACCTGCTTTAATCAACACAGATAATGTTCTAGATAGTGAATCATAACAAGAATACATAAGATGTTCTTCTACTCTGGCTTCATCTCCCTACGGAGCATATGTTTAGCCCATTCGAAACTTCAGTTGCGAAAATCGCCATTTAACTTACTTCGCCTGTTAGGTGGTGGCTAGAGACAACATAAGAACAACGGGAAATATTCTGATCTTCAAGTTTACCATGCCTGGGGGCGCAGACAATTATGTCTCTTCACAATTCCTGCCATTAGTATTATTTATCAATTCTGTTGTTGACTCTTGTCATGCCATGATATCAAACTGTCAGTATCTTCTCTCTTTGTCGTCTTGTCTGTTTTCCCCTCAATCGTCCCTGTTGTTACGATACATTCAAGCTTCCTTCTCATAACATGCTCAAAGAAAATGGACTGTTTCCTTCTAATATGAGGAATAAGGGTCCTTCGCGCTTTGGTCTTTTTCAGGACATCCTCATTTCTCTTTGTAGCTACCCATTGCATTATTTTTTTTTTTTTTTACATCTCTGTGGCCTCTAGTGATTTTCTTACTTGTTTACTAATTGATCGTTTCTGATAAAATATCGTATTTAATACTTTGGTAGCATTTTTCAACCAGTTTCAAATTTTGATCTAAATCCTCCGTTAAGAATTGAGGACGCTTTACTTGAGTACGTCGGTAGCAGTTTCAAAGCCACATTTTTCAAAGTTCATTACCAGAGACTCATTTTCCAATGTTTTAAATATCGGTCTATGCAAGCTATTTAAGTAAGTCACATGATTTCATGCAACATGGATACTATTTGGTTTTCTCACCAACGTTTTTGTTCTCACTAGAGTGTTTGCTGTGTGCAAAGAACCGATCTTGTTTGTATTTCCTTTCTCATTTACCTACTTACTTAGTCGTTCCCCTTCTACCGTGAGGTGTAGAGGTTTGGAAGAGAGAGCGCCAGACCATTCTATCAGCTGTCTTCTTCCTGGCCTGGTTCCATTCTAGTCCTCGGTCCTTCAAAGATTGTCTAATGTTGTCCTCCCAGCGAACTCTGGGTCGTCCTGGAGGTCTGGATCCCTGGCTCTTTGTTTCCCATGCTTGTCGTGGTAGCCGATCTTCTCCCATTCTGCAGACATGGCCAAACCATCTTAGTTGGGACTGTTCTATTTGCCTTTCTCATTTCATAATGTTAAATAATTATTCCTAATTAATCAGCATATGAACGTGCTTGTATCATATTACGCAAATTTGCATATTTCTCCTTGTTTCTGTCCGTCTCCAGTTATTCTCTCAATGTGTTTTAGTAGCTATGTATATCTTTTACACTGAACATTCCAGAAATTATTATTATTACTTGGTTTCCTCAAAGTTATACATTTTTATCTCTAAAATCGTGACATCTAGTGCCACTTACATTTTACTTGTATTTTTTTATAACGATAATCTCACATTATTTAATTTTAGTTATTCTGTACTGTGCATGGACTGGTTCAGTGCTATTCAACCTTGTTTGTTCGCGTACCCTCAGATAGAAATTTGTCTTTAACTATGTACCTCCAAGGTTATTGATCCATAATTCCAAGTTATTCAGTTTACCTATACATTGCTTTTTTCACGTACCCCTTAGATGTCTTCCCGTACCCCTAGGGGTACGCATACCCCAGGTTGAATACTGATTGAGGTTGCTACCTGCAAGTTCGTACTTCCTTTTTCTCTTTTGTGGCAAGCTTTTTAAGTTGCAGATGTCGTTGTTTGCTTCCCTTAGGGCTTTTGCATCAGCACGCATGTGCTTTATACGCTGAAGTGCACTGGAAAACATCACATTAAGTAAAAATGTAGAGGAAAAAAGAAATAAGGGAGGACAGAGAGAAAAGATTTGAACAGCTTAACACTTTCGCATGGGAGGAAATTGAAAGCAGAGTTTATTGAAAACATTAAAGATTAACATCTATGCCCAAGTGTATCACTCACCTCCTTCCAGTTGTATCCCCCATCTCCTTCGATTTGTATCCCCCATCTCATTCCATTTGTATCCCCTATCTCCTTCCATTTGTATCCCATATCTCCTTCCATTTGTATCCCATATCTCCTTCCATTTGTATCCCCTATCTCCTTCCATTTGTATCCCATATCTCCTTCCATTTGTATTCCCATATCTCCTTCCATTTGTTTCCCATATCTCGTCGGTTGCATTCTCCGCTTCCTTTCAATTGTATCTTCAATGTCCTTCCAACTGTATTCTCCATCTCTCTTCAGTTATTTTCTCCATCTCTCACCAGTTGTATATTTTATATATTTCATCTCTCTTCAGTTGTATCTTTCAGCTGTCTTCGGTTTTGTCAAACATCTCTGTCCAAGTGTATCCATCTCGGTTCAGGTGTAATCTTCACCTTTATCCAAAGGTGTTGTTTCACTCTTGTTACCTCCAAACATATATTTTCATTCTCTTTACCAGCACCACTCTCCAAACATATATTTTCACTCTCTTTACCCAGCACCACTCTCCAAACATATATTTTCATTCTCTTTACCCAGCACCACTCTCCAAATATATATTTTCATTCTCTTTACCCAGCACCACTCTCCAAACATATATTTTCGCTCTCTTTACCCAGCACCACTTTCCAAAAAAGGATCATTTATCCGTTGCTTTTATCAAGTTGTTTTACTTCATTCATATTCATTCATAACCCTCCACTCCCAAAGGAGCATAGGCCTTCAACAAACACATGCCAAGTCCTCTTGTCACGTACCATCATCTCAAGTTCTTTCCACGTTCTCCTTATCATTTTCACCTCTGTTTCCAGCTCTCTTCTCCATGTGCTTCTTGGTCTACCTCTGCCTCTCTTGCCCTGGGGGTTCCAGAACAAGGACTGCCTTGTAATGCTATCAACAGGTTTCCTCAGTGTGTGTCCTATCCATCGCCATCGTCTTCTTCTCATCTCTTGTTCCACTGGCACTTGTCTAGTTCTTGTCATCAGTTCCACGTTGGTAACCTTGTCATACCATTTTAATCCCTCTATTCTACGCAAGCACCCATTTATGAAAGTCTGTAGCTTTTTGGTTGTTGTCTTTGTTGTTCTCCATGTCTCAGAGCCATACAATAGGACTGACATCACATTTGAGTTGAAGATTCTTATTTTCGTGTTGGATCCGATTTCTCTTGATCTCCATATATTTCCCAATGTTCTTTTTGTATTCTTATTTTGATATCACTGTCTGTCCCTCCAACTTTGTCTACATTGCTGCCAAGATATGTGTACGATTCTACATCTTGTATTGGTGCTTCTTCTAGTTCAACCCTGTTATCATTACCTGCATTTATTCTCATTATCTTTGTCTTTTCCCTGTGTATTTTCAGACCCAATTGCTGTGACCTCTCATCGAGTGTTTTCAATTTGTCCTGCATCTGATTACGGTTATGGGACAGAAGAGCTAAGTCATCAGCAAAATCCAGATCATCCAACTGCTTAGTCAGAGTCCACTGGATTCCATTTCTCTTGTGTGTTGTCGATGTTCTCGTAACCCAGTCTATTGCTAGTAATAAAAGAAATGGAGACAAGAGGCATCCCTGTCGCACTCCTGTTCTTATCCCAAACGGCTCTGTAAGCTGTCCTTCATGAAGAACTCTGCATGTCATGTCGTCATATGTTTTCTTTATTAAATTTATGATCTTCAGGGGAACTCCATAATGCCTCATCGATTTCCAAAGTGATTCTTTGTCTACACTATCAAATGCCTTTTCGTAGTTCACAAATCCGATGTATAGTGGTGAATTCCATTCCAGACTTTGTTCAACTATTATTCTCAAAGTGGCTATCTGGTCTGTCGAAAACCTGCTTGTTCATCTCTCAGTTTCTTGTCTATGGACTCTTTTAATCTTTCAAGGATAATCCTGTTTAATACTTTTCCTGGCACTGAAAGTAACATTATTCCTCTATAATTTGTGCGCTCTTGTAAATTTCCCTTCTTAGGCAGCTTAACCAGATATCCTTCCTTCCATTCTGCTGGTATCTCTTCCTTTTCCCAGACTTTACCAAGTAATTTATATAACATCTCTGTAGCCGTGTCGATATCTGCTTTGATGGCCTCTGCTGGAATGCCATCAGGTCCAGACGCTTTTCCATCTCTTAGAAGCTTTATGGCTTTCTTTATTTCTTCCTTCGTTGGTCTTTCCCCGTTAATTTGTAGCTCTTCTTCTGCTGGCTGGATGTCCGGGGGGTTTTGTGGAGCTGGTCTATTGAGAAGGTCCTAAAAATATTCTGTCCACCTCTTCATTTGCTCTTGTATATTGCTGAGCAGTTTTCCCTTCTTGTCTTTTATGAAGCAACTTGTTTGCTTGTATTTCCCCTTTAGCTTCTTTGTGCTGTTATACAGTTCTCTCATATTCTCTTTGGCTGCAACATCGTCTGCCTCTCTTGCCATCTCCTCAATATACTTCCTCTTGTCTCTTTTGATACTTCTTTTTACTTCTTTGTTTGCTTCCGTGTACACTTCTTGAGCCTTGGCTTTGGAACTTCTGGTTTTGCTTGTTTAAATCTGCTTTCTTGTTTTTTCTGTCTTTTATCCTATTGATGGTTTCTGTTGTTATCGATGCTTTTTGTTGTCGTTCCCTTTTCCCCAGTATTTCTTCACATGTCTCATTCCATACCGTTTTGATTTGCTGCCAATAGTCTTCTGTATTCTCTGCATCTTCCAGCTGTTGGAGCACTTGGAATTTGTTGGATATTGTGACCGCAAATTTGTCTCTTGTTTCTTGATTTCTTAGATGTCCTACATTAAATTGTTGTCTATAATTTTGCATTGTTGCATATCTCTTGAGTTTCATTTTTACTTTGGCTATCAGAAGGTGGTGATCTGATGCCACATCTGCTCCTCTATATACCTTTACATCCTGCAATGATGATCTAAACTTCTTGTTTATGCATATATGATCAATCTGATTTTCTGTTCTATGGTCTGGTGATATCCATGTTGCCTTGTGTATTCTCTTATGTGGAAACATGCTTCCTCCTATAGCCAGTTGATTTGAAGCACAAAAGTTTGAGAATAGTTCCCCATTTTCATTCAATATTCCTATCCCCTGTTTTCCCATGACTTCTTCAAAGCCGGTGTTGACTGTACCTATCTTTGCATTCATGTCACCCATCAAAATTGTGATGTCTCTTCTTTTTACTTTTTCCATAATTTCCTGTAGTCTATTGTCGTAGATTTTTGATAGGGAAATTAAGACATAGTTTGGTCCCTTCTGAATAGAACTAGAACAGGTGGTGACTCAGTGAGAGATAAGATAAGAAATAGATTTTCACGAGTGAAATGGTGAAAAACAGATAGAGTCTGTCCCTGGACTCGAGAAGATCGTCTAGTTCAGCCTATCTCTACAACAGAACTTTGTTTGTCAGATAGTACACCTAAATATATATATATATATATATATATATATATATATATATATATATATATATATATATATATATATATATATATATATATATATATATATATATATATATATATATATCAACCACTCACATATACACACACACACACACATAAGTGACGACAGTTAGACGCACAAACGTGAAAACTATATCAATGGAATAGGTATATGTTGGGACGAGCTGACCAACACATGTAATTGAGTTTTTATGTTAATTTTATTTACTATAAAGAAACTCTACAACAGCAATATTTTGAATATCAATCAAAATACAAATAAACATAGGTTAATGAATTAATAAAGAAATAGACTCATATGTGGAATCCTCCCTCCCTCTGTTGAGACCAGATCCCGTTAGAAGAAAGTTTTTAACCCCCAAAAGGTCAAAGATTTATACGCTATGGTCTAGGATTTTCCCTATACAGTAAAGAACAGAGTTTATACGTTAATCTATTCTGAAAGGTACAGTATTAGCAAAACTTACTAAAAAAATATAAACAACGTGAGTACATGAATTCTACAAGATATATATATATATATATATATATATATATATATATATATATATATATATATATATATATATATATATATATATATATATATATATATATATATATATATATATATATATATATATATATATATATATATATATATATATATGAGAATTATTCATTCATCCTTCCTCTCTTCTCAGCCGTGGCCACGTTCATTCTTTCTTACCTAATACTTGATTTGCAACTTCCTTCTGGAACAATCTTTAGGACACACGCACACAGCAAATCCAGTGTTATTTTGGCAAAGAAAACCCCAGCTCCTCAAAGACAGATTAAATCCACTTCTCCGGGGAACATTCACTTTGTTACTTTTATTTAGGACTTCTGTTTATGTCACATTAATTAGTCCAGGTAAGAAATTTAACAGTGCTCACAGTGTCAGTAGCTTGAGATTTCCAGTACATAAGAATGTCAGGTCGGTAACTTCTCTCAGTATAAAAATTCTTTGTCACACCACAAATGGTCAAACGTCGGGAAAAGTTAATGTTGGTGATGTCGCCACGATGGGCTGAATGTAAATGAAATTTGGAAAAAGAAATCTGGATCTATAGCCCCAGTTACAAAGTCACTCTTAATGTTCTTTGGGTTGGTACTCTGTCTCTCTCTGGGTGTAAACACAACCCCAGACAGGTTTACCTTGAAGACCCAGATACTAAGTAAAAAATGTTCTTTATATGGTTATTCTCAGATTTAAATGGAAACCGCTGGTAAGGTTTTTGGGTTTGACCCAGTACTGTGTATAGGAAGAAAAAAGTACAAAATACTTAACCATAATATAGTATTCTCAGTCCTATCCTTAACCCGCGTAAAATATAATATATTCATACACTCAGTTATTTATCTTTAAATAGAACTACACGTGTATCTCATATTGAATCGTTTAATAAAAGTCTCCGTGAAATAAGCGCTAGTCATTTATAATTTTAATCATCATGAATTAGAAATAAATATATATTTCGTCAATACTCATAATGAATAGTGCGTTTACTAGACGATTAAAATAACTCTTACTGGTTAATATCAGTTAGTTAGATTTACGCTACAGCCGGAACAATTTAGCTATAGATTATATTAATTCGCTAGTCACTTTGCACAAAACTCCTAGTGAAATAAAATGACGGACTTAACCATTAAATCACTCTACACAGAAAAATCTTAGTGAATAAAATGACGGACTTAACCATTAAATCACTCTACACAGAAAGCTCTTAGTGAAATAATAATTACCGCAAACACAGAATTAGGACTACTCCAACGAAAAACTAAGTAATTCCAAATGGTATATTTAATCTAGAAATCGCAGCTAGTAGTCTCTAGGACTTCCGTGGGTACAGAATAATGGATTTTAAAAGCTGGAGAATATATATTAAATTTGCAGAACTTCGCTCAGACTTGTTACTTTTAACGCCTTCGCTCAGATTTCGGGCTTTTCTTCGGTCGATCTGCGAATCAGAAGAAAAAAATTCACACATTTACCGCTTGCAGACTCTGGCAATCGAACGAAGCCCGTCCTTTGATCTGGCTATTCTCACCGTGTTTAATTACCTTCCAAACGAACGGATTCAGGGGGAGTAACTATGATTATCTGCCCTTGGTTCCAAATTATCTACTCCTTCTACTCAAATTATTTCCCCTGATCACTGTCTACCGAAAATACGTTTTAACTATATTAGCTTATCTTCCCCTGAGCCAAAAGTACGACTTTTATTGAAATAGTCGCCCCTTTCTACGCGTTCCGTCTACCTGTCTGATTGCAAACATTCCTAGTAGTTTATACGACATAGAGAAAAGAAAATGTGCGTGACCAAATTAAGAGTTTGACATATATAAAGAAGTGAAGGGGTCTGCGTTTAACAAATAGGTATGTTGGTAAACATTCCTAAGGCAAATAGAGAAAAGAAAAGAAAATAGGCGTGCTAAATTAAGAAAGAGACAGATATCTAAGTGTAGGAAGGTTTTACTTTAATAAACTGTTCATGGCTCATAAGGAAGCTGGTGAAAGACAGGTGGAAGAAAAATGTAGATGTATGAAATCTATTTTCATAATATCCTCTGCCACATCTAGAATAAAATGCTTCTTTCACAGACTCTTCTTTGTCATTAGTTGATGCATAACATTGGATGACATTTACATTTATTTTCTTGTTAGCTGTTTTAAAAGAAGCTGTTATTATTCTGGATCCAACGGCTTCCCATTCAATGAGTGCTTTCTGTGCTTCTTTAGATAACATAAGAGCTACCCCTTCACTGTGGTGTGAACTTTCGTCTTCATGTCCTGCGGACAGCACCAATTCACCTGTGATGAGTTTCTTCTTATATAGCCCTGATAAGGGTGGATTAGGCTAAATGATAATGGTGCGCCACAATGCCAGGTACGTTAGCTCCGTATAAGATTGACGACCACTTGCCACCCCTATCGACACCTGGTATTAAAGTGCAAGATGTAGGTGTCTTCTCTGATTTTAGGATGTTGCTGTGTATGTGGTAGTAGAACAGTTCACAGGGTATAACACAGGCAACATGATGTGTAGAGTCATAGAAATGGTAACTTCGTTGTATAATTTTTTCCATTTATTGCACGCCACAAAACAGTCAGGATATTTATCATCAACATAGTTCAACGAGTTCAGCATTCAAAATCATAGAGTTCTAGTTCGTGAAGCTGTATAAATAATATATATAAATTCTGCAACAGTGTCAGCTGCAGATCATCACTGTTCATAGACAATAATAAATATTCCCTTTCTGATGCTAGCAGATCAGATGTATACAATCAGTCCGTTTACTGTCTGCACGTGAATAGCATACATGGATTACAGGTCAGCTCGACCTTTATAACCTTCCTAAGTCTAACCATCTGACTTGGACGTGATCTCTGATATAACGAATCCTGGAACACAGACAATAGTCTTGTTGGTCTAGAGCGACCCATATATATATAACTAGTTCAGGTATAAAGATACCGGTGACTTAATCCTAGTCAAGGTACCTCTCCATTTTGAATCACACAGGCGAGCAAAAAGGCGACAAAATGACGAACCTCTAGATGATAGCATAAAGTTCGATACAAGAGGAATTACCTTATTTCGGAAAATCAACCATGAACATATGCCCCAGGCAGGCTTGAATAATACTGGGAAATAGTCTAGTTAGCTAACTAACTCACAAAGACAATGTATTTCCCCCAGAAAATCACAAGACGCAGGTCGCGTCTGCTCGCTTCTCTGACCATTTATAAACTCCCCGAGCTGGCCGGAACAACAAACGAAAACCAAGTCGAGACATGCGCAGAACGACAATCTCTGAGTCGCCGTTCACAATAAGACGATTCTAAGAACATTCGAGATAAAAGTCTTACACAGTCGCGCCTTTTATGGTCATGAAAAGAAGCGTTAAGAAAGGTTTCAGGCATCTACAACAGTTGACTGATACTACCAAATAAGGAGATATGGTCACGCTTCGTTCAAGAAATTATAGACCGAACGTGTCTCTATACAAGAGAAGGCAAACTCCTAAAAAATTGTAGTCTCGATAACTCGGATTATGTCCCTTTGACTGTAAAAAACATAATACACACTTCAGTCAAAAAATGATCATACATACGAAAAATGATCATACAAAGGCTTTGAAAAAAGTAATTATTTGTGCGTAACAAGCCCCTTCCACTTTGTTTCACACAGTCCCAGAACCTCGATTTTATATTCCCTCATCCCTGTTGCTACTTGTACCACTTTCCCTTGTTCGTTTAATGTCCGAACATTCCAGGTGCCAAATCTGGAAGTTCTCCTAGAAGAAAGAAGGTTAGTCAGCAACACATACTCCTTTCGGTTTTCTCTGTGTTGCATCATACGCCTCCCTGCGAGAGGACCTTCCCCTGTCTTGGATGGCTGTGTTTTATTTTCTTTAATTGACTTGTCCATGTTTGTTGAAGTTTTTTGTGGTTTAAATTTTTTACAGGATGGGGTAACCGGCCCCATGCCCAACCCTCCTAGTCGGTCTCTACAAAATTCTTGGCAGGGAACAATGTTACTATTCTTTGCTCCCCTTTCGGGCCCCGGTAACAAGTTGTTTTACTTGCTCTTCAAATTTCTCTATTTTTTTATTTTTTTCTTTTTCCCCTCTTTTCAAGCTGCCTAATTTTATAATCTGTAGTTTTCATCGGTGTCTTTATGGGATATGCCCATTATTTTTGCAAACTCGCCTTCACGAAGCTTGTCTTTCAGTCGCAATATTCAGGCTGCCTCCGATGATCCTAGGTAAGATTTTGTTTGATGCTGAGAGTAGAACGTCGAATGGCAGTCTGGTTAAGGCGCGTCCTTCCCTCGGCAAAGTTATCGGGTTTGAAACTGTAGTAAAATCTGCGAGATAATCGCTCATTTCAGTAAGATTTTAGTCCAATGATAATAAATAACCCCGCCCGTGTGTGTCTGACTGTAGGCATCTCACACGCCGGCATCGCGCTGGATTTTGTGCCATGGTAATGCTTAGAAACGACCCCGCCGTATAAACCTACTCGCTTTCCTTGTGACGTACTTTAAACATTTTTAACATTTTGCCCGATCTGATAGAGACTGCGGCAAGACTTATAATTAACGATCTTCCAGAAATGTGCCGCCAAGTTACTGTCTGAATTAACGTAATACTTTAACTTTAACGCCTTTAATTGTAGTGATTCGGACATTTTTTGGTAGTGTACCACGAGACAACAGTAACAATTAACGCACATTCTAACACCCGCCGCGCAAAACCCCGCTTCGCTTGACACGCTGTGGGATTGGCCCGATGATATATACACACAGACAGTTTAAATTCTCGCCGAGTCATGTATTTCTGACGTCACTCAAACAAGTTAGTTATTTGAATAAAAATGCTAGAGAGAGATGAGAGGGGGAAGATGGCCAACTTGTGTAAAATCTTTATTTGACGATTGACAGTGACAAAATTGAAAATCTAAACCATAATGAATCTGACCATAAAAATCACATATTATTATAGCTTAGTATCTCCTGAGCTCAAATTTGTTTTAAAAAATATGGTAGTCCAAGTATTAGCCAAGTTATTGAGATAATACTATATGTCTAATAACACTAAGACGGACAGACTGTGGTTCCTGCTTGTTTTTTTCATAACGTTAGTGGGGACGCCAGCTTAGAAAGAGGCATTGGAGTAAATTCAAATCCGATTGGGTAAAAAGAGTATAGGAGAAAAAGGGGAGCGGTAGGTAAATGTTAACCAAAACTAAACATCTTTTTGTATTGGCATAACTAACGCAGACTGACCAATCGACTACCAGACACAGAGTTTGTTTGGATTTTGTTTTTGTTTTTCAAAAACTACATTTGAATTCTGGTAGTCGCAAGTTTTCCATTGGCCAGTACTAACAGATATTAGCAAAAAGCTTTAAATGCTCATCGCCAGTTGACAAAAACTTTTTCTATCAAATACGCTGAGATCAGCTGTGTTAATTTATAAAATAAAGAATTAATTCGCAGTCTGGGCAGGGCAGAGAAAAACTGAGGCCATTCTTTGCAAAGGTTTTATTTCCTGTTACCAGCCGGTGACAGGAAACCTGATGAGTGAGTGTAACGCCAACAAGTCCCCGGTAAAACGTTTATGCTGTCAGCAGATAGCTGGAGGAGCTTGTGTGTGCTGATATATCTAGATTTTCTGCAACTACATACTGAATTATCCTTCTACAAAGAATCCCAGGTGATGTGTTAGCATCTGGGTATATCTGACACTTCAGTTACAATAACCTTTGGTATTTTCAATCATTCCCAGGATGTTATGGGGCGTGATGAAACTACAGCCCCTCCTAACAAGTGACAAACACTATTAGATAATAAAGTTGTAATCTGTGAATACACCAACAGGAGAGATAGAGTAACTTCATATTTATTGGACAAAGAGTCCACACATTTTAGTTAATCCTTTTATGTAAACTATCTTTTCCTCATTTTCAAAGACCTGTCCAAAAGAGATGGCGGGACAGGCAGATTAAATTGTAAAAAGAACATATTCTATTTTAAAGAAAAACCTTAACCACTGTTTTATTCAATTCCTTATAGTGAGTTGAAGTGTTTGAAATCTACTAAAGAGTAGTCTATAACACTTCACTCACCTATGTCCGTATCTGCTAACAGAGTTACGTTATACATTGTACCTTTTGCTTTCTGAGAAATCGCCCGTGTGAAGTATTTTACGAGTAACAGCATGCCTCTTCCATTCGTCTTGTCAGTCTTCTTTTCAAATCTTGTGAGGCAGGTTGAGCACGGCCACGACGATATGTGTGTTCGCCTTGGCCCATCTGGAGTGAATGCATCTAGTCTTAATTCCTTTTGTTTGTTTGTTGTTGTTTTTTTTTTCTCTCTTAATGTGTCTTCTATTTCTATCATACTGATTGCTAGTTTTAGTTCTTGGTGATTTATTTCAGATAGTCATTCAATTGTTTCATCTACTTTTATTATCGCTCCCTTAACATTGAGAACAATATTTCGCTTCCAATTGGTTCATGGATTTGAAGATTTTTTTTAAATTTATTTATTTCATGTCTTTTTTGGAAGCATTTTCTATGCATCGCTAATAACATTTTATTTTCACACTTCTCGCTCATTTAGGACCAAGGTTTTAGTTGTTTTCTCGCCATTATTGATCCTGTGTTTACATCTTGTTGTTCAGTGCTATATCCTGTTTCTTTCCACTTTCCTTTTATTTTCGCACAATTTCATCGGTTACTCACTCCACGTGCTGTATCCTCAATCTCTTTCGTCATCTTCATGACTTGTCAGCTGACAGTGGAACACGTGATGTCAACAAAGACACTACAAGACTTCTTGTCCTGTGCCATCCGTGCTAGGTTTTTCCTTGTGTTCTTTATATTTTTTAGGCCTTGTACCATTTCTCTTCTTCATGCTTGTTATTTATCTGGTCTTCCTTTATCTCTTGTTATTTCTTTATATATATCTGAGCCGCGGTATCACAGTGGTTAGTGCACTGGATACCTAGCTCGGTGGTCCATGGTTCAATCCTCAGTTGAGGTGGGATTTTTTAGACTGCAAACGGCTACGGGGTCGACTCAGCCTCCTGGGTACCAGAGTAACTCTGGGAAGGTTAAGGCGGCCGGCGTGATGCCGATGGTCAAGAAAATATGGGCCTAACACCATATTCCCAATATGCCTCAGTTGGCGTGTAACGGGATCCTTTGCCTATACAGGCATACCTCGCTTTATTGTGCTTCGCTTTATTGTGCTTCGCTTTATTGCGCTTCGCAGATAATGCTTTTTTCAAATTATTTATTAGAACGTACCTTCTTCTTCCGACAGATTTTGGCCCCACCAGCAAAAAGATTACGATTCGTTGAAGGCTCAGATTATAAAGATTAGCATTTTTTTTTTTGGAATAAAGTATTTTTAATTTTACAGAACATTGTTCTTTTTTTAGACCTATCGCTATTGCGCACTTAATAGACATAATGTAAACATGATTTTAGGATTTTATATGCACTGGGAAGCCAAAAAAATGGGTGTGACACGCTTTATTGCGATATTCGCTTTATTGCGGTGGTCGGGAACAGAACCCGCAATATCTTCGAGGTATATATATATATATATATATATATATATATATATATATATATATATATATATATATATATATATATATATATATATATATATATATATATATATATATATATATATATATATATATATATATATATATATATATATATATATATATATATATATATATATATATATATATATATATTTATTTATTTATTTATTTATTTATTTATTTATTTATTTTTATTTTTATTTATATTTATATATTTATATATTTATATACATATTTATATATATATATTTATATATTTATATATATAATGTTAGAGTAGAGCTGGAAGTTAATTAGTTGATAAATGATCGTTCCGGCGTTGATGATGCTGATGTGTATACTGATAGATCTTTACTCCGTGGTGAGAAATCATGATGGGGCTTCTCGGCGAGAGTAAAGGGTAGGATTGTATGCTTGACGGTTAGCAGAAAGAAAAATCAAATTAATGAACAAACTATATACATATATATAAACTAATTGAGGCATCGCCCCACAATGGGCGAGGAGAGGCTCTTACAAAAAAGCAGAAGTGGTAAGAAACATTGGAAGGAACACCAGAAAAAAACACAGCCAAGGGTTATCACTCCAAGAGCGCATATATGAGACCATCATCGAGTAGGAGTTATCTAGTTACGCTCGTGCACTCTTTTAAACTCATGCAAGACACGTCAGAATACACCATTGAAGCATCACATGTGATCTATAATTGTTTTCCGTGTTCGCAAATTAACCAGACGTTTTTGTTGTTAATATCGTGACAAGCCATAAACATACCTCGGTCACTCTGGGCAGTTTTGATCTCTGTCCATCTTTTGGAAGCACTACGAGAATAGGATTTCTCATTTATTCGTGTATTCGATCAGCAAATGTACTTATACCGCGATGACAGACGAGGACCATATCCTGCCTGTTGGCATGAATACTTGAAATAACAAATGTCCATTCTTGTATTGCTGTGATGTATCAGGATCAGATTCGCCATACGTGCAAGGAGTGAACAATCAACTTGGCAGTTCAAGTCAATTTATTTTGCGCTCCTATCAGAGCATAAAGCCACCACTGCCGCTTGTACCCTTACAGCAGTGGCTTCTGTGGCAAATTTGTTTACTCTATAAGGTTGCCAGCCCATGCACAACCTCAAAATAGTCGACCAGTACGACATGCATGTGAGTGTAGTAGTCATATTCTATTTTTGTCTCTTCAGAGACCCCCGAGAACAACATGAGACAACTTGGCAGTTACCAACTAATAAAATAAGGAGTGAGACAGGGATGTGTGCTTTCAGTTGATCAGTTCCCTCTATACAGCGGAAACGTCATGAGGTTAATCAAAGATGATGGAGTTTTGCGACATATCACGTTAAATTTGATAAGTTTAGAAACTCAGTCTTAAGAAATAAAATAAGATATTTTGGGGGTCATCATCATTTTTATTTGTTTCTCCAAATACAACATGCGGCCACCACTACAGCTGGCCATCTTGCAAGAAACATATACCAAACATTCGTGTACTCTTTCAGCGTTGGATTATGTTGGAATTCGTTTTACATGATGTGACTGCCAGCCGCATGCACAACTTTATATTAGTTGTCTTGTTTGACACGTCTGAGGGAGAGTTAGTCCTGTTCTTTGTTTGTGCTTTTTTGGCAACGGCAGATTGATATTTCCAGTTCCGCTTTCTGATTCTCCATAGTGTTGTCACCCTTTATTTATCGCTTATTTCACACTCGCCCCGTGCAGGTCGCGCGAGGTTCTCTGAGCAGACGAAGAAAGAGTAGGCTTACCGCTCCCTCGGGCATCTCGTAAGAGCCGACTAATGAGTCGTTCTTAAGGTGAAGAAACTAATGATATAATTCTTGAAGTAAAGAAACTATTGCTGTTGTTCCTTAAGTTACGTAATTAGTGCTGTGGTTCTTGTAGCTAAGATACGGATACCGCAGCTCTTGTAAGGTAAAGGGTAAAGGATCCCGTTACACGCCTATTGAGGCATATTGGGAATACGGTGTTAGGCCCGTATTTTATTGACCATCGGCACACTAGGGGTGATGTGGTCAGCATCACGCCGGCCGCCTTAACCTTCCCAGAGTTGTTCTGGTACCCAATTCATGAGGCTGGGTCGACCCCGAGCCGTTTGCGGACTAAAAAATCCCACCTCAACTGGGGATCGAACCATGGACCACCGAGTTAGGAAGCCAGTGCACTAACCACTGCGTTACCGCGGCTCTGCAGCTCTTGTAATAACGTATTTGGCCGTGATTTTTTTTAAGTAAAGAAACTAATGTTATATTTCTGAAAACATAGAAACTAATGTTATATTTCTGAAAACATAGAAACTAATGTTATATTTCTGAAAACATAGAAACTAATGTTATATTTCTGAAAACATAGAAACTAATGTTATATTTCTGAAAACATAGAAACTAATGTTATATTTCTGAAAACATAGAAACTAATGTTATATTTCTGAAAACATAGAAACTAATGTTATATTTCTGAAAACAAAGAAACTACTATTGCAGCCTTTGTCAATTAAATAAGCCACTTATGTTATTCGGGAATTACGTAAATTAATATTTTTAGTTCTGAATTAAACTAATAGTGTGAACATTTAATTAAAGACTTATCTTATGGTATTTCTTTTAAATAAACAAATGGTGCAGTCCTTCGGTTGATTAAACAAATGGTGCAGTCCTTCGGTTGATTAAACAAATGGTGCAGTCCTTCGGTTGATTAAACAAATGGTGCAGTCCATCGGTTGATTAAAAAAATGGTGCAGTCCTTCGGTTGATTAAAAAAAATGGTGCAGTCCTTCGGTTGATTAAACAAATGGTGCAGTCCTTCGGTTGATTAAACAAGTGGTGCAGTCCTTCGGTTGATTAAATAAATGGTGCAGTTCTTCGGTTGATTAAACAAATGGTGCAGTCCTTCGGTTGATTAAACAAATGGTGCAGTCCTTCGGTTGATTAAACAAATGGTGCAGTCCTTCGGTTGATTAAACAAATGGTGCAGTCCTTCGGTTGATTAAACAAATGGTGCAGTCCTTCGGTTGATTAAACAAATGGTGCAGTCCTTTGGTTGATTAAACAAATGGTGCAGTCCTTCGGTTGATTAAACAAATGGTGCAGTCCTTCGGTTGATTAAACAAATGGTGCAGTCCTTTGGTTGATTAAACAAATGGTGCAGTCCTTCGGTTGATTAAACAAATGGGGCAGTCCTTCGGTTGATTAAACAAATGGTGCAGTCCTTCGGTTGATTAAACAAATGGTGCAGTCCTTCGGTTGATTAAACAAATGGTGCAGTCCTTTGGTTGATTAAACAAATGGTGCAGTCCTTCGGTTGATTAAACAAATGGTGCAGTCCTTCGGTTGATTAAACAAATGGTGCAGTCCTTCGGTTGATTAAACAAATGGTGCAGTCCTTCGGTTGATTAAACAAATGGTGCAGTCCTTCGGTTGATTAAACAAATGGTGCAGTCCTTCGGTTGATTAAACAAATGGTGCAGTCCTTCGGTTGATTAAACAAATGGTGCAGTCCTTCGGTTGATTAAACAAATGGTGCAGTCCTTCGGTTGATTAAACAAATGGTGCAGTCCTTCGGTTGATTAAACAAATGGTGCAGTTTTGGTTGATTAAACAAATGGTGCAGTCCTTTGGTTGATTAAACAAATGGTGCAGTCCTTCGGTTGATTAAACAAATGGTGCAGTCCTTCGGTTGATTAAACAAATGGTGCAGTCCTTCGGTTGATTAAACAAATGGTGCAGTCCTTCGGTTGATTAAACAAATGGTGCAGTCCTTCGGTTGATTAAACAAATGGTGCAGTCCTTCGGTTGATTAAACAAATGGTGCAGTCCTTCGGTTGATTAAACAAATGGTGCAGTCCTTTGGTTGATTAAACAAATGGTGCAGTCCTTCGGTTGATTAAACAAATGGTGCAGTCCTTCGGTTGATTAAACAAATGGTGCAGTCCTTCGGTTGATTAAAAAATGGTGCAGTCCTTTGGTTGATTAAACAAATGGTGCAGTCATTCGGTTGATTAAACAAATGGTGCAGTCCTTCGGTTGATTAAACAAATGGTGCAGTCCTTCGGTTGATTAAACAAATGGTGCAGTCCTTCGGTTGATTAAACAAATGGTGCAGTCCTTTGGTTGATTAAACAAATGGTGCAGTCATTCGGTTGATTAAACAAATGTGGTGGTCCTTCGGTTGATTAAACAAATGGTGCAGTCCTTTGGTTGATTAAACAAATGGTGCAGTCCTTCGGTTGATTAAACAAATGGTGCAGTCCTTCGGTTGATTAAACAAATGGTGCAGTCCTTCGGTTGATTAAACAAATGGTGCGTCTAGGTACTTGAATTAAATAAAGCAATTCTGTAGGTCGTTCACTGAATAAACTAATGATTTAGTTCTCAAATCCAACAACTGCTAGGGTCCTTCAATTAAGTAAACAATGGTATGGTCCTTCAGTCATATTAACTAATGTTGCGATCCTTCAGTTTATATAACTCAACGCTGTGATCCTTCAATTATATAAACCAATGTTGTAGTCCTTCAGTTATATAAACTAATTATGCAAATCTTAAATTCATCTGCGGCTATGGTCCTTCAATTAAATAAACTAATGTTAACTTTTTTGGTTAATTAACTGCTTTAGTCCTTGAGTCATAAAAACGAATGTTGTAGTCTTTCAGACACATAAACTAATGTTGTAGTTCTTCATCATATAATCTAATGTTGTAGTTCTTCAGTCATATAAACTAATGTTGTAGTCCTTCAGTCATATAAACTAATGTTGCAGTCCGTCAGTCATATAACCTAATGTTGTTGTTCTTCAGTCATAAAAACTAATGTTGTAGTCCTTCAGACACATAAACTAATGTTGAAGTCCTTCAGTCATATAAACTAATGTTGTAATCCTTCAGTCATATAAACTAATGTTGTAGTTCTTCAGTCATATAAACTAATGTTGTAGTCATTTAGTCATATAAACTAATGTTGTAGTTCTTCAGTCATATAAACTAAAGTTGTATTCCTTCAGTCATATAAGCTAATGTTATATTCCTTAGATCATATAAATTAATATTGTATCCTTCAGTCATGTAAGCTAATGTTGTAGTCCTTTAGTCACATAAACTAATGTTGTAGTCCTTCAGACACATAAGCTAATGTTGTAGTCCTTCAGACACATAAACTAATGTTGTAGTCCTTCAGTCACATAAACTAATGTTGTAGTCCTTCAATCATACGAAACACTAATGTTGAAGTCCTTCAGACACATAAACTAATGTTGTAGTCCTTCAATCATACGATAAACTAATGTTGTAATCCTTCAGACACATAAACTAGTGGTGTAATCCTTCAGACACACAAACTATTGTTGTGGACCTTCAGACACACAAACTATTGTTGTGGACCTTCAGACACACAAACTATTGTTGTGGACCTTCAGACACATAAACTAGTGGTGTAATCCTTTAGACACACAAACTATTGTTGTGGACCTTCAGACACACAAACTATTGTTGTGGACCTTCAGACACATAAACTAGTGGTGTAATCCTTCAGACACACAAACTATTGTTGTGGACCTTCGGACACACAAACTATTGTTGTGGACCTTCAGACACACAAACTATTGTTGTGGACCTTCAGACACATAAACTAATGTTGTAGTCCTTCAGTGATATAAACTAATGTTGTAGTCCTTTATTCACATAAACTTATGACTCAGTTCTTAAATTCAGCTGCTGCTATGGTCCTTCAATTACATAAACAAATGTTAAGGTCATTTGGTAAATAAAACTAATGTTGGAATCCTTCATCAACCTGGGAGGAGGAAGCTGCCGATCGCACCAAATGGCGATGCTCCCTGCTCAGGCAGGGTGAAAAGAAGCTCTCACAACAAGCAGAAGAGAACAGAACACGCTGGAAAAAAACACCAGAAAAAAAAAAGCCACGGGCTTTCACCTTAGGAACGTATTCCCATAGGCAGTTATGACTGAAGTGGGCTGCTACTACTATTGTGGTCCTTCAGTTATATCAACTGACGCTGTGGTTAGTGACGTGAAGAAATATATATTATGAAATGAAACCGATACGAACAAGCTAGTGAATGCAGTCAGCGACCCATAGCTGTACTGCTTGCATCAGGACCAGCGAACCAGAGCTGGTCAAGACCGCACTCCACCTCCACGTGGTGGTCCTGGAAACAGTCTGCAGCAGTGCAGTCTGGCTGAGCGAGTGCGGATCGCAATGGGAAGGCAAACCCGGTCCCTAAAAAATGCCGTGCTGAAGTCGGATGTGTCGACCGAAAGGTGCAGATATCACAGCTTAGGCGTAAACAGACACAACGCAACCACCGTCCTTTTCAGGGCGAACGAAGAAGAAGAAGAAAAAAATGAAAGAAGTGTACAGAAGAAAAGTCTTAAAAAATAGAAGTTTGTAGGAGAGAATAGAAACTGAATTAACATAGCTCAAAGTTACAGCGGAACGCCAATTATAAAAGTGAAATATGCTGGATAGTTTTGTGTGTATGAATGAGGGACTCGAACATGCGCTGCCCGTGTCAAAAACTAAAATGAGAAAATACGTTGGCAAGCAGGGAGTCGCGTTGTACCATAGAGATGCTGTGAGTGATAGGAATCCTAGCGATGGGCGTGATCGTTTCTGGAGATACAACTGTGAAGTAGACTGCGCTAAAATACTGACAGGATACTCAGTGTACGGATAAATACACAGTAGGGTGTAGACAGATACTGAATAGATAAAGTATCATCATCAACATGATCATTCAGCTGCCTAAGTAGCAGAAATATTCAGTAAATTCATGCCAGACTTTCCTATCCTGTGCTATCTAGTCAAGGTTTTCCCATAACTTCTTCCTTTCATCACCTTTCACCTTTCAACTTCCAAAGGAGCATATGTCTTCAATAAACTTATGCCAGTTCATCTTGTCCTGTGCCATCAGCTCAACGCCTTTCCATATGTGTGTGTGTATTTTTTTTTTTTTTTTGGTCTCTCGCTATCTTTCCGACCGGGGCTATTCCTGAACAATGACTACCTTGTAATGCTGTCGATAGGTTATTTGATTGTGTGTCATGTTCAACGCCATCGTCTTCTTCTCACACCTTGTGTTATCTTGAAAAATCAAGAGGAAGGCGACACTAGGGAGTCATGATCACAGTGGGTACACCTGGAGTGCCAAGAAGGTTAAAAGGGCTGAAACATTTGTTTGAAAGCGAACCCCTTGTGATGATCAGATTACCCCCTATTTAATGCCCTTTATGAACGCTGTATATCAACAAGAGCAGGAAACAGAAGACAGGAGGAACCCCAGATAGAAATATCAGCGCTGAAACAACCAGATATAAAACAGAAATATTTAATCGAAGTCAAAAATAAATACCAACAGTTATTGACAGAAAGCATGGAGCAGTATAGAAGAGAAAACCCAGAAGAAAAAGCAACCGCAAAATGGGAATGCTTAAAAACAAGCATACAATCAGCAAATGCAAATTTACCTAAAAAGGAGTCTAAGAAAAATCAAATTTGGATGACAGATGACATCTTGAAAAAAATGGCAGAAAGAAAGAAAGCAAAAAATACTCCAGAATATAAAACAATAGACAATGACATACGTACTATGTGTAGAGAAGCAAAAGAACGGTGGATAGAAACAAAATGTAAGGAAATAGAAGACTTGGAAGCGAAGCACATGACAAGAGATATGCATGAAGAAATAAAGAAATTATCAAATCGGTCGCGGTTTGCACAAGGAGGAAGCTGTATCAAGAACAAAAATGGTGTAATATTACTTGATGAGAAAGACATATCAAACAGATGGGCAGAATACGTAAAAGAACTATTCGAGGACAACAGAGGTAAAAAACTATCACCAGATTCTAATGAAGGCCCACACATTCTCAGATCAGAAGTAGAGAATGCCATTCATATGATACAAAAAGGAAGATCAGCAGGCATGGATAACATAAACATTGAAATGATAGAAGCTCTGGAGAGCTTTGGTATAGATACAATCACAGAAATATGCAATGATATATACAATACAGGATATTTACCACACGACATGAAGACATCAGTTTTTATAACATTGCCCAAAAAACCAAATGCAACAGAATGTTCAGACTTCAGAACAATCAGCCTGATGAGTCATGCAATTAAGATACTGCTCAAAATCATACAGGAAAGAATAAAAAGTAAAGTAGACAGCGAAATCCAAGAAGAACAGTTTGGTTTTAGACGGAACAGTGGAACAAGAGAGGCAATATTTTGCCTAAGAAGATTAGCAGAAAAATATACAGAGGTCCAAAAAAGTATGTATATGTGCTTCATTGACTATAAGAAGGCTTTTGACAGAATCCATCATGAGAAAATAATTGAATGCCTCAAAGACATAGGTATTGATGGAAAAGATATAAGAATACTCAGTAACCTTTATTGGGAGCAAACTGCCACAGTAAGATCGGGAAGGAATTATTCACCATACATAGACATAAAAAGAGGTGTCAGACAAGGTTGTGTGCTGTCCCCCTGCCTATTTAATTTATACACCGAAAAAATTTTCAAACAGATACAGGAAATACCAGGACTGAACATCAGTGGAAGATCAATAAACAACCTTAGATAAGCAGATGATACCGTGTTGTTAGCTGAAAGCGAACAGGAGTTACAAGAACTAGTGAAGCAAGTGAACAGTATAAGTCATGAATATGGACTCGACATTAATATTGAGAAAACTAAAACTATGATAATTAGCAAAACAGACGATAAACCCACATTAAAGATAAGGGTAAATGGGAAAATCCTGGAACAAGTCAAGAGCTACGTATATCTTGGTCATATAATAACAGAAGATGGCAGATGTGAAACAGAAATCAAGAAGAGAATAGGAATGGCCAAAGCTACATTCAACAACATGAAACATATACTGACATCCAAACAGTTATCTCATAAATTAAAACTGAGAATCATAAAGTGTTATATATATTCTGCATTTCTGTATGGTGCAGAAACATGGACGATGAATAAGCATTTGGAAGAAAGAATTGAGGCTTTTTTTTTTTTTTTTTTTTTCGTTCGCCCGCTAATACTCGAGGCGAAATCTCAGGTTATTATTTTTTTATGTCTTAACCTGAGATTGATTTTACGTGAGTATCCCTTTATTTCTTGTACAGAGACAGGTGTCCCTCGCCATTCAGGCAAATACTCGCCGATTTCGGAGGTACCCATTGCAGCTGGGTCGGCTCAGGAGCCGCCAGTCCCTGGTCGACGACACTCCTTCAAATGTCCTCGCCAGGTCCGAGTTAATCCAGTCCAAATCCCGGTCGACGAAAAATCCTCAAATGCCGTCGCCCGGGTTTGATCCTGTATCACCCGGTCGCCAGAGCGGTGTTGTAACCACTACGCTAGCGCGGCTCCCTTGAGGCTCTTGAAATGTGGATATATAGAAGAATGGGGCGTATCTCATGGAAAGAGATGAAAACAAATAAGGAGGTCCTAGAAAATCTAGGTATGAAAAGAGAACTAATGAGAGAGGTCAAAGTTCGGCAGCTAAAATACTTTGGCCACATAAAAAGGCATAACACCTTGCAGAAGACCATAACAGAAGGGAGAGTTGAAGGTAAACGTGCAAGGGGAAGACAGCGCTATAAGTGGGAAGATAACATCAAGAGATGGACGGGAAAGAGTCTATCAGAGTGTACCACCAAGACAAGAGACAGAAGACGTTGGAGATCCATTACAGCCAACCTCCGTTGTGGAGATGGCAACTGATGATGATGATATCAACAAGACTCAGTCTTATTTTGCCCTAAAATTCCGTTCTTGCTCTACCTGTATATATGGTTTACGGTGTTTGTGTGAGGAGGGGGTTGGAGAAGAATAACAGAAAGAAGAAAAGTACCGCAGCCTGAGACACGTCGTAAGATATAGCTCATTAGAAGCTGTTCACGTGACTGGCAGCTGCATCCCGTAAAACAAATTGCCACTGAAACCACGAGCACATAGAGCAGTGACTCTTGCTTCCTGTAGAGAGGCGGATGTTGTGGTAGTGTCTCATCATAGCTAAAGAGGGGGCACAAGAAACACGGAGAAGCTACTCTGCTAGCGTTACGCTAACTGTAAGATTTATAAATCTGGTGGGGAGTCTTCATCGTTTTCGTCCAATATTAGCCATTTTCTACTTGTGTTGTATATCTTGCAAATGCTGGAAGCTTACTTGTTTTAGCAGATTTAAAAAAAAAATTTTTTATTCCTTTGTTACAAAACATTTTGTTTTGTCAGCAGTTCTTATCTAATCTAAATTGAGTGCGATTATGATATTCATATTGTGATGAAAAGGACACATGGAGGAGGAAACCTGTTGATTACGTTACAAGGTAGTTCTTGTTCTGAAATCCCCAGCGTAAGAGATGTAGAGGTCGACCAGAGAATACATGGTGAAGTGCACTTGACACAAAGATGAAGATGATATGGAAATACCTTCAGCGGATGGCACGTGACATGACGTCTTGGCGCACGTTTATTGAAGGCCTATGCTTTTAGGGAACTGAAGGGTGGTGATGATGGTGATGTTGATGGTGATGATAATGGTGATGATGTTGATGGTGATGTTGATGATGATGATGATGGTGATGTTGATGATGATGATGATGGTGATGATGATGTTGATGGTGATGATGATGATAATGATGATGATGGTGATGATGATGATGATGATGGTGATGATGATGGTGATGTTGATGGTGATCATGATGGTGATTATGATGGTGATGATGATGATGTTGATGGTGATGATGATGATGTTGATGGTGATGATGATGATGATGATGGTGATGATGATGGTGATGATGATGGTGATGATGGTGATGATGGGGATGTTGATGGTGATGATGATGATGATGATGATGATGACGATGGTGATGATGTTGATGGTGATGTTGCTGATGATGATGTTGATGGTGATGATGATGGTGATGATGATGATTTAATCATTCAAAGGTACATGTGAGAATAAATGGTTACAGACATACGATAACAAATATGAGAGAAAGGAAAGGTAGAATGTTAGACGGGCCTGCGCGCCCATTTCTGAACGTGGTGGAAACAAAGTTATTTCATTCATTGCACTTTTCGCACCCTGTGCGGCATAGTGCCACCACTGCACCTAGCCCCCTTGCAGGAACTCCCCACTTTATCATTTATGTGCTGTTGTAGCTTTTGTTTCTATTGCAATTTATTTTGAATTATAGGGGCTTGTTGCATGCCTGATGGTGCAGTATTCTAAATATTTCTTTGTCGCGCCAGGGCCCCTGATAACTACACGGGGCAGATAATAAAATAACATATATTTATCATTTTATTCCAACTTATTTTGTTTCAGACAACACTAAATGGTGACAGACCACACACATCTGTGTTAACTTCTGGAGCAAGTACAACCAACGGTCACTACCACCCTGGCACGTACCCACAACATAATTGTCAACAGATAAACTACCACCATTCTCGCCATCATCAGTTTCAACAACCCTGCCTGATCATAACCCCATATGGTCAGGTTCCTGCCCACACATCCTCGCTTGTTGTGCCTCAACATCCCAGATACGGCCCCAGCCATTACCGCAAGTTTGACGGCGCCTATAGCTCATCAAGTATTACCAACAGTGACCGGTCTCCAGTGTATGAATCCATAGGCGACACAGACTCTATTAGAGACCGTGGGGGCCGGGGTCGAGGAGCTTCAGTTTCTGAGTGCGAGTTCTGTGAGTGTGGCGGGGACCACAGCAGTGACCAGAGCGGCTATACAGGATACCAGGATCCAATTGTTCTCGGGGATCACCAAACTCTAAGTGGAGTTTGCACAAATAAACTAGGACAGTCTGTAGTCAGAGAATATAGTGATTCAGCGTCAGTTTGCTTATCGCAGGCTCACGAAGAACCTCCAGGTCCTTGTCCTCCTATGTTTATGGACGGTTACTATGGTGATAAGTGCCCACAGACATTGCCACTTCGGCCGATTCGGGGTAACTCAGAACGAGAAATTGACAAGCCAGCGGACTATGCTGACATTGAGCCTGATGACTTATCCCCCTTGAATCGGAAGAACAGCAGTAACCAGAAGGCCGGCGACGGAGATGGCAAATATGATATACGAAGACGACCATCTTCAGGAAGCTGTTACAGCAACAACAGTTCACAGTACAGGGAAGGTAATCTCAGTGCTCACAGGCGAGTCATTCCAGCGTTACATCCTAACTACTTTGTTGCGTCCCATGAGGAGATCAGCTGATAGATTCTCATGCAGTGTACCATACTTCATTTTTTTTTTTTAAATCCGTACTCTGCTAACATTTTTATTATTTTTTACTTTATAAACGATGCTCGAACTATGTCAACCATTTATGCGCCATTATTTCCATTATTCGAACTCATTTCTTGAACTAAACTAAATTATTTTAGAAGACTGACTATTTTATTTCATTAGTTGAGGAAAACGGCGATATTTCGTATGTATTTCAGACAGAAGTTGCATTTCAAAGATCGCATATTTAGCTCCAGATGAATAATGCGAAATTTAAATAATCTAGCAAGCAATCTTCAAAAGTACTCAGTACTAATACCACAGTAGTTTCAGTCAATTTGAACTTGGACCCATTTTTTAGGATTTTTTTTTTTTAAATCTGAACCTTCGTCTGGACATCAATTATCAGAATAATCAATAACTATCGTGACCGTAGGTTATTTCTTGTATTGAGACATAAAACTATGAATTCTATATTTTAAATAAATGCCTTAATGAGAAATATAGTATTCACAATTTTTTATGCAGACTTGCATAGCTCTCGATTGTCAGAGAATAATCATCTCGTGTTGAGCTTTCTGCAAAAGCAATCATTTCTGTCGGCAACCCAGTGATGTTGCCTGGGAGTTCTGTTGGTGACTTGCTTCCTTCCATGCCGTCTGTCATTTCATCTAATCTTTTATGTCTCTTGCCCACTCTGCATTGATTTTTTTTCCCCTAATCTGCTTGATCTTTTCCATTGTATCACGTGTTCCAGTTTTACTCTTCATAGAAAGTGTCATTTAAGTTTTAATATCTTGTCCTTATTTTTGCAATGGTTTGTCCGTTCATCACATTGCCCCAACCTCCTTCTGACCCCTCTCTTTAGATTTCTCAGTTATCCATATTTTCATAATTCTTCTGTTATTGTTGTTGTTATTGATCCAGCGGCCCTTGGGTTCTCGCCCTTCGGCCTAATGGCATGTAGTGATATCTGCGTGTTTTCACAACTTGTTTTGTTTCTCCGTACAAGGTGTCCCACTTATCTGGCCATAATTCTTCTAAGAGACCACATTTCAATAGTCTCCATTAAAATCTGCATTTATTACTTCAGTGTCCCAGTTTTCCTTTAATAAAAGAGTAATGGTTCTGTGTAGCACTGAATATCACTGGACAAATGTCTCTTTTTTAAAACTATCATTGAAGATGGTTTATAGAACAGTATGATTCTCATGTTCTGGGATGCTACTTTTACCTGGATAAGCTAAGGATCGTTACCTTCATTTCCGATCCTTATGGAGAATGGATCCACTACTGCAGGTGGCTCCCTTGCGAAGCCAACGTCAATATTTCTTGCAGCTGTGGTTCTGTAAAAATGTCACATACACTATCTCATATAAGTCGCCTCTTGCCATATATCTAATGAATCACTAGTCCTATTCTGTATTTGTCTTTGAAAGAGAACCCTGGAACTGCAAGGAGGTGTCTTAGCGAAAATAAAAGTGGCTCTCACGGGTAAAAAATATAGAACAGTCCGCGTGAAAGGCAGAAACCTGACCTCTAGGCGGTATTTACCTGTAATACTCAGACGCAAGAGAAAATGAAAATTCTCGATGAGAGGTCACAACAAGTGGGCCTGAAAATACACAGGGAAAAGACAAAGATTATGAGAATACATCCAAGAAATGATAACAAGGTTGAACTTGAAGAAACACCACTAAAAGATGTAGAATCGTACATATATCTTGGAAGTAATATAGACAAAGTTGGAGGGACAGATAGTGACATCAAAATAAGAATACAAAAAGCAAGAGGAGCTTTCATTGCATTTGGGAAACATATGGAGAACAAGAGAAATCAAGTCCAACACGAAAATAAGAATCTTCAACTCAAATGTGAAGTCAGTCCTATTGTATGGCTCTGAGACATGGAGAACAACAAAAACTACAACCAAAAAGCTACAGACTTTTATAAACGTGTGCTTGCGTAGAATAGAAGGACTGAAATGGTATGACAAAGTCACAAACGTGGAATTGATGACAAGAACCAGACAAGTGCCAGTGGAACAAGAGTTGAGAAGAAGACGCTGGCGATGGATAGGACACACATTGAGGAAACCTGTTGATAGCATTACAAGGCAGTCCTTGTTCTGGAATCCCCAGGGAAAGAGAGGCAGAGGTAGACCAAAAAACACATGGAGAAGAGAACTGGAAACAGAGGTGAAAATGATGAGGAAAACATGGAAAGAACTTGAGCGGATGGCACAGGACAGGAAGACTTGGCATGTGTTTGTTGAAGGCCTATGTTCCTTGGGGAGCTAAAGGGTATTTATTGATTGACTCAGACGTATTCTAGAATCCTCACAACTGACGCATGCTTGAGTAAATCAGAAGTAATTATGATTAAAAAATCCATAGGACATCTATACATCAACCACTCAGATGTAAACTGTTCTTCAACCACTCAAAATAAGCGGTACCCCAACCACTCAGAGACAAACTATATATACTTCAACCACTCAGAGACAAGCTATACCTCAACCACTCAGAGATAACCTATACTGCAACCTCGCAGAGATAAATTATACTTCAACCACTCAGAGATAAACTATACTTCAACCACTCAGAGGTAAACTATACTTCAACCACTCAGAGGTAAACTATACTTCAACCACTCAGAGACAAGCTATACCTCAACCACTCAGAGATAACCTATACTGCAACCTCGCAGAGATAAATTATACTTCAACCACTCAGAGGTAAACTATACTTCAACCACTCAGAGGTAAACTATACTTCAACCACTCAGAGGTAAACTATACTTCAACCACTCAGAGGTAAACTATACTTCAACCACTCAGAGGTAAACTATACTTCAACCACTCAGAGGTAAACTATACTTCAACCACGCACAGATAAGGTATAATTCAAAGATTTTTTCTTCGTTCTTTTTCTTCATTCTTGCTCTTCATTGTTCTTCTTCTTCGTTCTTTTTTTCGTTCAGTTTCTTCGTTCTTCTGCTTATTCTTCTTTGTTCTTCTTCTCCTTCTTCTTTGTTCTTCTTCTGCTCCTCCTTCTTCTTTGTTCTTCTTTGTTCTCCTTCTTCATACTTCTTTTTCTTCTTATTTTTCTTAGTTCTTCTTCGTTCGTTTTTTTCGTTCTTTTCCTTCGTTCTTCCTCTTCGTTCTTCCTCTTCGTTCTTCCTCTTCGTTCTTCCTCTTCGTTCTTCCTATTCGTTCTTCCTATTCGTCCTTTATCTTCGTTCTATTCCTTCATTCATTTTCTTCTTACTTCTTCTTCCTCTTCTTTTTCCATTAGTATTATGTCAACTGTCATAGGTGATCATATCTGTCCACAACCTCCTGTCTTTTATGCTGTTAATCAGTTCTCTTGTTGACTTCTCACCGTGCCACTATGTCTTACTGCAACGCTCTTCTCTTTTTGTCTTCCTATATCTCTTTTTCCATAGATATTCCCTGTTCTATATGTTTACGACTCCAGTAAGTATATTTAGCATACATAGTGCTTGTTTGTATAACAATGTTCCTGACAATATGTACAGATTTAGAGTTTCGGACAATTTTAACAAAGTAATAACATTTAAATGTACCGTGACCTGGTCTAATGTTACAGAAATACTTCGTATATTGCGAAAGTGTACATCCCTTAGATGCGTTAATGCGATCTCTGTCAGTTTTGTTGTCCATCTGTGTACATTAACCTCATTCTTCAGCATAATCGGTATTGTTAACGCAATTAAGGCTGTTAAACATAATTATGTTGGTATCATAATTAATTGTTAGCATAATGGTTGTAGTATCATAATTTATTAACATAATTGTTTTTGTATCATAACTGATTGTTAACATAACTGGTATTATTAAAATTGCTGAGTGTAACATTATTGGTATTGTTAATGTAATCACTGCTTGCGTAGAACAAAAAGATTGAAATGGTACAGCAAGGTCACCAATGTGGAACTGATGACAAAGAACAAGACAAGAACCAGTGGAACAAGAATTGAGAAGAAGACGCTGGCGATAGTTTGAACAGACATTGACACAACCTTGCTTACATCACTTCCGGGCGTTCTTTATTCTGGAAACCCCAGGGTAAGAGAGAAAGAGGTGTACTGAACAACACTGGAAGACGAGAACTGGAGACAGAAGTGAAAATGATGACGAAGGCAAGGAAAGACCTTGACCTGATGGCACGTGACAGAAGAATCCGGCAAGTGTTTATTGAAGGCCTATGTTCGTTGAGGAGATAAATGGTAATGATGAATGAATGTAATCACACGGTTGATGTAACCAGTTAATGTAACCGGTAGAGTTTTTGCACATAAACACGTGTACAGGATTGTTACTGAACATGATTTATTAATGCAAAATAAATTTTGTGATTTTGAATAGACAAAGTTGAGATAAAATGATGCGCGGAGTGGGAATCAGGAATAAAGAAACATGCAGATTGTGTTTGGGGGAAACTGTTATCAAATGCCATTGACTGGAACACGCGAAGAGAGAGCATAGTTAGGATGCAAAAGAGAACCTGCAAAATAAAGATAGGAGAATAAGCTAAGGCAACAAGTCTCATGAGCAGAGTTTTAAGGACAGTGCGAAATAGAAAGCTGTATCGAGCAAGACTCGCTGTCCTATGTTCCACATGGAACACAAATGACTGACCGACTGCCTGGCTGACTCTCGACTCTATCAGGACATGGATATTAGTCAGTTTGTTTTTAACCTGGTCGTAGAATTCATACGACAGGAAAGAGTTTATCAGAGTGCGCCATCAAGACAAGAGACAGAAGACGTTGGAGATCCATTACAGAAAACCTTTGTTGGGGAGATGGTAGTTGATGATGATGAGAATTCTTAAAATTATACAAAGCGATATTTCTGTGAGTATCTTGTAGATCCTGGTGGTCTCTGAGGAGGCAAAGACAGAATAAGAATGCTGCACCTTTCGACAGGCAGTAAGAGGCGACAAATATGAAAGTGTACATGGTAACTAGCATCCTCATCACGTGAAACAAGTTGCTATAGAAATCACTGCTATAGAAGCTCATGCATGCTCTCTTGCAGGATTCTTGCATGTGGATCAGCTGCTGTTGTGACAGCATGCTCCATTTACAGTAAAATAGGAGATGATGGTATCTGTGTGATCTTGTTTGTTTGTTTATTCATATTTCAAGATGCATTTATGTTTGATAGTGTCTGCCTGCTCTGTGTCATATTTGAGAAGTCTCATACAATCATAAGACTTTCTGTTTACGACTGAACAAGTAAACGAATAACATAACATATTTATCTGATGTGTTTTTTTGTGTGTGATCAGCCTTGTTATTCGTTTAATGTTCTATTTTTAATCGGTTAATTGGTGGTTAAAAGACAAAGAAGAAGCATAATATTGTCCACATTTCACCCTTCAGCACAGTGGGAAAAGGGGTTAATTCCATTTTTCTTAAAGTCATATAGGACTGACGGCTGCCCAAGTCTGGCGCAGCTAATCCACACGAGTTAGCGAACTCTAGTTACCTGTATCAGAAAAGCAGACATGCTAACACCAATGCCGTTGAGGGAATCATTGGAAAGTTCGGTTAGGCATAGACTAGTCAATCCACTACTATTCTGAGTGACAGAAGAAAGATGACAAGATGAAAAAATATATATCAAGTTGATTTCATCTAAATCATATAAACATATGTGCAGTTTTTTTCATGCTTTACGTTCTTGTTTATTAAATATCCTACTTTATACTAATTTGGTCAATTATATGTTCTTCAACATACAAGTAATGCCGACATTCAGTTGCCTTAGCACACAAAATAAGAAAATTTTGCATTTAACATGAAACTGACAATCACTTTTTTGTTTTGTTTGAACTGATGGATGATAGTCTTTGTACCCTTCTCTGATAGAAAGATACATTAGTCATTCTACAACCGAATAATAAATTGTAACAATCATTAATTCGTATATTGTCTTCTTACTAAATCTTTTCTGGGGTAGAGGGGGTAGCTGTTTGTTTCTTATCCCTACTTAGTATTTACTCTCGTTTACCCGGAACGGAAGACTTTTGCGTATTTAATGCATGGTTGCCTGCTTCGACGGGGTGATATATATATATATATGAAGTTTATTTTGCCATATCTCTTCCTTAGCTCCAGCTTTCTTTCCTCTCCCTGACGAAGACCTTGTGGCCGCAACGTCTTTGACTTTTGTCCTAATGAAAAAAAAACGGTAAAGAATCCCGTTACACGCCCATTGAGATATATTGGGAATATGGTGTTAGGCCCATATTATCTTGACCATCGTCTTTTGTCCTAATATAGACGCAATACCTTTCCCATTTAAAAAAAAAAAATAACTCCACCCTTCACCACGTCTTATGTCAGTCCTCCTCATCTTCGTATAACCTACCAGTGCAGCACGGACAAGTCTTGTTGATTAAATAATTATATTATAATATCCAGCTAGTCTAGCCCTGTGTAATTCCCGGGAAATTCTATCACAGCCCTCCCAAATTACATCTATAGTAACTTTAATCTTCTACATGTCTTTTGCTGTGTTCTATGTAGTTCCCTGGAGATTCGAACACAGCCCAACCAAATTACATCTATAGTAATTTTAATCTTCTACATGTCTTTAGCTTTGTTTCGTGGTTTCTCTGAGGAGACTTAGACAACGGCTGTCGCAGGCATTCTCGTACGTGGCGATTAAAATGAGGTTGTACATTGGGCTGGCAACATCCTTATTCAAAATAAACTGTTACAGGAACTACACCTGCAAGCGCATATGAATGCTGGGATGCAATCTTCCTGTGCAAGGGAACCAGTAGCAGTTGTTGTCCTATGCTCTAGGGCAGCTATTTTCAACCGGTGTGCCGCAACAAACTGGTGTTTCCTCGAAGGGTCGGTCCGCGGATGTGCCCCAGCAAACTGGTGTTGCCTCGAAGGGTCGGTCCGCGGATGTGCCCCAGCAAACTGGTGTTGCCTCGAAGGGTCGGTCCGCGGATGTGCCGCAGCAAACTGGTGTTGCCTCGAAGGGTCGGTCCGCGGATGTGCCGCAACAAACTGGTGTTGCCTCGAAGGGTCGGTCCGCGGATGTGCCCCAGCAAACTGGTGTTGCCTCGAAGGGTCGGTCCGCGGATGTGCCGCAGCAAACTGGTGTTGCCTCGAAGGGTCGGTCCGCGGATGTGCCGCAACAAACTGGTGTTGCCTCGAAGGGTCGGTCCGCGGATGTGCCGCAACAAACTGGTGTTGCCTCGAAGGGTCGGTCCGCGGATGTGCCGCAACAAACTGGTGTTGCCTCGAAGGGTCGGTCCGCGGATGTGCCGCAGCAAACTGGTGTTGCCTCGAAGGGTCGGTCCGCGGATGTGCCCCAGCAAACTGGTGTTGCCTCGAAGGGTCGGCCCGCGGTTGTGCCGCAGCAAACTGGTGTTGCCTCGAAGAGTCGGTCCGCGGATGTGCCGCAGCAAACTGGTGTTGCCTCGAAGGGTCGGTCCGCGGATGTGCCGCAGCAAACTGGTGTTGCCTCGAAGGGTCGGTCCGCGGATGTGCCGCAGCAAACTGGTGTTGCCTCGAAGGGTCGGTCCGCGGATGTGCCGCAGCAAACTGGTGTTGCCTCGAAGGGTGCCTAGACGTACAGATTGTCGGCCATATTAGGGCGCAAACTGAAAGATCTAAATAAAAACTCAGAGAAACTCTCTCTCTCTCTCTCTCTCTCTCTCTCTCTCTCTCTCTCTCTCTCTCTCTCTCTCTCTCTCTCTCTCTGTGAATATATATATATATATATATATATATATATATATATATATATATATATATATATATATATATATATATACAGTATATATATATACAGTATATATATATATACAGTATATATATGTTAAGAGGTCCGTACTTTGTTTTAAGTCATGAAATTCTATTTTGTGTTTTACGATAAGAATTTTTTAACATTCTGTTTCCTATGCCAAGAGGTGCTAATATTATTTTGTTTTCTGTTACGGCATAAGATTGTATTATTCGGTTTTCTGCTAGTGCTAGATATTTGTAATATTTGGATGTCCATTGAACACGTGAATTTTTTTTTTAATTTTTTTTTTAAACAGGGAGAGATTTTTATATTTTGTTTCGTGCTAAGAAGTCAGTTTTTAAAACGCTCTCTGTTTTAGCGATAAAAATCAAATAAAATGTTGGAATATCTCAACAGAAAAACAATATGCTAAAATTTATCATCATGCTTCTATTTAGATTTTCTAATATCTTTTTTGTTTTTTATATAAAATATTCTAACACTTTTGTTTTGCTTTGTTTTGTTTTTAAAGACATAATTCTAAAATTGTTAATGCCGTTATCTCAAGACATTCTAGAACTTGTGTTTATATTTTTAACTCGGCTGACAGACATTATATTATTACTGTATTTTTTATCTCGTAATGTCAAAAAGAGGTGTGTCGCGTCCCTGGTCTTTCTATGGTAGGGCTTAATGAAGCCGTGATCCAGATATTCTTCAGCGTATTATTGTTCATTTTCTTGTCAACCACTTCATTGATTTGTTGGGACTCGCACAATCATATCAAGCTGGTAATTCTCCATAATAAACACTTTAATAGCAATGACTGACATTTGCTTTTTTGTCTTGTGTTTTCATGTTCGTGTTTTTTATTCTGAGTTCATTTTTATTATAGTTTTGTCCCTGACTACTAAACTTGTTACTGTCACGGGTCTGCGATTCAAAATGTAAGGTTTGGTTGCTTTTATATTTGTTGCTGTGTAGGAATGATAACTGGGACAGTTTGCTGTGTTGTACAGACCGAAATAGCCTCAATCTGACAACTGCTTTCTTTGAACATGTTCAAGTTGACGTCTGAGAGTTCACGAAGTACAGTGCCGGATTAAGGTTTTCTAGGACCCTAAGCCGTGAAAATATTTATGGCGTCTCCATTCCTACACAAGGAGAAACTAAAAAAAAAAATTTTTGTTTGTTTTAAATTAAGACAGAAAATATGTTATCTCACGAATTTAATTTATAGTCATATTAAATGATTGGCTTAAAAAAAAGGCTTATTTCGTTTTTCTGATAGTGAAATACGTTATTCGGTCCAAGAATTTAACAAAAAGATAACATATTTTACATTATTGTTACAGTAAAAGTACAAATGGTTACACTTCCTCATGCAGGACTGCTGAATTCCAGACGCCCCTGGAGTGGACAATGAACATTTAATCGAGTGGAAAAACACCTAGTGTTGCCATCATGGCAGGTCAAAATACTCGTACATGCAGATCGAAATGGTCATTCGCTGCGCAACCCCTTTTGTGTTAAATATATGTGGAGAGTGTGAATATAGCTTATATATATATATATATATGCCCAATGGGCTGATCACCCGTTGGCTTGTCACACCGATTACGGAAACAACGGCAGATGGATCTATTTGTTGTTGCCCTAAAGACGCCGCTAGGCGTGATGGGAAACTACAACAGAGAAAATCAATCTGCTGTTGCCCTTAAGACGCCACAAGGCGTGATGGCCTCTGACTGCTTGGTCGGTCTTTGGCTAAGGACGGAAGAAGAAGAAGATATATATATATATATATATATATATATATATATATATATATATATATATATATATATATATATATATTTTTTTTATATATTTATTTATATATATATATTTTTTATATATTTATATATATATTTATATATATTTATATATATATATTTATATATATATATATATAGTGAATATGATGCCTTACTTCATGAGAAGCAAACCCGTTTAGGGAAGATGTTGAAAATGCCCGTCGCCGGCGATCAGGCACATTTGTAAGCGACGCACCATATTTGGAGAAAGATGGTGTAACACGTGACACGTCGAAAAAGGAATATAAATGAAATCCAAATATTCTGTGAAGATAAGATTATGAGAAAGGATTGTGGACACGCAGATCGCCAGATCTCACTCTGCCAGACCATTCCTTATGCGACCCTCTCTGAGAAAATATGTATAGCTCAAAGAGACACAGCAGACGTGAGATTGCAACAATTTCCGATGACAATATGGAGCGTCACGTAAAAATATGCAAGGTAGCCGCCGACGGACATTCTCAACATCTCTAATGGGATTTGCTTCTCATGAGGAAAGGCATCATATCCACTATATATCGTTTTACTATACATACTCTCCACATTTAATAAAAACGGGGTTGCACGTGCTGGGTGTTCTTTAATTAGTAATCCAGTCTTGGTGTTGTACCATCGTCTCTTAGTGGTAGCGAAACACACCTTAGAATTTCTGTGTGGTAAATTGTTATTCTATTATTTATTTTGTTATTGGTAGTAAAACCATGGATTTGGAGCGGAGCCCGGAGCTGGAGCTCGGAGCAGGGAAGCAGCAGGTTTTTTTTTCCGGGAGCTGGAGCGTAGTCTGAGCACAGAAAATGTTGACTACTACGCTGCTAACGCTTTTTTTTTTCATTGTCAAATAATGATATACTAAATATGTAGAAATGAAATAAAATCTTTAATAGTTTGTTTTATTCAAAACCTGAGTTAATTATTACATTTTTCCCCATATATTTTCAAGATAAATTTAAGTCGGAAAAATAAATATCACATTCTTAAATTAAAAAAAAAAAACATAGATGTACACCTGTATGATGACAGATCAGCTTGGTCTATACTCAAATTAACATCACTTTTGTATTACTTAAATGTTTTAAGCAACAAATGTTGGCAACACTTGAATTTTTTAAATTAGAAATGTCATTTTGTTAAGTAACGTCATATTTATTTAAAAACAAATCAGCTCCTTTCCGTCAAGTTTCCTCATCATCATCATCATCATCATCAATATCGTCGTCGTCAATAATTTTGCTCTCCTTACGGAGCATGGAACCACCAGGGAAGGTGGTCCTCTTGCAGGAAGCCAGCACCAAACATTCGCGTGCTCTTGCAGCTGTGGTTTCTATGGCAACTTATATCAAACTAGTGTCAAAGGTCGTCATAAGACGGCAATTACATTCAAAAGCACCAATACCTAACGGCAATTTTATTTATTCACACGTATTTTAAAAAACCAAAATATTTGTTTTACATCTGATGTTAAAAGTCTGAACTTGACAAAAAAGCATCTTCATTTTCTGTTATTTTAATCTGGTACAACTTAAATCATGGATCTCCGCATCTTCCTGTCTCCAGTTCATGTACTGTTTATCAGTTGTGGTGTTGACTTCTTTCCATACAGTAGAATCAAACTGTTCATGCACACCGTCATTTGCGCATTCTTCTTTGGTAAGTGTTACTATTTTCGGGAGAGTACCTAAATAAGGGAAACAATACAACTGACGTCTAACTTTCAACCACAGTTGCTTCCCTTAGCGTTACGCATTGACAGAAAAAGCTGGGATTTTACATATAGGATGATAAGGCTGTCATCCCCATCTAACATCATATTTGTCACCTTGTACGACCTGCATGAGGGTGAGGTAGTCCAATTTTTTCCTTTGTCTGATAATAGACCCTCGGTAACTACACGGGGCAAGTTTCAAGCTTACATTTGTTATTTATAAACAAATAAAAATTATTACTAATTAATCAGACTTAAGGGGTAACTCTTCACTAGTAATACTAGTATACATAAACAGATAAATTGTGAGATAAAAATGTAATACTCTTTTTGTTTATTATTTTTAGAAGGCTATGACACAAAAAAAACAACCAAACAAACAAATTATTTGGTTGCGGTAAAACTACAAGCAAATTCTGCCAAGGCATCAACAGTAAATTCAAGTCTTCCCACCTGATTGATGGCCGATTGACGGAACTAGATCTTAATGATGGCTTTATATTTGAATTTTAAAGGCCCAACTTGGGCTTTTTGTGTAAAGGATAGAATAAATGGAGACATGCAAGGAGGAAAAGGAAGTGAATGGCGAGCTCCAACAAAGATGAATACAGCAAGTATTTTGAACTGTCAGGCACCATGTTCCATATGGAGCGAAAAGGGAATGATGATGATGATGAATTCTTCAGAAAAGATGATAACTTCGAAAAGGAGTTGTATAAACAGGAAAGACACTGACAGGTTTTTGTGAATCATAATTGTAATGAAGTATTACTCAACATAAAGTTTTGTGAGGCAATGGAAACTACTGATAGGCTAAACGTTAAGAATATTCTTGAGGCCATTCGCTGTAGCTCCACCCCTTAAAACATAACACACAAAAACAATGATTCGGAGCGGAGCAATTCAAAAAATTTGATTGCTCTAAATCCCTGAGTAAAACGGTGGTGTGAACGAAAATAGGTCGTACACGTCCTTTGGAAATAGAACTGACGTACGTTACTACAATAAGAACCTCATCAGGGACAAAAAGACGAAAAGAGTAGAGAAAAGAAAGTGAGAATACGCTGGATGCATAAACAATAGAACAAAAAACTTTTCTTCTTCAAGTACCATGCCTAATGACGTAGGTGATAACATCTCTTCTTATCATCCTATCTCCAGTACTTACTTCCTTAGTTGTTCCACTTCTACCTTGGGTTTTAGAGCTTAGCCATAGATAGAACGTCATGCTATTCTGTCGGCTATCGTACTTTTGGCCTGGTTCCAGTCCAGTCCTCGGTTCCTCGGAGAATGTCTGATGTTGTCCTCCCAGAGAACTATGGGTCGTCAAGGAAGTCTGGATCCTTAGTTCTTGGTTTCCCATGTTTGTCGTGGTACCTATCTTCTATTCTGCAGACATGGTCAAACCATTGTAACTGGGAGTGTTCCACTCGGGTCTGTAGAGGCTGGATTTCGGTGCTGTGACGTATCGTCTGGTGGCGGACCCTGTCCTTTCTTGTCGCCTAGACCACCTTCCGCAAATACCTCATTTCTGAGGTTTGAAGCTGGCTCTTGTGGGCTGTAGTCAGTGCCCGCGACTCACATCCGTACGTCAAGACTGGAGCATGAGTGGAGCCGTATGCATTCATCTTCGTCCTGTTGTTGTCGTAAAACGTGTGTGTAAACCCACTTCTTTGTTAATACACTATGTCGAGATACAAATATGCCCAGCCAATCAACGTAAAACAGACTCTGAGACAGGACAGATTAAATTACACGAAGTATACGTCATCTTGTTCCCCCAAGATGACGGCAGACAGAATAAAATTAGGCATAAGCCCTGTTTTTCGGGACTCGGTCACGGAATGTACCAAACCGCCGAGAACCAATCAAAAGGCTTCCTTACGCACTGGCAGATTCCCTGCGTCTACTTATATAAACGGGCGCGTTTTATTCAAAGAAAAAACACACACAAACACGAAGGCCAGCTCGACCGACATACTGGGAAAGAGAAAGCTGTCAAGGCTGATTTATGCTTAGCTGCATGAACGGGCAGACTTGCTTCACTAAAGTCGAGTCAATCTGGCTTGTATTAATCTTAGAGGGTAGGTAAACTTACTATAAACTGGTAGGAGAATATGCCTACATCATATATAATTATTGTATTTGTTAGTATCATTTATACTACCTACACCTGTATATATTTAATATAACTTTAGGATTTTAGTTTTACTATGAATGTATCAGGTATACTGATTATATTTTAGGGAATACGGTATAATGATTGTATTTCCTGGTATGATGGCTGAAGAAGAAAACCAACCTGAATATAACCTACAACAATATTGTTAGGGTATATTTTACCAGCCAGTATAGCACTTATCAGAGATGGCCTGGTATATTATAGGGGGAAGGAAACGGTTGCATCATACCTAGGTGTACACATTATTGGATGTATTCATGTATTGAATTAGAAAGAACGTTTTGCAAGTAGACACCTGTCTTGTCTCGCTATTGCTTAATCATACTGAGCCATGTTGTCATTCATCCTACATGCAGACACCTGAGACACGCTCATCTCATATACACTAGAAATAGGTGGGCTTGATGACAGAAATTCGACCCTATTTTTCCTTGTTACAGGTTTTATTCGTGTCATCCAACCTGAGGTCGTATGTTCGAGTCAATCCAGCTGCCTGGAACTTCGCAGGAGCACAGTGATTGTACCGGAGCTACATCCTTAGTCCCCCTCAGTCTTGGGTGGGCTAAAGGAACGATCATCAGCGGGGGTTGTGTGCAACAAATTAGGAAGGACAGAACTGTTCTAAGAGATGAGTACACATTAGTACCATTTCCGTCGGCAATTGTGAGCAATTAACGATCAAGGAAGAAAAAGTGATTTAGCGTAGTGAGAGACAAGATTAACAGCACAGCTGATAAATTTTCTATTATTAATTAACAGCACAGCTGATATCCATAATTTTGTTCCTATAATTGGAAGACTTGTCATATATATATATATATATATATATATATATATATATATATATATATGTGTGTGTGTGTGTGTGTGTGTGCGTGCGTGTGTGTGCGTGCGTGCGTGCGTGCGTGCGTGCGTGCGTGCGTGCGTGCGTGCGTGCGTGCGTGCGTGCAAATCCATTGCATTCCATCTTCCAACATCCACCCTTCAGCACAAGAGTAGATAGTGTATATACTTAATAAATAATAAGGAAATTGTATTTGAACGACTTGTCAATTTTATAATTGTTAAGTGAAATATGTTTCCTTGTTTTAATATCACAGTTAGTTACACAGCGGGGTGGCATTTTATGACTGTCTCCACTCTACTAATTTTTCGAGATCAGATCATTCACAGCTGTAACTAATTTGTGATACCCAGTAGTTCTCTCATACACTGGGACTTCACCATTTTCCTGCAGAAATTATATTTCTGTATTGTCAGTACTATACTGATCTTAGAGCCAATAAAAACCTCACGCTACAGTTATCCATTTCGCTTTTGCTGAGGATCCTGCATTTATGGCGTGGAAAAGTTTCCCAGCAGCTGCTCTTTGGTTAGCCAACTCTTCTCTTATGCCTCCATTCTAGTATATTACAGAACCAACGTATTTAAACTGGTGGACCAGCTCCAGAACATGCTCTCCCAACATGATCTGATGTTTTTTTTTCTCTTCTCTTGAGATCACCATGGTTTTCGTCTTGGAGCTGCTGATGACCATCACTCTTTTCTCCAGCTCTACCTTTCAGACTTGTAGGATGGATTGAACGTGTTCTTCTGATATAATAATCAAGACATCATCGGTACAAGCCAGATGTGAAATTCACATTACTGTTTCCGGCTCGATTTCATAATTTCGTTCTTGACTTTTTTCCGTGCCATGATATCAGATGCGCCCTCTATCTCTCTTTCTTTCAATCTACCCTGTTGCCACTCTAGCTTACTTCTTCTCATAACATTCCCAGTGAATATGGATTGCTTCTATCTAACATGAGGAATAAGTTTCCGTTGCGATTTGGCCTTTCAACGCTTCGCCATTTCTCCAAACAAATAATTTTTAAAAAAAAGGTTAAAGGTAGTTCCATAGTAAATACTGCCGTAGGGGAGCGGAACATTAGAAACTTCACTAAACTCGGGGTCTAGCTTTCAGAGCTGGGTGACCAGTTTCCTTCCTCGCTCCCTTTTCCTTTCCTAACTCAAGAGAAGAGCCAGGTACCCATTTACAGCCTCCTTGTTTCGATCCTGGCACCTTTGTTGCGAAAAGCCAGCACTAAAACCGCGCTGCCAATTGGACGCTCAAAACAAATATTACGAGTGGTAAATGGAAATCGTGGGTTGTCACTGGTACATCTCAATGAGAAATGCCGCAGTGACACGGCTATTTTGTCATAAGATCGATATTGGTAATGAGTGATTGCTGTGACAATGTTCATGTGAATTTATGTTTGTGCTGATGTCTTATTGTTTGTGTTTGTACCTATTGTAGTTTATGCTGCTGGTGAGATGTCTTGTGGTAGGTGTGGTTTAATGATATAATCTGGGACTAAAGCAAAAGCGATGATCTTCAGCATCATTTTCCTACTCGCTCCTTATGGAGCAAGGGACAACCACTACAGCTGGTCCCGTGTATGAAGCCTGTACCAAAGCATGCACGCGCTCATGCAGTTGTGATTTCCGTAGCAATGTATTTTACGTGATGATGTTGCCAGCCCTACGCCCAAGCTCATTTTAGTCGTCTCTGACGATACGCCCTGTGGGGGCAGTAACCCTGTGCTTTCTTTGTCTCCTAAGACCGCCCCCCCCCCCCACCCCGAGTAAATACACAGAGCAAAGCAGGTCATGGAGAAGACTAAAGTTACTATTCATGTTGTCATTTGGATGGGCTGTATTCGAATCTCTAATTCCTAATTCGGTTCTGTCTCCCTCTCTCTCTCTTTTCTCTTCTCTTGTGTAGTCTAGTGTGTATCGTCTGGGTGCTTGTGATGAACTCGTCCTGGGTATAGCTTATCGCTGTATCAGTCGTCCATAAAGGCTATAATGTTTGAATTGGTAGTGACCGTCGTGCTAACTTAAGAAGTGATGGTGACTGAAGATTCGTGAAAACAATTATTGTTTTTCTAACTTGCCAGAGAAGGGACAACTTCTAGAAGATAAGGAGCGAACAAAACGATAATCTTTATTTGTACAAGCTGAAGAAACTTGACAGCTTTTTATATTGATGCCGTGAATAACAAGCAAATTAATATATACACTATATGTCACTGTTTTTATAATAAAACAAGCGTAGAAAAGGCAAGAGGGGTTTATATTGCGTTGAGACAGATGTGGAAAACATAACAAATCGAACCGGACACAAAAATTGTCCAGGCAGTCTTACTGTATGGTTCTGCGTCTTGGAGAACGAGAAGGACGATAAGAAAGACAATTAAGAAGTTACATACTTTCGTGAATACGTGCTTGTTCAGAACAAAATAATGACATTGAGATGATTTGGAACTTTGGTTTGGACACCTAGTAATAATAATCACCTACCGTACGTACATGTAACTGCTGATCTCTTGGAAGACATCGTGAGTATGGAACGAAATAGAAACAAGTAGATGAGTGGTGACAGACGTCTTGAAAAAAACTCAGCAATTTGTGTTACTGTGACAGCACACCAAACCACAACACGTGCATTGGTTTGGGAACCAATAATCTGCAAAATGTTGGTGCATATTAAAGGCAATAGACACAGGAAGAACTACCAATCAGCTGTCATCTTCACAACGAAGGTCGGCTGCATTGTATCTCCAACGTTTTCTATTTCTTGCCTTGACAGTGCGCTTTGATAGACTCTTGCGTTTCCATCTCTTGATGTTTTCTTCCCACTTTTGGTTTCAAGTATTCCTTCCAATATGGTTTTCAGCAAGGTTTGTCTTTTTACATGACCAAAATAATTGATCTCCTTATATTTATCTCCTTATAATTGATCTCCTTATATTTTATCTCATTATAATTGATCTCCTTATATTTTATCTCATTATAATTGATCTCCTTATATTTTATCTCATTCATGAATTCTCTTGGTATTTGATAAATTCCTCCTTTATTCCAGTTAATGATATCCACCAAAAGATAGATATAAGTGGATGGAAGCAGACATCATCATCATCAGTTGATAAGATCTCTATGGTGTTGTTTGCTCCACTGTAGTGTATGGAATGTCAACTTGACCTACGCAGTGGTGTGTAGACATGGATTGAGTGTATAATGTGCGAATGATAATAAGGGTTCGTGGTGTTGACAAATGTTCTTTTCTCACACTCATGTATGGCTGGAAGTCATCGACACCAACGACTGTGTACCTTTACTAAAGTTTAATTGGACGTACACACTCGACAGCACAGATAGTGACAAATCACAGGTTGGCATAATACATCATGGTACAGTGGATAAATGGTCTTGCAATGTTACATGGGCACTCATGTAGAATAATAGTATAAAGGACTGTCAGTAGCCAAGCCCTCAGTATCGCCCATACATATATATCATCTGACTTCACTGACTGAGCACGTCAGCTTATAAACAATATTTCAGATGGCTTCTAAACCTAATCTCGTTTAGCGACGATTCTCCAACATAATGTTCAGCACATATTTTTCCATATAATAATATTGAACCGCTAATAACGGGTTCTCATGTGTAGCAGTGATCTCTGGACTAAACAAGCGATAATACGGGCATCCCTTTTCTCTTCTTGAAAGTCACTACATGTTTGGTTCCAAGATGGCTTCACTCGTGAGCTGTCACTCACGTTTGGATACAGATAATGAATCTGTCCTAAAGTTAGTCATTCATAAAACATTTCATTGCTCTGTAGATTTGATCATGAACAATTGACTGCATTCTACAGGATATAGTGCTGCTAGGAATCGAAGTCGTTTTCATCGAGTCAAATATATTCTCTTAGACATTCAAATCGTACCTATCGAAAATGGTGGCTTCGAACGAGAGAGTTCACAAGAGTATCTTTTATTACCTTGGTATCAGAAATATGATTCTGCCATTCCTTGGCAATACGAATAAACACTGGGGTAAAGCATACACGATAGGTCTAGACGACTATCACTTTCCCCACCAATACTGAGATCACTTTTTTTCGGCGACAAGCCGACATAGAAAAACACAGTCCCCATCAGGACGAAGCCAAATCACACCACTCTCTAGCGGCACATCCGCCGAATAGCCTTTGACCTCTCTAGAGACAACAGAACATATAGTTCGACTTAGATATGTAAAGATATACAGATATAAGACAGACTCGTCCTACTCAGACAAACAATACACATAAATTCAGGCCATAGATATTCTGAAGCAAGAACAATCTATTATTACCCAAACAACGAATAAATCGCAGTAAAATGGATTCATCCGCGGAGTTCGATCGAAGAGACGGCACAACTTTCAAGGGAAGTAACTCAATAATGACTTTCCCTTAAGCACTAAAAAATTACCTATTTTGTTTACAAAATATTTGCGAACATAACAAGTATACTAATGTATAATATTGTAAGATATCAAAGACTGCACGTAACAGTCTTACCACACCTCCCGGGAAAAAAAATGGAACTTTTTTTTTTTTTTGCAATACATCTAGGAGCAACGTACAATAGGCTCACAACGCATGAATAATGCGCAGATGAAAATATCAGGAATACCTATAACGCCTAATATGAGGCTAAGTCGACTTATGGAGCGACTGGTGAGAATGTGTCTCATAAACTGAGAGAAATTATTTCTCTACAAGTATATTTTTCCAGGAAGGTGTCATCAAAGTATAATACAATTCTGGCAATTACACAATGCCTAAAAAATTCATATCATCATTTCGTATTAGATATCTTAAATTTATGATTTATGAAGAAAAAAATCATCAAAGCACAGCGGTGAATAAACATCAATGAACCGCTATGTAGTGATACAATCATTATATTATTAAATTACAAATGTGTATCTATCATGATATAGAAAAGGAACTACTATAGAACTAGACATATCAAGAAGTCTAAGCCCTAATAGTTATGTGGAATCATGTGGGCATCTTGACAGAATGTCTGCCATCACATTATCTGATCCACGAATAGCTCGCACAGAGAAATGAAAAGGTTGAAGAGCAATTGCATATCGAGTAGACCTCGAGCTCTTCAAATTCTTACTCTGTATAGCAGTAAGAGCTTTTTGGTCGGTTTCTACTATGAAATGTGCGCCTAGAAGGAATCTCTGTAGTTTGAGGATCGACCAAACCATAGCTAATAGCTCACGGTCTAAAACCGAATAATTCCTTTCTGCCGCATTAAGTTTTCTGGAAATATACATTACAGGATGCAGAGTTCCAGAGTACTCTTGCATTAGTGCCGCTCCAATCCCAGTGGATGAAGCGTCACTACGAAGAACGAATGTCTTATCTTTAGTAGGTAGCACTAAAATAGGTGGTGTTGAAAACAATGTTTTAATCTTATCCAGAGAGCATTGGCATTCCTGAGACCAGTGGACCACATTAGGCGAACCTTTCTTTAGAAGTGTTGAAAGAGGTGCCATGATAGAGGATAGATTCTGAATGAATCTGCCATAAAATTGAATAAGACCTAACAGACTTCTCACCTGTTTTTTAGTCTTAGGGATTGAGATGTTAAGTATCTTACTAGTATTATGGTCCTCTGTCTTTAGGAAACCATGACCAACTCGGTGGCCTAGGAAAGAAATTTCGCTAAAACCAATATAGGCTTTAGAGGGTTTCGCTGTCAGGTTGTGCTCACGCAAAGTAGACAGCAATTCATCTAACCCTGAATAGTGATCTTCCCAAGTATCGCTGAAAAGACAGATGTCGTCTAGATATGCAATGACATCTGACCGATAAGATAGGATTCGGCGCATCATGCGTACGAATGTAGCTGGTGCGTTCATAAGACCGAAAGGCATAAAATTCCATTGGAACAAACCTCTAGGTGTTGAAAAAGCCGTGAGAGGTTTGGCGCGTTCAGATAAAGGAACTTGCCAATATCCTTTAGACAAATCAAGTTTAGTGAAAAAATGAGATTTGGAGAGTCGAGTAAGTAGCTCTTCCAGTAAAGGCATAGGTTCGGCATCGAACTTCGTTACTTGATTCAATTTTCGATAGTCAACGCAAAGACGTATGTTATTGTCTTTTTTTCGAACAATAACCATCGGCGAAGAATATGCAGAGGTGGATGGTTCGATTATTTTCAAATCTATCATCTCATCCAACTCTTTCTCGACCTGTGCTTGAAAATGTATAGGTATAGGATAAGGTCTAACCCTAATAGGAGTATGGTCAGTAAGAACAATGTCATGTTCAATGACATGCGTTTGTCCAGGGATGTCAGTGAGTACATCCTGAAATGTTTGCAACATAGTTGAAACTTGTCGCTGTTCTCCTAGAGACAAATCAGGAGAGACAGTAACGTTCTTCCATGATTCACTAGAATGAAGTGGGATCATTGGAAGAGGAAGATTTACATCTGAAAAACTTGTTTCCTCATCCTGTATCACGGACAGTGATGAGTAATGACCATGTTGTACTGGAGAATTGTCCGTTGCTTGGAAAATGGGTTGCAAATAATCCGGACGTTCATGGAATTCAGTAAGCATATTGATGTGGAAGGTTTTATGCTTCCCATCAATATCGACAATATAGTCGACATCGGAAATTTTCGATATTATATCGTACGGACCTTTCCAAGAAATAAGTAATCTGTTTTCCCTACAAGGTAGTAATACAAATGCTTTGTCACCAGGACAAAGTTGTCGTAAGCATCTCTTCTTATTGGCAAATTGCCTTGCCTTCTGTTTCGCAAATTCAGAAGAAGAAGTTGCTAATTTGCATGCTTCGATAATTTTTTTGTCTCAACGCGATGACATATTCGTAGGATGACTTTGTGTCATCGTCAATATTGTCAGATGTAATGAGATCGTGAAGCAACGACATAGGGCCACGCGGACGCGCGCCAAAGACGAGTTCAAAGGGAGAAAATCCCGTATGTTCATTGGGTACCTCTCTGTAAGCGAAGAGGGCCGCAGGTAAAACTCTGTCCCAGTCTTGAGGATGATCCTCAGTTATCTTCCCCAGTAAGTTTTTAAGTGTTCTATTAAGGCGTTCGACCATACCATTAGACATTGGATGGTAGATACTACTTAAAGATCTATCTATCTGCAGAGTAGACATTACTTGAGACATGGTATCTGATATTAGTTGGGTGCCATGGTCTGACAATATCTCTCCGGGGAACCCCAGACGAGAAAATATAAGCCAAAGAGCATCTGCAATATCAGCAGTAGTAATGCTCTTCAGAGGAATAGCCTCTGGCCAACGTGTGCACATATCAACACACGTCAAGATAAACTGATGTCCTCTGGCAGACTTGATCTTAAATGGACCAATAATGTCTATGGCCATTTTTTGGAACGGCCGAATAGGAATGTCCGCCGCCTGAATGGGTGCAGCATGCCGTGGACCTTTGGATTTAACTTCCTGACATACTTTACAAGATCGACAATAAATCCGTATGTCCTTGTTTACCAATGGCCAAAAGAAAGCCGCAAGGACTCTTGACTTAGTACGGGAAAAACCCATGTGTCCAGCACACTGAGAGTCGTGAGCGTGCTGCAAAATTTTAACTCTCAAATTCTTGGGAACCAGGATTTGAGAATGACTTGACGTAATGGAGTCTTGAACCATACGTACAAGTACGCCATTCTTCTTTGTAATCCACGATTTACGACTTGTGTCTTTATTCGGATCACCTTTAGTTGCAAGAATGAAGAATTTCTTCAGAGTGGGATCATCTTCTTGCTGTTTTATAAACGAGTCACGAGAAATTACCAAGGGATTATCTTGGTTATGCACTTCATTATCTTCAGTAGATGAAGTTTGAGGCATATTAAGAGCCTGAGCTCTAGTGACTACAGCGTTAGCAATCTGCATGTTTTGCCTTTCCCACGTGGAAATTTGTTGCGGAGTGCATTCTTTGACTCCATGAATGCGACCGATGATGAGGTCAGCGATCGGATTCGGAAGAAGACATGCGTGTACATCTCCTGTAAAGAAAGGAGTAGCAATCCTAATGATAGCAGTAGAGTATTTCTCTAATGTGCCGCCAAATGTTACACATTTGACTACTTGTCCAGTGGCACGGGAAGGATCTACGAGTGACTGCCTAACACCAATTGTGGTGCATCCAGAATCAAATAGCACAGAGACTGGATTGTTATTCACTAAACCCTTATGTAAGACAAGAGAACCTCTTCCATCATGCGCGACTGATGCCGGAAGAGCAGGAAGAGGATGGCCACAGCTTAAAGTAGACACTGTGGTTGGCTCAAATAACGTTTTGCATTGGGGGCACTGAGATGCTCTCCCAAAATCAAAAGCGGCACATGCCATATTACTAGCATCATTATTATCTTTACTCTGTTTATAGGCTTCATGGGACTCTTGTTGTGCAGAGTTTGCCTGAAAATGTGGTTTATGTCTTTTGTTTTGAGATCTACCTCGGTTATTATCACCTCTGTAGTTATTGTTACCTCTATTGTAACCCCTATTTGGGTTTGAGTCATAGTTCCCTTGGTTACCATTATCATATTCATTATAATGAGTATCTCTGTAATTATGATCTTGTTGACTCCAAGACGGATAACCCTGATAGTTTCTATAATTACTTCCTCTACGGAAATTCCTATAATTATGACCACCCCTGTGTCGAGAGCTATCAGCTCGTCTCCAGTTCTTTGAAGAAGAACCCTGAAATGATTGGTTACCTTGGTTTTGATAACTATTATGGTTACCTTTTTTATCAAATCTGTTTTGAGGTCCCTGAAATCTGTGTGAATAATTGGGATTGTATGGTGTTGCTGAAGCAACTGGCATACTCTCCTTAATCTTAGTGTTGCCAAAAGTCACGTCGGGGTGTGCAGTGACATATTGGGAACAATATTCTTCCATTTCTTTTAGAGATTTGGGTTTACGCTCATGTATAAATTCAAGGAAAGGTTTGTTCACACATGACATAATCTTATCTCTGAGCAACAAATCCATAAGTCCTTCATACGTTTTTTTCTGTTTTGGAAAGCTCAATCCAACGATCAACTGTGAGACGTGCCTTTGCAGTGAATTCTGAGAATTCTACACCCGTCTCAGGCACCATCGTTTTAAATAAAAGGCGATAGCCTTCCTCACTTAGCTGATATTTTTTTTATCAAAGCCGCCCTAATGACATCATAATTATCCTTATCTGCTTCTCCTACAAGGCATAATCTAGTCAAAGATTCACCTTTCAAGTTTTCTGATAATTGATTAGCGTATTGTGATTTATCCACATTATGTGTACGACAAGAACGTTCAAATCTATCCAGCCAGAATGTAATATCGTCACTGGACTGATTGAACGGTGGAACCTTAACCTTGTAAGTAGAAGGTTTACCATTACCACTAGATGCCTGATTAACATTACTCATACTTGTCAATCTCAATTTCTCTAACTCAAATTCATGTTCTCTTATTGCTTTTTTCTCTTCAGCATCTAATCTTTTTTGTTCAGCCTCCCTGTCTAATCTTTTTTGTTCAGCTTCACTGTCTAATCTTTTTTTGTTCAGCTTCACTGTCTAATCTTTTTTGTTCCGCAGCAGCTTCTCTTTCTAATTTTTTTTTGTTCAGCTTCCCTGTCTAATCTTTTTTGTTCCGCAGCAGCTTCTCTTTCTAATTTTTTTTGTTCAGCTTCACTGTCTAATCTTTTTTGTTCAGCTTCATTGTCTAATCTTTTTTGTTCCGCAGCAGCTTCTCTTTCTAATTTTTTTTTGTTCAGCTTCAAATCTCCTTTCCTCCACCTGCATCTGTAATTTCTTTTGTTCAGCAGCAGCCTCAGCTTCTCTTTCTAATCTTTTCTCTTCTGCCATAGCTCTTCTCTCTTCTGCAGCTAATGCTTTGTCATATTGAGCAACAGCCCATTGTTCTAATTGTTGACCAGTCTTATCAAGGGCTTTCCCTTGTGTAATGAAGTATTCCAATGTAGACATGATGTCTAACAATAATACTAATCACCTGAAATAATAATAATACCACAAGTTCTTAATGACTTGATTAATCAGTATACTATCCCAATATCTGTGGGTCACAAGCCTTAATAAGGTCTTGTATAACAGTAATAATAATCAGGTACTGGTTTATACCATAATCCAAGTGCAGTGCACAGGCAATTGTGTCTTATGAAATATACCTATATAAAACATATGTCAACCAACAGAATACATAAAGTACAAATAGGACTGACAATACAAGAACGTTTGCAGAAATCAAAATAAATCAAATAGGGAAAATGAAAATAATCACTGAATCTGCAAAGAATAACAACACCAATGACGTCACAGTATATGAATATAAATTGTGAATAGAACTGAAAGATAGAAAAGGTTAGACCAACAAATTACAAACAAATCAAAACAAAACTAAAGAACAAAGAAATATTACAAAAATAACAATAATTACAGACTTCACAGCTAACACAAAAGCAACAGTTGTCGCAGCAAATTTTCAATCAAGAAAATTGCACCTATAGAAAACGCCCACAACGGACCCTCTATGACGTGGGATATTCTGTTGTGAGGACGCCGCCCAACCTTAAACACAACCCGCTGACATAGAAACTAACATACTATACAAACAAATAACATGTAAACATAAATATATATATAAATTATGTGTATGATAGTATGTGTTGCAAAATAGGCTCAGTTTTACAGTAATGGCAAAGTTATTTTTATGAAAATAAACAAACTGCCACTTTATTCAATTAAACATTCTGGCCTTAAATATTAAAGTTCATATATGGAAAACAAGAAGATCCATCGATGAAAATAGGACTTCTTAGTTCACAAATACTGTCTTCCTGTTAATATTGACAAGAATTGATCCAACTGTTCTGTGAAACTCTGTAATGTCTAATGTAAAAATGTCAACAACGCTGACCTACATACTGCATTCACTTGACAGGTCACGTGACGAAGTGTTGACAAAGAGCAAACCAATACTGCAAGTGTGTCGTATCAGCCACAGGAAACGGTCTGGTATCGGTAATCTGTTGACTTCTGAACTTCTGCGAGGTCAAACCCAGAAAGCTGGTCCACCAGTTGATAAATTCCTCCTTTATTCCAGTTAATGATATCCACCAAAAGATAGATATAAGTGGATGGAAGCAGACATCATCATCATCAGTTGATAAGATCTCTATGGTGTTGTTTGCTCCACTGTAGTGTATGGAATGTCAACTTGACCTACGCAGTGGTGTGTAGACATGGATTGAGTGTATAATGTGCGAATGATAATAAGGGTTCGTGGTGTTGACAAATGTTCTTTTCTCACACTCATGTATGGCTGGAAGTCATCGACACCAACGACTGTGTACCTTTACTAAAGTTTAATTGGACGTACACACTCGACAGCACAGATAGTGACAAATCACAGGTTGGCATAATACATCATGGTACAGTGGATAAATGGTCTTGCAATGTTACATGGGCACTCATGTAGAATAATAGTATAAAGGACTGTCAGTAGCCAAGCCCTCAGTATCGCCCATACATATATATATCATCTGACTTCACTGACTGAGCACGTCAGCTTATAAACAATATTTCAGATGGCTTCTAAACCTAATCTCGTTTAGCGACGATTCTCCAACATAATGTTCAGCACATATTTTTCCATATAATAATATTGAACCGCTAATAACGGGTTCTCATGTGTAGCAGTGATCTCTGGACTAAACAAGCGATAATACGGGCATCCCTTTTCTCTTCTTGAAAGTCACTACATGTTTGGTTCCAAGATGGCTTCACTCGTGAGCTGTCACTCACGTTTGGATACAGATAATGAATCTGTCCTAAAGTTAGTCATTCATAAAACATTTCATTGCTCTGTAGATTTGATCATGAACAATTGACTGCATTCTACAGGATATAGTGCTGCTAGGAATCGAAGTCGTTTTCATCGAGTCAAATATATTCTCTTAGACATTCAAATCGTACCTATCGAAAATGGTGGCTTCGAACGAGAGAGTTCACAAGAGTATCTTTTATTACCTTGGTATCAGAAATATGATTCTGCCATTCCTTGGCAATACGAATAAACACTGGGGTAAAGCATACACGATAGGTCTAGACGACTATCACTTTCCCCACCAATACTGAGATCACTTTTTTTCGGCGACAAGCCGACATAGAAAAACACAGTCCCCATCAGGACGAAGCCAAATCACACCACTCTCTAGCGGCACATCCGCCGAATAGCCTTTGACCTCTCTAGAGACAACAGAACATATAGTTCGACTTAGATATGTAAAGATATACAGATATAAGACAGACTCGTCCTACTCAGACAAACAATACACATAAATTCAGGCCATAGATATTCTGAAGCAAGAACAATCTATTATTACCCAAACAACGAATAAATCGCAGTAAAATGGATTCATCCGCGGAGTTCGATCGAAGAGACGGCACAACTTTCAAGGGCGAACATAACAAGTATACTAATGTATAATATTGTAAGATATCAAAGACTGCATGTAAGTAACTCAAGGTTATGAAAACATCGACATCACACAACAGAAATGGAATCCAGTGGAATCTGACTAACCAGCTTGGTGATCTGGATTTTGCAGATGTCTTGGCTCTTCTATCCCATAACCATCATCAGATGCAAGAGAAAATGAAAATTCTCGATAAGAGCTCACAACAAGTGCGCCTGAAAATACACAGGGAAAAGACAAAGATTATGAGAATACATCCAAGAAATGATAACAAGGTTGAACTTGAAGAAACACCACTAAAAGATGTAGAATCATACACATATCTTAGAAGTAATATAGACAAAGTTGGAGGAACAGACAGTAATATCAACATAAGAATACAAAAAGCAAGAGGAGCTTTCATTGCATTGGGAAACATATGGAGAACAAGAGAAATCAAGTCCAACACGACAATAAGAATCTTCAACTCAAATGTGAAGTCAGTCCTATTGTATGGCTCTGAGACATGGAGTGCAACAAAAACAACAACCAAAAAGCTACAAACTTTTATAAACGGGTGCTTGCGTAGAATAGAAGGACTGAAATGGTATGACAAAGTCACAAATGTGAAATTGATGACAAGAACCAGACAAGTGCCAGTGAAACAAGAGTTGAGAAGAAGACAGTAGCGATGGTTAGGACACACATTGAGGAAACCTGTTGCTAGCATTACAAGGCAGTCCTTGTTCTGAAATCCACAGGGAAAGAGAGGCAGAGGTAGACCAAAAAACACATAGAGAAGAGAACTGGATACAGAGATGAAAATGACGAGGAAAACATGGAAAGAAATTGAGCGGATGGCACAGGACAGGAAGACTTGGCACGTTTTGTTGAAGGCCTATGCTCCTTGGGGAGCTAAAGGGTATTGATTGATTGATTGAACCTAGTAGGGTGAAGTCTCTAACACTCTACTCCCCTACGAACGTATCTCCTTTACACGCAGAATTGTTTACGTTCTGCAAGGTAAATGCGATAATACCAGGTAATTAGACCGGACAGCCAATTATACGTCATCACATTAGCCGGCTGACCCCTTTGAACGTCACGGTCCAACATTTGACAGGTGGATGGCGACCATCCCTGTGTTTGCACAAGGCGGCAGTGCACGATAGACTTAAAGAAAGCTACATTGTCTGTCGGCGACCTTGTCTGGTGGACAGACGAAAACATGATAAACACGTAATTCGCTTCCGCTGGCCCCTGTCTGTATCAAGATTACAGATAACCCGTCTGGGCGGAAGGTATTATCGAGGGATGAGTCACAGATTGTTTGAATGAAGATGCCATCGGAAGTATTACGACTTATTAGACAGAGGACAGGCGTGGAATATTAAATTTAATATTTTAAACACGTGGGGGATTTTTTGAATTAAACACCCCGACCCACATAGTCTTCTTCTTCTTTAATCCATAACCGCCAACCGTCAAAGCAGTCAGCGGCCATCACGCCTGGTCGCGTCCTCTAGGGCAGCAACAAATTGATTCCACCTTGCTCGGTCGGCGGCCATCCTTCGTACAGTGCCCCAACACTGGTTCATTCTTTGCATCTCGGCTTCCACAGTTCTCCGTAAAATAATATTAGACAAACATAAAGGTATGTTTTCAGGCACTCGTAAGAAATAAAGAAGTAGAACACTTAGACAACAGAAAAACAACAGTTCTCCGCCAAGTTGTTTTTGGTCGGCCTCTCTTTCGCTTTCCCTCGGGGGTCCATAGCATAGCTGTTCTTGTGATGGTATCAGCGTCCCTTCTGAGGACGTGGCCAACCCAACTCCAGCGTCTGCCAGCTATGATGGTGTGCATGTCCTCCTGGTTACTCCGAATAAGTAGTTCTTGGTTGCTGATGGTGTTTGGCCAAAAGATTCGGAGAATTTTCCTTAGGCAGATTGTGTGGAAGGAGGACAGTTTCGACATTTCCTTCTCTGTTACTCTCCTACATTCCGCACCATAGAGAAGCACAGAATGTACACAGCTCTCATACAGTCTTAATTTGGTGTTTATGCTGTACTGGGAAGACTTCCAAATGTTGTTGAGAATAGCAAAGGCTGTTCTCGCTTTATTCATTCTGTTGTTAATGTCCTTGCTTGTTCCGCCGTCAGGTGTTACTATGCATTCTAGGTAAGTAAATGTGTCTGTCTGTTCTAACTTCTGGTTCCTTATTGTTATTGGCTCAGGATTGCCCACATTTAGTGTCATGACCTCTGTCTTCTTCAGATTGATGTTCAGGCCAACCTGCTGGCCATACTTATTCAGTCTATCGGTTTTGCCTTGAATGTGTTGATGTGAATGCGCGAGTAGTGCAATATCATCTGCATATTCCAGGTCTTCCAGTGTAGAAAATGTTGTCCATCTAATTCCTCTTGGACTGCCCTCTGTTGTCTGGCGCATCACCCAATCTATGGCTGTCAAAAATAATGTTGTTGATAAGGGGCATCCATGTCGTACTCCTGTTTTCACTTCGAAAGTTACATTACTCAATCCGACACTGCATGTAAAGTTAGAATATAGGCTTTTTATGATGGAAACAATGCGGCTGGGAATTCCATATGCCCTCAGTATTTTCCATAGGCTGTCCCTGTGTATGCTGTCGAAAGCCTTTTCAAAATCAACAAAGTTAATGTACAGCTGTCTCTGCCATTCTGAGCACTGCTCTATAATGTTCCTGAGGGTGAATATATGATCTGCCCATCTTCTGTTCTTTCTAAAGCCCGCTTGTTCTTTCCTCAGTTTATGGTCAACTGCTTTTGAAATTCTCTGGATGATTATCCTGCCTAGTATTTTGCTGGGAACTGAGAGGAGAGTAATTCTTCTCCAGTTGACAGTCACACATAATCTAAAGAGATTCTATTGGTTTGAAGTAAGCGCCGGGATATACATTGAATTTCATTGGAAAACTCGGCGGAAAGACCATCTGTGATCTGAACTGGAAACTGGAAATATAATCTAGCGAAATCAGAAACACAGTGCACAGATAGCTCCGCAACTTCAAACGAGCAACTCCCGAAAAGCGAGAAAGAGAAGGATCGGACCTAGAATTCCATACTTATAAGTGACAGATCGAAGTATTTGGGAACTTAAAACCTTAAAAAGTAAGCCCGCCTTTATAAATACAGAGACTGGAAACCTAGGAATTGGATCATCAGTCATAAGATAAATAATATCCCAGACCAAGTCATTCATAGAACACCGCCATAAGAGGAATTTCTCAAACGAAATTGATTCGAGAGCATATGCACCGAAATTGCTCGTGTCCATCCGAAACCTGTGCGAGGAGATTGTGAGTAACCCAAAAAATTGTGAGTAAGTGTAACATTTATTTGTACAAATGTGAATTAGACATTTTTTTCTTGCTTAATGGTTATATATATATATATATATATATATATATATATATATATATATACATATATATATATATATATATATATAAGAGGCTGGCAACCTCAACAAATGAAAATAGTACATGAACCACTACAGTAAGCGCTGGTGATTGTTTCTGGCTAGTCATGTGGAAAACCCGACAACAGAGATGACCCAAGACTCCGACTGGAACAGTGTTGAGTGATGATGTGGTGGATTTTGATGTTATGAAATGTTGTTGATATGTTTCCTTATTGTACTGACTGAGGCCAGCTGTGAAGGTCCCTGATTCTAACAAAATTAGGGTTGAGTATCAGGGAACCTTGCTGCTACCACCTTATGGCCTCAAGCAGACTTATTCTTGACTAGTATGAATGATAGCTACGTCTAATGTCTAGGGATATGCACGTGTGGTGTGATGGTACTTTAACAATAATACACATCTATACAAACAAGTATTAAGGTCTATGATTAAAGGAAATAACACCTGGGATAAATTTGTACAATTAATAATTTTCTGTATGATTTATTTGGTCCTGAACCTAGTATTCTTCTGGTCAGGACTTTAAAATGAAAAGAATTCAAGATATATACAAAATGTAAATTTTAGACCCAAAGGGACAATTGTCCAAACAAATACTGTTTAACTATACTAATAGTGTTACTAAAATTTGTCTATTACTGGTTTCTAACACTGGATGGCGGTTTGGGATTCTATAATCACTCCCAGTCTCTTTAATATACAGTGTCACTGTTAAGTTCTTTGGGGAAATACTTTATTCTTGTTATACAGGGGTGTGCTGGTCTTAAAGCTGATGTAGAGTTAGGGTGCCAGATATTTTACTTATCTGAGCACACTTGAACAGTCTGTAAACTTGGTGTCACACTATTTCGCTATGATAATGGCCAAAAGTAACAGGGTAGACTCTACAGGTCCCTGTCACTACTGTGCATGAAACGACTCCACACTGCTTCTCATAGACATCTGGCACCGGACTAGTGCCAGATAAAAACCCTGTAACAATGAATCAATGTCTCCTTGTTGATATCTTACTTCAACTGTGTTTTATATATACAAAAGAGAATACATAAGAAATAAAGAGCTGGGTCATATCTAATGGACCAATCCAGCACATCCATTCCACAGTGTACCAGTGTTGTTCACATGTCTTTCCTACAAAGGGGGCCCTGCATCTGCAATAATATTATTAATCTGTCTTTTCTGCCATACAATAGGATAGGTGAGCTGTGTCCCTCTGGTCACCTAAGAAAACCTTTTTATTTCACAAAACATGTGCATTTACAAAACTGGCAATGTGTTATAGCCTAATTATACCTTCAGGCCCTGCCTAAATCAGCTTGGGACCTGATTACTTACAGTCGTGATGGCAGCATCTCTCACTCACATTTTTAAACAAAATATATATGAATAATGTCGGTCTTACCAGAAATTCAATGAAAAAAACACAGGTACGTTGAATAGCAGATTCCAGATATACTGCTGGCTGAACTGTGATGCCTATTACTTTAATATATATTTGCTTTACTAAGGCTAATCACTTTTTCACAGAAATACACAACGTCCTGCTCTAGGGACTATCTTCTACAAATGGCGTCAAGCCTTTGAATGTACTCAATAATATGAAATGTTTTGACCAATGGGATCTACTACTAAGATTTTCCATTCAAATTTTTTAATCTAAGGTCCAATTTCGGTCCAATGTTAATGTACTTCTGTCGGTCTGTCCGTCCGAACTTGGCATTTACCAAAATTAAACTTGGTTTTGGCCTAATACTACTAAAAAACATATTCAGTTTGAGCCATCCCATAATTTTTTTCTCCCCTTGTCTACCCCTTTCTACATGTACCCTTTCTTGCCTTTTTCAAGGACGCGTCAAAAACTACTTGAATGTTATAAAAATCATCGCAGATCATCCTTTTTCCCGGCAGGAAGTAATTATGCGTGTGTGTATATATGATTCTACAGTGTGCCTTTTGTTAGAAAATGTATTGGACTTGGCGGTTTATTTTTAAATTTTAAAGCTCGCGACATCGTTTTCGACACAAGCTAACGGCATCGTCTCGCACTGTCGGCCTGAGTAGCTAATTCAAACTTCTAACACTTGACAAGTCGGCAGCATGTGTCCGTTCTCTCAATCTTATGCGTTCGTGTGTTTTATTCTTTCTATCTTTCCTGGAACCACTACGCTTGTAGATTTTTCAAATTTTTATCGTTAACCATTGACGGG
>JAMPIV010012207.1:0-57500 GCA_024509875.1 Oreohelix idahoensis | reverse complement strand
AAAGATATAGATATCTATATGATAAGTCTACGAGTTCGAAGGAGCTGTCTCTCCTCGGGAAATAGTCTACTAGAAATCCCTAGTGCAAAGAGAATTCTGGCAACTAAACAGGATATTTTCTGAACGATAAATTCTTTCTCAGGAATCCCACAAAAGGACTATGTAAAGCACATAAGGTTGAGAAAGGAAATTTGGTGTCCAGCCATATTGAGTAAAATATTCCGACCCCCTGTAAGTTAGTTTAATTGTGGCTCAGCCCTCAGGGTGTAGATTTATTTTTAAAAACAAAATACATCCCAATTAAAAGTAACAAGAAAAATAAATACAGACTACGTTAAATTAAATTTAGAAAAAAAGATATAGATTCTGACAACTCTTAAAAATTTACAGATTGAACAAAAATATGTACTCTTAGGTTTAGAAAAAAAACAACTACTATGGTCATCATATAGACTAGGAGATCTTTTCTATGGTAGTTTTGCTGGTAGGTGTTGTACTCATCTCCTGAAGGTCTTTAGTAGCTGCTGAGATGATTTTTGGTCGGATCTCTTGGTTTGGTCTGTCATAGCACTGAGGCACAGTTAAACAGTTCTATGGTTTCAGAGGGTGGCAGAATTTGCTTCCTTAGACTCAGTGTACATCACAAACACGGATGGAGTAAGTCAGCCCTGCTGAATACCTTTTCTGCTTACTGGACTATGACTCAGGTTAGAGTCACCTGGTATGACAGCCTAGAGTTGTACTCTGGTATGGGGTGGTCATTGTCACAATGGTTTGAGAACCACTGGGTTATAGTTTCCCATGCTGTAGTAAAACCTTTTGGGGGTCGTGGCTGCCAAGGTCTGAGAACCAATGATTTACCTTTTTGCCACTTGAGCAGTAAATCATTTTGAGGGCAATCATGATCTCAAGGGCTTGAGAACCGCTGGTTTACATTTTGTCAGTCAAGTGGTAAATTTATTAAATAGCTAAATAATTTAAATTCTTAAAGTTCTAGTTCCTGTCACAAATGTCATTCAAAAATCTGATAATAGAACAGTTCTTCGATCATCAAATATGGTTTATGCATAGAAGTGCACTAAAAACATATAAAGAATATTCCACGATGAAAACACTAATGTCCAATATGAGAGAGACAAAGAGATAAGAAATGTGATTGAGAACACACTTATCAAGTTTGATAAAGATGTGGTGGATTTGATGTTATGAATTGTTGTAGGTATTATTATATTTGTATTAAATGAGATTAGCTATGAAGGTCCCTGAATATACCCAATAATATTGTGAACTTTTCAGGGTACCTTTCCACTACCACCTTTTTATCATTCAAAATGTATTTATATTATTATATTAAATGACTTCGTGTAGTGTCTAGGGTTATGAATGTAGAGGGTAATGTACAAAATCAACAAACATACAAACAAATAGTTTATTATTCACACAGCACACAGTACTACCACAATAACATACAAACGACACTCTAAACGGCTATCTTATTTAAGACTGTGGTTGAATTTTGGGGGTAAAAATATAATTTTTACAGTTTTATTTTATCCTGATTCAAAATTTATTTGTAATCAGGACTGACAATTTAAAAGTGAAATCAAAATAATCATTTACATCGGTCAAATAGCACAATAGATCCTCTCTGTTCATGCATAAAAATATTTTTTTTTTCTAATATACGTCTGTAGTGTTCTCCTACTTTAAGGTAATAACTGGTCGTACCACTAGTTTGTTGTTTTTTTTTGAAAATCATGTCCTTTTAGAAAATGTTTGTTTCTATTTTGTCCAACTTTGTGGAACTATTAAAACATTTTGTCTCAGTTTTATTCACTGTCATTAGATAGTTCTTTTTTTTAAAGTTTCTGTAGTTTGAGCTTTCAGGTGCCGAACGAGAACTTAAACTGGGCAGTAGAGTAGGATATTATGTTGAACCTTTCCTCTGCTCGCTTGACAATCTGTTCCCTGTTTTTTGATAGGCAATGGCCACTAGCATGGGCTCGCAGTAAAAAAACAGGCAGAGTCCCCTGAATCATTCAGTTTTCAAGCGTTTTTTTTTGGTACCACATTAACGTCAGTACCCAGGACCTCTGAAATGTGAAGGTATGCATCCTTCGTAATATCTAGCATACACTAATAGTCCACAGTTTAAGGACATGTACATTACAAACAAACAAAACAAAAAGGATCATATCCTTATACAAACCTATGCCACCATTTTCTTTTTTTGATGTGACAATGTACACCCAGTATTCTTTTTCCCTAATAGTTACAACGCCACTGCAAATTCCAGCTGTAAATCTCTTTCCATATAATAGGATAGGTGTTTATGCTCCTTTATGACATTCATACATATTCTTGTATTTTTACACCTCTCTGACAGTCTATCACATGGTGGATCAATCTTTAGGCTTTGCCTCATGTTCGCTATAGACCCACTCATGTCCAGACATATATTATTATTTCACATTCAATTTTTTATTAAAAAAATTTACATGTTAATAAAAATGTTAATCTTACCACAAATTTTTTTCAATGAAATATACACACAGAGACGATGACTGACACAGTTTTCAATCTGTTTTTTTTATTGCCCAGGCTGCTTAGAACTTGTATTTTTTAAAGCACAGCCTGTTCTCATCTATCACTGTTGAAAATTTTTTCTGGAAATGGCGGCCGCGTCCCCTCTAAAACGCTTATTCTGACAATATCGATTCAGTTAGCCAATCTCTATTAATTTTTTACAGTGTAAAAACAGTCTTTTCAAAAAAATATCATTCAAACTTTTCCCTTCCTACGTTTTTTTTACTAGGTTATTTTATGTTTTTTATTCAAAGGTCAGCCAATAATATTTCGTCTCACTTCAAATGTCACCCAATCAGATTCACTGTACCATCCTAGCCTATCTGTCACCTACTTTTTTCCCAAAAAAAAATATATGCGATCGAAATCTAAGCAGATATGACTTGACTTGGACAGTATCTCTGATCTCTATGTATTGTTTTATCAATATTTTAATTAGTTAAGGGACTATTTTATATAACTAATAACATATTCTTGGTCAGCAAGTCTCCTTCAGGTACACGAATCCTACGATTTTTTTTTAAGGGGCTATGTGGTGTGTGTCAAAAAAAAATTATATCTTTTTTTTCTATGTTGGTTGTTTTATTTTTTTTTAAACTACCTCCTGTTTCACTTCTTTTTTCTCATGTACTTTACGAGATAATTACGAGAGCTTTAGGTCATTCATAATAAGAGCTTAAACATGTTTTTCCATGACGTAGTGTCCACAATTTTCTAACTTTTTTTTTCATTGTATTTGGGGGGGAAAAAACCCCTAAGGCAAAGCGTGCAAGTTGGTTGTAGAGAGTTTTTTTGAAAAAACCAATTTGAGACGTGATTTTTTTGCGTGTTTTTTATCGAGCCTTGCCCCTGCTCGTTCCACAATGCATTTTTTTTAGGCAAATATTTTTTTCTTTAAACTAGAAAAAAGTGGTTTGTTTATGTCAAGGACGAATTTGAAAAATTGGGTACCGTTTTGTTCGGTTATTCGCTAGCAAATAATAATCTGAAGGCGTAGGCGATACCAACCGTTCTAGCAGAAAATTCTTTTGTACTTTCTTATATTTGCCTTTATGCCCTATGTTGTTATATACTAATTTAGATATTGTATTTAGAAGCCACTAGGGAGCCGCGCTAGCGTAGTGGTTACAACACCGCTCTGGCGACCGGGTGATTCAGGATTAAACCCGGGCGACGGCATTTGAGGATTTTTCGTCGACCGGGATTTGGACTGGATTAACTCGAGACCTGGCGACTACATTTGAAGGAATGTCGTCGAACAGGGATTGGCGGCTCCTGAGCCGACCCAGCTCTAATGGGTACCTCCGAAATCGGCGAGTATCTGCCTGAATGGCGAGGGACGCCTGTCTCTGTACAAGAAAAAAGGGATACTCACGTAAAATCAATGTCAGGTTAGACATTAATAATAACCTGAGATTTCGCCTCGAGTATTAGCGGGCGTAAGAAAAAGAAAAAAAAAAGTCACTACAAAAGAACAATGGAACATATAAGAAATAGAAAGTACAAGGACCACGATGATACTTTCTGTTCTTCTTAGTTCAGTAATACAACAGTGCAGCTATAGGGCAGAGTTCATTCCCCTTGATTTACGAGCATCCAGTTAGTGATACAAAAGGGTCTACTTCCGGGCTAAATTATAGCACTAGGTTTCACATTCAAAGTGAAATGACCTCCTCTGGCCAAGGGAATAATTTATTGGCCCTGAGCCGTGAGAAATCGCAGGTAGCAAGAACAATTTAACAGAAACTTGTAGAGGAGAGTTTTCTCATTATACGTAAATGAAAAAAGAGCTTGTTTACCCTGACAACCATCAATGGTGCCTATACCTTGTAGTGGCATGACAGCCTGTGTACCCTGACAGCCATCAATGGTGTCTATACCTTGTAGCTGTATGTCGGCTTCAGTGCCCTGACAACCCCCAGAGCTATGCCAGCGGGAGTTATACTCCAGGCAGGCTCTACCAAGCTGGACAGGTCTGCGCGGGTAGGGGTCAGACTAAAGCTGCTACCTGGTCCTCCAGGTTGGGTGTATTAGCACAGGGCTGGGTACTTGTGTGATATTTCACCGCTAAAATAAAATTTTCCAAATTTATTACCAAAACTGACAACCGTACTTTTTCTTGACTGGAAAAGGTTGATTTCACATTGTGATTTGGGAGGGCAAGTTCGTCGTGCATTCATAGTTGACACGCTTACGACAGACCCGCCCTCAACCCCCCCCCCCCCCCCCCCAGTATTTTAAGTTTATAAGCAATAAAACGGTATTGAATTGGGACCTTAGATGCGTCAACAGTGATCCACTACCGCTATAAGTTACCGGGTTTCTGGTTCAAAGCTTGGTAGAGTCTAACCAGCTGTAAATGGGTATCTGACTATGATCTTGAGTTTTTTTTTTTTTCTATAACCAGCGGCACTCGAGCTTTCCGGCTCTTTCGGCCCAATGACATGTCATTGCGAGGCTGGGGGGTCAGTGGACTTTCTTTCCAACCCGGTCAGGAGCTTCGCTCCTTCCCATCCACACGGGATTTATGTGCAGGAGCCGTTCAGATTATTCAGTCAAATTTCCGGTCGTAAACATTTCTTCAAACGCCGACGGCCGGGTTTGAACCATGAACACCTGGTCGCCAGTACAACGTCGTAGCCATTACACCAGCGCGGCTCCCCTGATCTTGAGTTAGAGAAGGCAACAGCAACGAGGACGGGAACAGGTGTCACGCATCAGTCTAACCAGCTGTAAATGGGTACCTGAATCTGATCTTGAGTTAGAGAAGGCAACAGCAACGAGGACGGGAACAGGTGTCACGCATCAGTCTAACCAGCTGTAAATGGGTACCTGACTCTGATCTTGAGTTAGAGAAGGCAACAGCAACGAGGACGGGAACAGGTGTCACGCATCAGTCTAACCAGCTGTAAATGGGTACCTGACTCTGATAGGGACTTGAAAGCTGATGATGATGATGATTACGATGACTAGCAATTCCCTAGACTTAAGGGTTTTTTTATATTTGGACATGCGCCCTAATATAACCGACTAGATTGAACGGGACGCGCCTCGCCAAAACGAGACAAAACTTAAAAAAAAAAAACCTCACCGCTGGGTGTGAAGGGCTGGGTGGAGAGGGCTGGGTGGGAAGTTGGTCCCCCTCCCTCACTATGCACTGATCCTTGTCAAATATTTACCTAATCAGAGCCGGATTAACGTAGTAGCAAAAGTAGCATTTGCTACGAGTCCCGCGCTTTTAGGGCCCCGCGCCAATAAATATGTACATCATTTTTTTGGTCATTTTCTAATACGAGCGTTAAACCAATGATCTTGTGATGTATGCCATCTTTAGCGCCTTTTCATTTGATGTCACGAAATTGTGAGAGAAAGAGCATAACAGGGTGACTTAGTGTGACTCTTTATTACTTTTATCTGAACTGTTTGCGGACAGAAGCAGTCATTTTCTTTGGATTTTTGTTGAAAGCCTGTACACCTTCTTTTCTGCTTCTACCTACCGGTGGGGTCTCCTTTCTACTGCATTATGTGCTGGCGGTAGTCATAATAAGTCCCATTTGCCCTTTGTGAAATGGTCCGCTTGGGCAGATGCGACAAAAGCACTTTTACGCAACTTTTCTGCAATAAAACAAGTCTTGGATGATATTTCAGATAACAATGATCAGAAGGCAGAGTGTCGTCAACAGGCTCGTTGTCTACTTTCAACCATGATGAAGTTAGAAACAGGAATAATGATCATACTGTGGGATCAAGTATTACACCGTTTTCAAATGACCAGTGCTTCTTTGCAATCTTCTGACCAAGATTTGAATACGGCTTGTGCACTCTATGAATCCCTGCGGGGGTATATTCAAGCTATGCGGTCTACTTTTGCAGACATAGAGCAAAAGGCCAAGAATGTGACTGAGTGTGAACATTATCAAGAACAAACTCGAAGGAAACACAAACGAAATCGAGAGTATGATGATTTCAGTGGTTCCAGCACAATTGATGAATCTCAAACGCCTTCTCAGCAGTTTAAAAGCCGAACATTTCTTGTCCTTATTGATAGCTTGCTACCTTGTCAAAACGCCAGAAAGCTTATCAAAAGTTGAATGATGTATTTGGATTCCTTCGTCAGTCACAGTCGTTTACAAAATACATAGATAAACATTATCCACGCAACACCTGGACCCATGCATACACAGATGGATCAGAAACAAATGCAACAGAAAATGGAGGTGGGGGCGTCTATCTGACCTTAAGCACTGGTGCAGAAAAAAATGCTGTCAGTGGCGACAGGACGATTCTCCAACAACTTCAGAGCAGAGGCAGAGGCCCTGAAAACTGTAGCAGAGGTTATATTGACAGAAGAAAGCGCAGAGAGAAGGGTTGCTTTCTTTTCTGATGCACAGTCAGTAATTGCGGCATTGAAAAGCCAAAATAATACAGACCTGGATGATCTCAGAGTAGTGCTATAACCAGCTCCCCTCCTGGCTGCCTTTACCTTTCAGAGCAGAGTCAGGTATCCATCCACTTACAGCTGGGTAGATTGTAGCGTGACGCCACCATGTCTCCAGCCCACTACCTTTGTCGAGAGAAGCCTGCGCTGAAACCACGGACGCCCTCATAAATGGTTGCTTGTCTAAAATAGAAGGATTGTAGTGGTATGACAAGATCACTAATGTGCAACTGATGACACGAACCAGGCAAGTGCCAGAAGAACGAGACATGAGAAGAAGACGCTGAAGATGGATAGGATACACACTAAGCAAACTTGCTTATAGCTTTACCAGGCAGTCCTTGGTCTGGAACCCCCAGGGTAAGAGAGGCAGAGGAAGACCAAGGAATACACGGAGAAGAGAACTGATGACAGACAAGAAGAGGATGAAGAAATTATGGAACGACCTTGAGCTGATGGCACAGGACAGGAAGACTTGGTATAAAGCAAATGCTCCTTAGGGACTTGAAAGCTGATGATGATGATGATGATGACTAGGTTGAACGGGACGCGCCCCGCCAAGACGAGGCAAAAATTTTACATTAAAAAAAAATAAATACATAATAATACTAACCCACAACCCCTACCTGTTAAATGGACAAATCCCGCCGAGGCGGAAAAAAAAGTAAATTAATATTAGACAAACATAAAGGTATGTTTTCAGGCACTCGTAAGAAATAAAGAAGTAGAACACTTGGACAACAGAAACACAACAGACGTGAGTGGCTTACCCAGGGTTCGAACCCCGTACCTTCCGTACGACAACTCCGCCTAGCTATCAAGCGAATCACACTGACCACACGGCCAGCTAGGCATCCCCAAAAAAAGATGCTTTGCTGGCTATTTATCAGTACGAAACACACAAGATAACACCGGAAGTATATAGTGGGCAACTCAGCCCTTAAATGACGCAATCACTTCTGTTGTTCTCCTATTAACAGTATGTGTCAGTCCAAACAAGACAAAGACCTTGATACTGGGTCCAGTAAATAGTAGAAGACTTAAGGACATTAGTATAGAACAGAGGGTAGGTTTCTGGTATTGTATAAACATAAATAACACATAAGGAAGGGAAACCCGAGGCCTGTAAACAGTAAATTAATATTAGACAAACATAAAGGTATGTTTTCAGGCACTCGTAAGAAATAAAGAAGTAGAACACTTGGACAACAGAAAAACAACAGACGTGAGTGGCTTACCCAGGGTTCGAACCCCGTACCTTCCGTACGACAACTCCGCCTAGCTATCAAGCGAATCACACTGACCACACGGCCAGCGGAAAAAAAAGCCGCGCAGGCGGAAAAAAAAAGAAAAAATTATAAGGAAAGAGTACGGTTGTCAGTTTTGGTAATAAATTTGGAAAATTTTATTTTAGCGGTGAAATATCACACAAGTACCCAGGGCTGATATCCCTGTCTATGTAAAAAAATCACAGTCGTTATTGAAACAGCAGCAAATGAACGAAACTTTGCTGCTGGATGGGCATCCGGAATCTGTGGCTCGTATGACTGCCAGTTGTGAAAGCCGAAAGGAAGCCACTGACATGAAAACAAGCATCCTGACCGCTAAACACGAAACCAGAATTCGATTTTGGAACGTAAGAACAATGACCAAGACAGGAAAACTGAAACAGATTATAACGGAAATGGACAACTACAGACAACACATACTATGAATAAGTGACAGACGATGGGCAGGGGCAGGAAGAGTAAAAACAGCAACAGGGGAAATAGTACTTTACTCGGAAAGAGAGGATGGCCAACACAGTGAAGGCGTAGCCATTATCTTGAAAAAATGGCATAGAAAGATTATTAATGGAATGGAAGTTATTGGAATGGAAGTCAATCAACAATAGATTGATAAGAGAGAGATTGACAGGGAAAGTCAAAAGTATAATCATAGTACAATGATATGCACCAACAAATGACAGTGACAAAGAGGACAAGGATGCGCTTTAACAACAATTATAAAAAGAAATGGAATGTACACCAAGGATTGATCTTATCACAATAATGAGAGATCTCAATGCTAAGGTTGGAACACATAATACATACAACTAAAGAATAATGGGAAGATATGAGAGCGGAATAGCGAAGGAAAATGGTGATAAATTAAGAGGCTTATGTGGCATCATCAACCTTGTCATTGATGGATCATTTTTCCACACAAGGAAATCCACAAATTAACGTGGGAGTCACCAAATGGCCGTGACAGAAACCAAATAGATCACATAATGATCAACCGCAGAAGGAAGCATTCTCTGCAAGATGTGAAAGTAAGGAGAGGCACAGATGTGGGACGTGATCACTAACTAGTAGCCTACTAGCAAGAATAAAGACGAAGATCAGGACTACTGGGCCAAAAATAACAAAACAGAACAGATTTGACATCAGTAAATTCAAAGATCCCCTCAAGAGAAAAGTATTTGAATCTGATATAAAGAAACGTTATCAAACTGCCAAGAGTCAGGAAGAGAACAGTTCAAGATGTTGACCACAAATTCAGTACAATTTCAACAGTATATAGAGAAAGCAGCAAAACTTGCTTGAGATTCCAGGAAAAGAAGATACAAAATTGGATAACACCAAAAAACTTCGAAAACAATTGGGATGAGAAAAGAAATCAAAAGAAAGAAAATAGAAGCAAAGTCCCCTAGGCTGAAGAAAATATATAGTGAACAGTAGTCAGCTGAGCAAGAAAATAAAACGTCAAACCCGCGCTGACAAAAGGAAATTCATAGATAACCTTGCAAGTCAGGCAGAAGAGACAAGAAGAGACATGGTACGCAACCAGACGATACGTCAAGGCCTTAAATCCCACCCCCTGCAGACCCAAGTAGAACAGTCCCAACTAAGATGGTTTGGCCATGTCTGCAGAATGGGAGATGACCGGCTACCACGACAAGCATGGGAAACAAAGAGCCAAAGATCCAGACCCCCAGGACGACCCAGAGTCCGCTGGGAGGACAACATTAGACAATCTTTGAAGGACCGAGGACTAGAATGGAACCAGGCCAGGAGGAAGACAGCCGATAGGATAGTCTGGCGCTCTCTCTTCCAAACCTCTACACCTCACGGTAGAAGGGGAACGACTAAGTAAGTAAGTAAGTAAGTCAGGCAGAAGTAGCAGCACTGAGGAATGAACAAAGGACAGTGTACAAAGTAACAAACGCGATCAGCGGAACACGAGGCGCAAACGACATTACAATAGTGAGAGACAAGAGTAGAAATTTCGTCATGAGAGAACAGGGGCAAGAAGCAAGATGGGCAGAACACTTCAGAGAAACACTAAATAAAGCATCCCCAGAGTCACAACTGAACATTCCTGAGGCTGAAAATAATCTAGATATAAATACAGATGTTCCACATAGGGAAGAAATCATCACAGCTATCAAAGGGCTGAAGAACGGAAAAGCTCCAGGACATGACAACCTAAATGCAGAGCTATTTAAAACAGGTCTTGTATTAGCGGAACAGCTATAAGAACCACTATTTGCACAAATCTGGCAACCAGGCAACACCAGTGGAGTGGAACAAAGGAAAAAATTGTTAAATTGCCAAAGATAAGTGACCTCACTGACTGCAACAACTGGAGAGGAATTACTCTCCTATCAGTTCCCAGCAAAATATTGGGCAGAATAATTATTCCCAGAATTTCAAAAACACTAGACCATAAACTGAGGAAGAATCAAGCATGATTCAGAACAAACAGACAATGTGCAGATCATCATCATATATATAAATATATAAAATGCCATCTTTTTCTGTCAGAAGCCTTCGTAACGCTCCCGAAAATAGTAACTCTCGCCAAAGAAAAGTGCGCAAAAGATCGGTGTGCATGCGCAATGTGAACGGTGTGCATGTTCAGACTTTGTACACAATTGTTTTTTAGTGCTATAATTAACAGGAATGCGCGTACAATGATTTAAGTTTCAAGCTTTTGTTAGAATAAAATCAACTGGTATTTTCCTAATGGGGGAAGATCAGCTACCACGACAAGTATGGGAAACTAAGAGCACGGGATCCAGACCTCCAGGACGCTGGAAGGACAACAATAAACAATCTCTGAAGGACCGAGCACTAGAATGGAACTAAGCCAGGAAGAAGACAGCCGGTAGGACAGTATGGTGCTTTCTCTTCCAAGCCTCTACACCTCACCGTAGAAGAGGAAAGACTAAGTACGTAAGTATGTAAATAAGGTATTTCCCGCTGCAGAAAAAGCAGTGACCTCGCTGGAGAGAATTTGGGTCAACCGTTCAAGCTCAGAACTAACGTAAAAAGATAGATAGAGGTATTCTCATAGCAGATACTGCCGTATGGGAGTGAAGAGTTAGAGACTTCACTATAATATGTCCAGCATCGAGAGGTGGGGTGGCCAGTTCCCGTCCTCGCTGCCTTTTCCTTCCCTAACTCAAAAGCAAAGTCATATACCCATTTACAGCTAGGTAAACTGCAGCGTGATGATACTGTGAATCGAACCCGGCACCTTTGCCGCGAGAGACGATCGTTCTAACCACTCTGCCAATCGGACGCTCCAGAACTAACGTAGCGACTTTTAATAGCGGGCAAACAGCCGTGTTCTACATGTTTGGGTTACTTTTAACACAATATGAGTCATACGGGGGCAGGGTTACTTAAAATGGATGCAGACATACAATTCACTCAATAGTGTATATTGTAACTATATTGTAACTATAGCTGTAGAGTTAAAGATCAACAGATTTAATAATCACTTAGAGTTTAACAATATTTTCTTGATCGGGCCAGGTTTCTCTCATGGACAGCTGATCGTCGCATTGTCTCGATCAAGAAATCACAACAATGCAAAATTCGAAATTAAAATAACAGAAAATCAAGGTACTTTTCAGATGGACAATCGGATATTCACACTTAACATTATTTTTCCACAAGTATTTGAATAAGTAAAATTGCAGTTAAGTATTGGTGCTTTTGAATTTAATGGCCGTCATATGACGGGCTTTTACTCTAGTATAAATATAATCGCCCTCGGGAATATAATAGAGCGATGTTCAGAATGGCAGAGGCATCTGTATATAAATTTTGTTGACTTTGAAAATGCTTTTGACAACATACACAGGGACAGTCTATGGAAAATAGTGAGGACTTATGGAATCCCTATTTGCGTGGTCTCTATCATTAAAAGCCTTTATGCTAATTTCACAAGAAGTGTTGGGGAGAGCAACCTAACTTTTGAAGTGAAAACAGGAATGAGGCAGGGCTGCCCCTTATCAACCAATCTGTTTTTAACTGTCATAGACTGGGTGATGCGACAGACAACAGCGGATGCCCCTAGAAGAATAAGATGAACATTTTCTACACTGGAGGATCGCCGATGGCTTTGCGCTATTCGCAAACTCACATCAACACATCCAAGGGAAAAAGATAGGCAAACTAAATAAACACAGCCAACAGGTTGGATTAAACATTAATCTCAGAAGATAGAAGCCATGACACTAAATGTCAGAAATCCTGCACCCATACAAATAAGGGACAAAGAGCTAGAAAATACAGACACATCTACATATTTAGGAAGCATTAGAACACCAGATGGCGGAACAAGCAAAGACATCAGTAGAAAACGAATAAAGCCAGAATTACCTTCGCCAACCTAATCAACATCTGGAAATCCTCCCAGAACAGTACAAATACTAAATAAAAATATATATGAAAGCTGCGTAATTTCTTTACTTGTGTACGTTGCAGAATGCTGGAGAGTAACATAAAAGGAAATGTCCAAATTGTCCTCTTTCCACATAATCTTCCTAAGGAAAATTCTTCGAATTTCGTGGCCGAACACCATGACCAACCAAAAACTGCTAACCAGGAGCCACCAAGAAGACATGCGCACCATCATAGAGAGTAGACGCTGGAATTGGGTTGGACACATCCTCAGACAAGACCATGCCACCATCACCAGAACTACGAAGCCATGGACTCCAGAAGGAAAGCGAAAGCAAGGACGGCCAAAAGCCACCTGGCGGAGAACTGTAGAAGGAAATGCGAGCTGGGGCAAAGCAAGGACGTCGACCGAAAAGCCACCTGCCCTACAAAACACCACCAGGCGGAGAACTTAGAGGTAGAGTGGAGACAGTTTCTTTGTCAGTCAGCGGCCAAGGACCAAAGTGGAGACAGTTTGTTACTACTCTACAAGACGCCATCAGGCGTGACGGTCACTGATTTCTTTGTCAGTCAGCGGCCAAGGACCAAAGAAGAGGCAGGCATGAACACGTCTTACTATATACAAACGGGCGTTATTAGAAGGCCGTTGGGAAAATAATATACTTACCATGGCTACGGGGAATGCGGTTACGTGGGTAAAAAGACTTCAGATTGAAAAGAGAAATAATGAAAAAGACTAAAATGACGTCGTTAAAGTAATTCACAAATAATAAGAACAGATATAGCACATGTATCACACGCCATGATGGAGGGAACAGTTGAAAGCAAACGCTCAAGAGCTCATCAGATGGAAGAAATTATTCAAAGATGAACTTTCTTTCTGAGTAAACTATCAAGGTGCACAGTGGGCTGATCACCTGCTTGCCAACCAATCTGATTACGGAAACAATGATAGATTGTTTGGTCTGTTTTTGTTCCAAAAAGACGCCACTAGGCGTGGTGGAAACAGCGATAGATTGATCAATTTGTTGTTGCCCTAAGACGCCACTAGGCGTACTGGCCACATACTGCTTTGCCGGTTGATGGCTAAGGATGGAAGAAGAAGAAGAAGACACTATCAAGGCACGAGATAAAATAACAATGACTGGATATTAGTGACAACTAAAGTTAGATGTGGAGACGGCATGTTAACTGATCTATGCTGATGCAACGTGGCTGACAACACGTCAGTGACTGATACAGTTTGATTTTTGAACCAATGTTTTTTTGTCAGGGCTGTGTACCGAGATGAATAGAGTAAAGGGAAGCAACTGCTAATTTTTTTTTTATTAGGACAGTTTACTCGTGATCTTATCTGCAATGGCAAAATAATAATTTTCATCACCATTATCCGTATCTGCTTCAGTGCGTGCAACCTTTTTTATGTCGAGAACCATCTCTATACACAAACAAGACAAGCTAACGTATCAAATCTAAACACAAACATGATGTCTAGACGTACCAACACTTGCCACAAACAAGACATCTAAACGTACCAACACTATTCATAAACGTTACATCTAGACGTACCAACACTGGTCTCAAACACGACATGTAGACGTACCAACACTGGTCACAAACAAGACATGTAGACGTACAAACACTATATAAAAACAAGATATCTAGACGTACAAACACTATACACAAACAAGACATAGAGACGTACCAACACTATACTCAAACAAAACATGTTGACGTATCAACACTATACACAAACAATACATGCAGACGTATCAACATTATACACAAACAAGACATGTACGGTAGATGTACCAACACTATACTCAAACAAATCATGTTGACGTATCAACACTATTGACAAACATCTAAACCAAGGGTAGGCAACAGATTTTGATCTACCAGTAGATCTCAATACTCGCACGTACACATCAACACATCCAAGAAAAAACCGATAGACTGAATAAGTATAGCCAGCAGGTTGGTCTGAACATCAATCTGAAGAAGACAGAGGTCATGACACTCAATGTGGGCAGTCCTGAGCCAATAACAATAAGGAACCAGAAGTTAGAACAGACAGACACATTTACTTATCTATGATGCATAGTAACACCTGATGGCGGAACAAGCAAGGACATTAACAACAGAATGAATAAAGCGAGAACAGCCTTTGCTAGTCTCAACAACATTTGGGAGTCTTCCCAGTACAGCACAAACACCAAATTAAGACTGAATGAGAGCTGTGTACTTTCTGTGCTTCTCTATGGTGCGGAATGTTGGAGAGTAACAGAGAAGGAAATGTCGAAACCCTGTCCTCCTTCCACACAATCTGCCTAAGGAAAATTCTCCGAATCTTTTGGCCGAACACCATCAGCAACCAAGAATTACTTATTCGGAGTAACCAGGAGGACATGCACACCATTATAGCTGGCAGACGCTGGAGTTGGGTTGGCCACGTCCTCAGAAGGGACCCTGATACCTGTCGTGGAGTAGTTTTGAAGGAGAAAGTGTAAGTCTTTATGGAAGGCTTAAAGATAATATCTAGAGGAAAATCTTCCAGACTGCCGTTTGAATGCACTGTCTCTCCTCGGGAATTAGTCCACTAGAAAACCTTTCTTAAAAGAGAATTCTGGCCACTAAACAGGATATTTTCTGGACGATAAATTCTTTATCCGAAATCCTACAAAGGACTATGTATAGTACATATAGTTGGATAAGAGAGTTGGTGCCCAGCAACATTAAAAATATCCTGACCCAATAGTGTTTATTAATTATGGCTCTGCCCCCAGGGTGTAGTTTTTAATTACTAAAATTATACAACCCAATTAAATATTACAAGAAAAATAACAACAGACTCTGTTATGTAAGTTTACAAAAATGAAGATAGATTCTCACATATATTCAAATGTACAACTATCAGCTATGTTCACCACTCTATGAATGGTTCTGAACACTGTCAGAATGAATTTGTCATCCTAGGACAATTGGACTATTCTGTAGTGGTTCTGCTTGCATGTTAAACTACTCATCTCAGATGCTGCTGAATTTATGTTGTCTTGTTGCCAGGGGGTTCAATCTGTCCCAGCACTCCAGGTCCAGTATAGCAAGTTCTTTTTAGGGTTTCAGAGGATGGTAGGTTGATTCCTCTGTCTTGACACAGGACTCATCACCAACTGGGATGGAGTATGTCTGCCCTCGAGAACACTGCATATGGTTAGGTCTCCTGGTAGGACAACCTGGTAGGACTGGACTGACAAACAATTGAAGCTCCATTAGTAGTCTTGCCAGAGAAGTAATTTCCCAGGTCTGCTGGACGCTAATCGTCCATCAGAAATCTAACGAACATTCATAATTAACACCAATAACAAGGTGCTATATATTATCTATGAAATATTATCGCATAACTGACGTTATAAGCATACAGGTGGATCTCAACCTATATCTGGCTTTGTCTACTGCAGTGATTTCCAACCTATGGGCTGTTAGCTTCACCAACTGTGAAGTTTGGGGCTGTGGTCATCAAGAGTTTGAGAACCACTGGTCTACCTTGTGCCCATAGAGCAGTCACATCAATGTGGGGTCATTGGTACAAATGGTTTGAGAACCAATGATTTACATTTTTGCTACTTGAGCCTTTAAAACCTGTTGGATGTGTTCCTGGTCTCAGCCTTGAGAACCATTGGCTTACAAGTCAGTCAACATATTACATAGTTTTATGGTTAGGCTATGTTATAAACAGTCATATACCCTGACAATACCATCATAACACATGCACATAAACACATTAAAACATAATAAGGATATTTGCAGAAATCAGTTCTGGATTAAAATATGACAACGATAATCATTGAATACATAATGCCGTTGTCTCCTGTACAAAATCAAGGATATTAATTGCTGTCAAAGAGAAGATGAAAGTACATTTAGAACTTTGTCTAACAAAAGATACTGACATGATATGCTGCAGATAAACGTATGATTATTATTCATGTTATTCATATAACAAAATAGATTTACTCACTGCGCTCAACTAACCACTGCTGTTTAAAACTGGACAGTTCCCCTCTGTAATTGCCTTGACATGGCCCTCTTTTTCCCGGCCGGTCTGCCGGCTAGCGAGAGAATGCCGCTACCAGAATTATGCGCTTCGAGAATGGCGCCTAATTTCCTGTTCTGTTTGGTTTATTCTGCCTACGTTAGGGGTGGTGGACCTGAACTATTGTTGACATTTCGTTCCATCCTCAACCACACACACAGACTGGTCGGTACTTGGCATTTTGATACCAGGCGATAAAGGAGAACTCCTTGCTGGTTGCTGAGGTGTCACATAACATAACGACTGCCTTACCAGTGTGCTAAAAGTGTAATTATTCCCAGGGGGAAACCCATGTTACTCTATAGCGGTTAAAAGTTCACAGCGAAGAGTCGAACTACTTTTTGCCAGTAAAACATAGAACAAAGAGAAAGGAATTTCATTCAGAAAAAAAAAAGGGAGATCTGATTTTTAGACGAGCGGTGGATATTCTAGAGAATTTAGAGAGAATGGATGAATTGGTATTAGAAAAGCTTTAAGAAGAGAGAGAAGGCGATTTACACTTCGTGACAATACCATTACAAGAACAGCAATGCTATGGACCCATGAAGAAAAGCGAAAGAGAGGCCGACCAAAAACACTTTGGCGGAGAACTGTGGAGGCCGAGATGCAAAGAATGAACCAGAGTTGGAGCATTGTACGAAGGATGGCCGCCGACCGAACAAAGTGGAGTCAATTTGTTGCTGCCCTACAAGATGCCACGAGGCGTGGTGGCCACTGACTGCTTTGACGTTGGCGGCTATGAATCAAAGAAGAAGAAGAAGTAGATCTCAATGCATCTGTTGGTAGATCTCTGTGTGACGGAGGAGGAGAAGAAGAATTTGTAACCTATGTAAACTTCGGACTAACCCTTTCCTACCTGCACTTAAAAGCGCGTGGTGTCACCAATTTTAAATGTCTTTTCACCACATTTCCAGTGAAAAAAACCCACAAGTTAGCTTACTAAAATTCACCTTATTCGTGAACCGTAAAAGGCAAAAAGCTATCTTTTCTTTGACGTGTTCTTCTTCTTCTGCGTTCAACTTGTAGTCATGCTAAATCTGCAAGCCCATCGCCAGGACGAAGTCCGCAGTCTTTTCCAGGTCAGCGCGGCAGCCCATAGCTTCTGCTTGAGCTCAGCACCACGTCGTTGGTCATCATGGGTTGGACAGTTCTAGAGAATGTGTTCGGGGGTCTGGATTCCAGTACTGCATGGACACTCATTTGTATGAGATATCCTGAGGCGAAAGAGATGGCCCAGTAGTCTGCAGTGTCCAGTTCTCAGGCGGAATATGATGGTCTGTTGGTGTCTGTTATGTTGGTGGATTGGGTCATCTCTATTGTATGTATCACCTTCCTCCTTCCGCTGGTTTTCGTACTTGTTGTGGATGATTGTTTTAGCTTCACGATAGGGCAATGGGTGGTTAATTGGTCCATTTTACTGCCACTTCTAGACAGAGCATCTGCTCTCTCATTTCCAGTGATTCCACAATGGGACGGTAGCCACTGAAGGGAAATGATTGATGACCTTTGGATACTGTTTAGCTCATATCTGATCTCATGCATCGTGCTTTCATTTCTGGTGTTCTGTATTGATTCCAGTAATGATCTATAGTCAGTAAAGATTACTATCTTAGATGGTGGCTGTTGCGCTGGTCTAGCCAACATTTTCAGCGCTTGTAGTAGTGCCATAGCTTCTGCCTGAAATTGGAGGAGATCTTTCCAGTTGGGAAGGCCTTACGGATGATCTTCCCGTTTATGAATCTTACAAAAATGCCTCCTCCCCCATTCTTTACTGCCCCCTCTGCGGATCCATCTGTGTATACGTGTGTCCACTCTTTCGGGTTGTATTTTTCTTCAATCATCTCCTGAGCCAAGATTTTTAGTTGTGGAGGGGTCTGGTGGCCTTTCTTTCTTATTTCAGGGACTTCTGTGTTGATAGATATATTTTCATTGCAGTAGTTTTGCTCCTCATAATCAGTTAACATTTCCATTTCAGTAGGTTGTTTCGGGAGAAGGCCTTCATGACACTGATGCAGATGTTTTGAGATATTTAGGAAGCTGGTTCTCTTTAACCTGTTTTTGTCAAGCTATGGAGTTTGTCATGCATTGGATGATTTGGCATTCGTAAAAGCTTCTCGCTGTGAGTAAACACCTTTTCCTCACGTCTGTCATCAAGGGAGCGGATGTTGGTGTATCTCTCCATTGCCTGAATTGGAGTTGTCTTCATCCCTCTGGTGATTAATCTAAGGCCCGCATTTTGCACTGTTCTTAGACGTTCTTTGTTTGTTTTTGATGTCGTGGCCCAGGCTGACATGCCATATTCCATTACAGGCCTGACAGTGCCTGTATAAACTGTTTTAAGTATGTTGGTATTTTCCCCCCCTCCCCCCCCCCCCCCCCCAATTTGTGCCAGCCAATTTCTTCATAATGGAGAGCTTTCTTGTTGCTCTCTGTTCTACTGCTTTCAGGTGTAGCTTCCAGGTGAGTCTCTTATCCAACTTGACTCCCAGGTATATTGGATTTTCCTCGTTTGGAAGCTCACTTCCATTTACGAGGTCTGGTCAAAAAGTATCCGACCTTTGGCCAGGAAAAATACAATCACTCACCTGGAAGTCTGAAACCCTAATCCCCTTCAAAGTAATCTCCTTGGGACTGCACACACTTCTCCCAGTGGTCCCACCATGCTTGGAAGACTTTCAGGTGGGCCTCTTTGGGAATGAAGTATAGCTCGGCCGTCGAATTTATTATAATGTCTTCTCGTGACTCAAATCGGGTCCCATTCAGCGGTATTTTCAGCTTGGGGATCAGCCAGAAATCGCAAGGAGCCATGTCAGGAGAGTATGGAGCCTGACGAATCAGAGGAGTCTTGTGTTTGGCATGGAAAGTCTGAATCAGATGCGAAGAATGTGCGGGTGCATTGTCGTGATGCAGCTGCCAAGTTTCCGTTGTCCACAGGTCCGAATTTAGCGCACACTCTCCGCAAGTTCAAATCCTCCGTCAATATGGATTGTACTGAACCGTGGCTTATCCCCACCTCGTGTGTAAGTTCTCGGATGGTGATACGTCGGTTCTGCATGACCAAAGTCCGCACTTCGTGAATGACCATGTCGTTTCGGCTTGTTGATGGTCTACCGGAACGTTGCTCGCTATGCACCGATGAGTGGCTATCTTTGAAACGGTTGTACCACTCCTTCATTTGTGTAATGCTCATGGCTTCATCGCCAAAAGCGTGTGGAATCTTTCGAATTGTTTCTACTTGGGTATCACCGAGCTTTTGGCAAAATTTAATGCAATACCGCTGTTCAAAACGTTCCGTCATTTCGTGACAAATAAAAATCCGACGGCTTGTTACTACCACAGCTCGCGCGTACACTGATTGCAGACGACTGACACTGTCTTTGGGAGGGAAAAAATTCATGCATGCGCAGGAAGGTCTTCTCCACTGTATCCACCAGAGATACCTCCTGTATATCATTTTTTCTCATCGGAAAAAAAAAAGGTCGGATACTTTTTGACCAGACCTCGTAGTTGCAATTTGGCCGTTTCATGGAGATTCGATAGAGAGAAGCAGGTTGTTACTGTCTTGGAGAGGTTGATCTGTACGCCCCAGTCAGATGCCCATTTACCTATGGTACGGATGCCTGCATCCTGAACTGTGCAGTAGGCAAATGTTCTGTGGCACACCAGGCAGCAAAATCATCAGCATGCAGAGCCCTGGAGATATTCCTGGACAGTTTCTCTGCCGTATCATTTATACAGATGATGAAGAGTGTGGGGGAGATAACTCCTCCTTGTGGCACAACTTATTAAAGAACGACACGATGGCTCAGTTTCCCGTCAAGTTTTACTCTTGCTGTGCGGTATCGGAGGAAGTCCCGTATCCAGTTGAACATTCTCCCTTCAATTTTGTTGTTGAACGTCCTAAGGAGGAGTCCATCTTTCCATACCTTATCAAAAGCTTTTGTCAGGTTCACAAAAACAGCCAGTACTTTTTTCTTCTCCTGAAAGGCATTTTCTACCTCTTGATCTAGATATACTAGCTGGTCCTCAGTGCTGCGGTTTTTCCTGAATGCTGATTGTGTGTTATCAAGCAGATGATTTTTTTCCAGATGTTTCAGTAATCTTGAGTTCACCATTCTTTCCATTACCTTACGCAGACAACTCAGTAAGCTAATTGGTCGGTAGCTGGACGTGCTTGTTTTCTCCTTTTGTTTCTTTCTGATGGGGACAATGATTGCTTCTCGCCATTGATCTGGACATTTTCCAGTACTCCATGATTGATTAAAGATTAGGAGCAGCTTGTGCCTGGTTACAGGTCCAAGGTTCTTGCTCATATCATGTGTAATACTATCTTTTCTTGGAGCTTTCATCATCTTTAGTTTTGTTATGGCAGCACTTAGTTCTCTCATAGTAAGGGATGACTTCATGCAGGTATCTGGGTTTTGGTGCTTCAGTTTTTCTTTTATTTCTTCATGCATTTCATGGATACGTGCATGTGAAAGTGATGTGGTGCTTTCTTCCTTGTAGAAATCTGCCAAGATGTTTGCTGCCATCTTTTCTGTTGGTATTTTTCCTCCCATAGTTCTGTTTGCCCTATCTTGGCGGAAGGGTTCGTATCCACGAATGAAGAAACGTTGGGCATCTTTTAGATGGGTTTCTTGGATGCAGATTATGTCGATGTTATTTTTCCTGAGGTATTCTTGTAGCTCCGGTTTCTTGTTCCTCACTCCTTCTGCATTCCATTGAGCTAATGTAAGGTGGTGGGTTGGATGGTCAGTTGCTCTACATTTGCCTTCCCCCGACCATCAGGTTGGCATAGGCACCGGCTGCTTGGGTGGGCCCTTTCAAGGCTAGCCCGGCTCCACTCCTCTCCGGCTGTAGCTGATAGGAGCGACGCCATCACGTAAGTCGAGATTGTCGCATGACTCGTACTGCAAATGCGTGTGTGCCCTAATTTTTCCCGGTGTCTGCGCCGTAGCTGACGCACTCCGTCTTCGGCAGGCCGGGTTGTGTTTGTTGTTCAGGGTTGTCTCCCATAGCCTTTCCATCTCCCGGTGGCAGCTACAAGGCAGCAGGTTTTTTTTGTTTACCGAAGTTTTCCTTCCCCGCGGCTAGAGCTTATAGCGGCTCTTACTCGCTTGATGCACCCTTCATAGGACATATGGGGGATTTCAGTGGGGATAGCTTTGCCACCTGTTAACCCTCCCCATCCTGCTAGGAAAACATCACCGTTTGGTCCGGGGCTGCTTGTTCGCCCAGTAATAAATCTGGCTTAATTTTCAGCTGACACACTATATCTGGAGGTCGTTCCACGATCTGCCACCTGTGGATGCGCCTGGTTGGGGTCGGTCGCCCCTTTCGCCAGGTGAAGTGAAGTTAATATTCGGTGAAATATTTAGTTTTCCACCGCTCTGATGGTGAGAGTACAGGAAGCAGTTCGTACGGCAGTGGTAAAAGTATAATATAAAAAAGGGGTAAAGGATCCCGTTACATGCCCACTGAGGCATATTGGGAATATGGTGTTAGGTAGATATTTTCTTGACCATTAGCACACTAGGGGTGATGTGGTCAGCATCACGCCGAAAAGTTACATATTGGCTGGATTTATTCCAAATTTCTTGATACAATGAAATATGAAAACAGACTTGATTTGATTAAGGTCGATCTTTAAGCGCTCAGTGTTTCTAAAGTAGACCCCCGACAGCTCCTGCGTTTCCTACCGCTGATCTGGACGAACTAACACTATATACAAACAATACATCTAGACCTACCAACAGGTGATCATCAGCTTTGACAGAGAGTGCAGAGCCTAGAGCAAAGGGAGAGTAGAGCTGGAAATCGATCAACTGGTAAATGATAATGCCGGGGATGCTGATGCCATTGTGTACACGGATGGGTCTGTAGTCCGTGGTGATAAATGAGGATGAACATAGCGGGCTTACATGATAGCAACTTCCAGCATGAGCATTGAGGTAGAGGCAGCTACTGCGGCTTTAAGGTAGTTGTCTGAAACTTCATTAACAAGAGCAGTTATTGTGTCCGATTCTCAGTCCATGCTTCGGAAGATCCAAAATGGATGACTACGGCATGAATGGAAAACCTCCATCGAAGCCCTGAATCTTCAAGAACTGGTGTGGATTTACTGTCCTGGTCATGCACGGGTACGCGGCAATGAAAGAGCTGATAGGCTAGCTTCCAGAGCATCTATAGTAGGTGCATTGGATATGGATAAGGGAGAGAAACTTTGGACAATTAATGATCGCCTTTTAGAGAAGGACACTGCAATCGATGAATCATCAAGGCTACGATTGCTGGAGTTTGGCATTAGGCGCAAGACTGGCAGGGATGAACGAAGGAGAGGATGCACACAACCAGCGCATAACAGGAACAGTTAGTATTCGCCGTTTGTTGAGGGAGACAGAGCACCTATGGGTTTGCCCAGAGTGCAATGATGTCGGTTCTGAACAATAATAACAATAATACATCTAGAGCAGGAGTCGGCAACGCCAGCAGCTTTCGGGATCTACTTTACGAACACTGAGCTCTAAAGATCGGGATCGCCTGGTTGCCTACCCCTGGTCTAAACGAACCAGCACTACGCACAAACATTGCATCTAGACGAGCCAACTCTGGATAACAACAGAAATCATTAGTAAGATAAAAGACAGGAGGAAAAAAAAAGCAACAACAAGAAAACAGATTTAAACAAAAGAAAGCAGAAGTTCTAAAGCTAAGGCTTAAGAAGTGTTCACAAAAGCAAACGAAGAGGTAAGAATATGCATCAAAAAAGACTAGAGGAAATATATTGAGAAGTTGGCAAGAGAGGCAGAGGAATCTGTGCCAAAGGAGATGCGACAAACCTATACAACAGGATAAAGAAGCTAACAGAGAAACACAAGCAAGCAAGTGGCCTCATCAAAGACAAGAATGGAAAATTCCAAAGCAACATTCACGAGCAAATGAAGAGGTGTACAGAACATTTTCAGGAACTTATCAATAGACCAGCTTCACAAAAACTCCAAGACACACAGCCAGCAGAAGAGGAGCTACAAGTCAACTGTGAAAGACCAAATGCGGAAGAAATAATGAAAGTCGTAAAGTTTATAAAAGATGGAAAAGAGCTGGCACAAAAAAGGGCTGACATTCCAACAGAGACTAACAAATCAAACACTGGCACCTCTATAGCGACATTTTACGTACAACTCGGTTAGGTCTGGGAGAGAGAAAGAATACCAGCAGACTGGACAGATTGATACATGCTCAAGCTGCCAAACAAAAAAAAAAGTGCCACGTCTGCTCCTCTACATACTTTACGTCATCTAATGACGATCTAAAATTCTTGTGTATGCGTATATAATCAGTCTGATTTTCTGTTCTTTTTTTTTTTGTTGATATCCGTGCTGCTTTATGTAGGTATATTTTTTGTTACCTGGAAATATGCTTCCTCTATAGCCAGTTGAAGTAAAGAAGTTTGCGCATACTTATTTATTCATTGTTCATAGTCCGTGTTTTCGCAGACAACAGCGGCTTTGAAGAATTTTTAAATTTTTTTTTTTAAATTAATGAAGAAAAATATATCCCGTTCAACCTCTGATGGGTTATAATTAGGATATATATTGTTTTCAATTCCAAATAATATGAACAACTGCCGATATGAGAAAGTGGCATCACATTTGTCAAATCATTGTAAATAGGGACAATCACAATTATGCTTATACGTTAAATAAATAAAGAAAAAAAACCAACAAAATCAAGAAGAAACTCTGAACAAGAATAATATTAAAGTGGAGGGGTGTAAAGGCCTGGTGGTTCCAGTTATATAACTGACTTTAACAGATATTTAATTGACTTTCATCTGTTAAAAGTCAAATGCATTGTAAGAACAGCATCAGACCTTCATATAACAGGCCACTATATTAACATTTTTTAAAGCATGCAAGGACTTTGGTCTCACAATAAGTCTAAAGAAAACGAATGTGCTGAGTCAGGATGTGGGTGCTGCACCAGTTATCACTATCGATAACTATGAATTGGCAGTGGTGCACCACTTCACATACCTAGGGTCTACCATCAATGACAAACTCTCACTGGATACAGAAATCGACAGCCGCATTGGCAAAGCTGCAGCTACCTTTGCCCGCCTCACATCGCGTGTTTGGGGAAACTCAATGAAGACCAAAGCTGCGGTATATAATGCCTGCGTCACCAGCACACTCCTATATGGCAGCGAGACCTGGACGACCTATGCTAAGCAAGAAAGAAGGCTCAATACCTTCCATTTGCGGTGTCTACGCAGCATCCTCGGCATCTCGTGGAAAGATAAAGTGACAAATGTCGAGGTGTTGTCACGTGCTGGCCTTCAAAGTATGTATACGCTGCTTAGACAGCGCAGACTTCGCTGGCTTGGCCATGTTCGCCGCATGGAAGATGGTCGCATCCCAAAAGATATCTTCTACGGACAATTAGCAGATGGCAAGAGAACAGTTGGGCGACTGCAGCTGAGGTTCAAAGATGTGTGCAAGAGAGATATGAGGGCACTGGACATGGATCCAGCAACATGGGAGGATGAAGCTGCCGATCGCACAAAGTGGCGATGCTATTTACGGCACCACCTCAGATTGGGCGAAGAGAGGCTCACACAAGAAGCAGAGGTGAGGAGAAAACGTCGAAAGGAGCACCAGGAAAATAAGCAGTTGAGGGCTGTCACCTCAGGGGCGCATTCCCATAGTCAGTTATGACTGAAGGGGCTATTATTATTATTATATTAACATTTGTTCGTGTTAAATATTGTTTGACTATATTATGCAGTTCCCTAGGTCTGTCAATTCTTAACACCTCTTCTATATTTATAGGTGAGTTGGATGCTTGCAAATAATCTAATATTGGTATTCTCATTTGTTCATACCTCTTACATTTTAACAAGAAATGTTCTATATTATTGTCTTGAAGACAACCTGCACAGTAAGGTTCTTCTATTCTGAAATAGCCTTTTCCCAGCTATAGTCTGAGAAGTTTCTTTTACTGGGAATTTAAAATTCCCTAGATATCTGACATTTTCTTGTTTGAGCCTTGAACATCTTATATGCATGTCTTCCTTTCAGATTTTTATCTGATACCGTACAAAATACAAGTTCTTTAATGGTGTTGCTCCTGTAATCTGATTCTCTCTTTTTTCTGTGTAAAGAGAAACAAAGAAGACGCATTGAAAGTAATAGAATGAGATTTTTAAAAAAATAAATAATGCTGAATGGTGGGAATGGATGGAAGTCCAGTGATACACTGACTAACCAATAAATTATTTCCTTGAGAGTCTCGAGTGCCATCCATTTTCGGAGCTCGACCTTTTAGTCTGCTTTGCCACTTAACAACCAATGTCAAGGTTAGCCAAGATGGCGGCAATTATGTGGGGAATTGTAGTGTTGACAGTGTTTTGTGTTCCCATCGTCGCCTTATCAGACAACTCTAGAAAGGATTTGCAAGCCGTTTTGACAGCTTTAGAGAAGCTTATAGAATATTTTAATAGAAATCATCATCACTTCAACCTTGATGGGTTATTTGGATTTCGAGTTATTGAAGGTTCTGTATTTCTTCAGTAATATTCATTAGACCATTGAAATAAACGAGAGTGGGACGTGTGTGGCGACGTAAGATACTTAATTGGATGGCATCGAAGACACGTCCCGCTGTTTTTCATTAACGTCATTGCACTTTAGGGTTGAAATGAAGAACAATGGGACTCTTCGACACCATCCAAATAAGTCAACTACGACGTTAGGGTTAGAATTAGGGTTAGGCTAGGTTTAAATGGTTGAAATGAAAAATAGTGGGACTCGTTCTTCGATATCATCATGGTAGGTCACGAACGTCGTTAGTGTTAGCATTAAGGTTAGGTTTAGGATTCCTAACCCTTACTCCTTATTACTGCGACTCTGAATTCTTTTTTTTACGGCCGTATCGAACTCGAAGCCCACTGTTTTTCATTTCTGCTGGTTTAGATTCCCAACCCTTACCCCTTTTTACTACTTCTCGGAATTGTTTTTTAAGGTCAAACAGACGGCCCATTTTCTTTATTTTAACTGACTTTACCCATTTTCTTTCTTTAAGTCCAGCATATGATGATTATACATTTTGGCACAGATATAATTTTGTCGGTTGAAATGAAGCACAGTTTAAAATAGAATTCAGAGATGCAGTACAAAGGGGTTAGGTTTAAGTATCCTAACCCTAATGATGTTGGCGACTTACTGGGATGACATCAAAGAAGATGACCCACTGTGCTTCATTTCAACCATTTTGTCTTCGGTCTCTCTAATCCCACTAGAGTCTAATCCAACTCAGAATAGTTTTGCAGACACCAGAATGTTCTTAGGAGTTGAAATGAAGCACAATGGGATATGTGTTCAATACAGCCGTAAAAAAGAATTCAGAGATGTATGGTAAGGGATAAGGATTCCTAAACCTTACCCTGTAATACTGCTATCTGAATTCTCATGTGGGTGACTTAATTGGCCATCAGACTGATAGATGTTTGGGCGAAATCTGACACCTGTCTCACTGTTCTTCATTTAGCCACTAAGATTTGGTTTGGTTTTTAAGGACTATCTTCATTGCACATGGACAATGCCATCAGTGCTCCGATCTCCTCCCTTAGATCACACAAGGATGATCTCAGCGCAGTGCACAAACTCCGTAGAACCGGTGAGAATCCCAATGTGTGTATATAATGTATAGGAATCACACATTCTATAAATATTTTTTGTTGTGGGTAGGTTTCCTAATTTTTAAATTTTGCCAGGGCAGCAGCCTGATAAGCCAACTCTTTACGATTTCCAACTGCCGTGGGATTTTTAACGTGCACAACTTGCACACGGGACCTCCTTTTTTTCGCCCTTGTCGAGAAGGCTAAGTATCTGATCTCACTACCCATGAGACAAGGGGGCAGTATGACGTAATTAGGACCACTGGTTCTGAAAAAAGTATTTCAATAAATTATAATCCCTCAACTGGGATTTGAACCCGCTACCTCTTGAATATGAGGCAGAAGCCATACCTCTGAGCCACTCCAACCCCGCCACAGATTATTTGATGGTACCACAATAACATTACTTTAAAAGCCATGGATAAATGCAAGGGAGAAAACTGGACTGATCTTAAAGGCGATGAACTGGAATTGACTACGACTTATATAACATGGAATATAAGAAGTATAAATGGGAAAGAAGAGAAGCTGGTGGAGGAGATGAGGACAGCAAAACTAGAAATCCTAGCTGTGATGGAAACAAAGAAAAAATTACAAGGAGTTATGGATCTCGATGGTGACACACTGCTCTACAGTGGAGTCCCCAATCTGAAAGAGCTAAAGGGGGGGGGGGGGGGGGGGGGGGGGGGGTGTATTGTGGCTAAAAACCAAAAGGATAGCATCAAGGGATAGAAAATTGTCTCAGACGGCATAATGGTGCTAAAGCTAAAAGAAGGAGAAACCATAGTCAACCTTGTCATTGTGTATGGGACAAGTGAAAATGAGCGAGCAGAGGTTAAGGATGAATTCTTCTAGCTGCTTCAGAAGACAGTGGATGACTGCCTGGATGAAATTATCCTGCTTGGAGTTATTGGAAGGTGTGGAGAAGATACACTAAATGACAATGGAAAGCAACTCCTTAGATTCTGTGGTGAGCAAAACGTGATCATTACAAAGTTCCCCCATAAGTGCATACATGCAACACTAGATGTGAACCAACAAAGAATGAGAAATTAGTGATCAACTATGCCATTGTTAGGAAGAGCTCATTCAAGTATATCCGGAATGCTAAAGTCTGCAGAGGGCCAGCGATTGGAAATGATTGGAATACCTGCTAAGAATTAAAAGAAAGAGTTGCTCAGCCTAGAAATTGCCTACAATCACGCAAGAAGCTAAGTAAACAAACAGGAGAAATGAGCATTAAGACCTACATGCTTGGAGAGCCAGAAGTCAAGACCAGATATCAGGGGCTTATTGCTACAGCAGTGAGAAACACAGAAGAACCTGATGACCTGGAAATCCTCTGGCTTAAATTCAAGGCGATCATAAAGACACAGAAACATGTGTTAAAGTCCAACTTGGGAAGAAGAGAAAGAGGACACCTTGGTGGGCAGAGGAAGTTAAAGAGAAAATAAGAGAGAAAAAAAAGGCATGGAAACAATACTTAGGAGCTAAAAACTAAGCAGGAAAAATAGAGAATATGTGATACTCAGAACAGAAGCAAAGAACAAGTTGCTAGCAACATTCAGAAATCCTTAGAAGAATTTGGAGAAAAGCTAGAAAAAAGATGCTCAAGAAAACCAAAACCAGAAATTGTTCTACAAGACCCTAAAGAACATGAGGAAGGAAAAACTGCCCTCTTAAATTTATAACGGACACGCAAGGCAAATTGCTTACTGCTCCCTAGGAAGTAATGGAAAGAATATTTCTCAGAACTCCTCGATACAAGGTCAAGCACCAGAAATGATAACCACTAGCACAGAAGAGGAAACCAATGGTGGCTAAGATGTCATCAAGATGGAAGAACTGAAGGCAGCACTGGAGAAAATCAATATGGACAGAGTAGCTGGGCATGATGGTATAAATCCAGAAATGGTTAAGTACATGGGAGCAGCAAACAACCTATTACTCCAGAGGCTCCTACAGGCAGCCTGGTGCCACAAGACCATACCAGATTGGGAGATTTGCCATCATAACACCCATTTTCAAACAGGGTGACAACTGACAATGTGGAAATCAAAGAGGCATATCCCTTCTCAATGTACCTGGTAAAATCTACTCTAGAATCCTGGAGCAGAGACTCAAATGCCTAGCTGAGCCACAAATGGATGAGGTCCAATGTGGCTTGCGAGCAAACCGAAATACTCAAGACTGGATTTTCACACTCATATAGCTGAGTGAAAAGGCACTTGTGTATAAAGGTGAGTTGCATCTTTGTTTCTTAGATCTGGAAAAGGCGTTTGACAAGGTCCCCTTTGGGGCTGCTTGGCAAGGAAGAACATTCCAGCACCTCTGATTCATGCTATACAGAGCTTCTACAAGTCTTGCAAAAATTATATATGGCCAGCAAACCATAAGTTATAAGAGTTCAGGACCACCACAGGTGTAAGACAAGGTGATACCCTGTCTTACTTACTTAGTCGTTCCCCTTCTACCGTGAGGTGTAGAGGTTTGGAAGAGAGAGTGCCAGACTATCCTATCGGCTGTCTTCCTCCTGGCCTGGTTCCATTCTAGTCCTCGGTCCTTCAAAGATTGTCTAATGTTGTCCTCCCAGCAGACTCTGGGTCGTCCTGGGGGTCTGGACCCCTGGCTCTTTGTTTCCCATGCTTGTCGTGGGAGCCGATCTTCTCCCATTCTGCAGACATGGCCAAACCATCTTAGTTGGGACTGTTCTACTTGGGTCTGCAGGGGTGGGATTTTAGGCCTTGACGTATCGTCTGGTTGCGGCCCATGTCTCTTCTCATGAGAGGAAAGAAGGCATCAGAGAGAACATGTCCTGGAGCAAGTCAACCACTTTAAATACCTCGGAGCTGTCATAGACTGGAAGGGAGGCATCAAAGAAGATTTGGCTACCCGAAGAGCAGCAGCTGGGAGACTTTTTCAGACCAAAAATCAAGGATTCCTCAGCAAAAGAGAAGTTGGTAAGAAGATGAAGATGGCTGTATACTGCTCCACCTATGTCCCAGTCTAGACGTATGGATGCGAGTCATGGGCAATGACTACAACCCACAAAAGCCAGATCCAAACCTCAGAAATGAGGTATCTGAGGAAGGTGGTTGAAGTAAAAAGAAGAGATATGGTCCACAACTAAACAAATCATCATGGCCTAAAAACCCAACCCCTGCAGACCCAAGTAGAACAGTCCTAACTAAGATGGTTTGGCCATGTCTGCAGAATGGGAGAAGATTGGCTACCACGACAAACATGGGAAACTAAGAGCCAGGGATCCAGATCTCCAGGACGACCAAGAGTTCATTGGGAGGACATTAGACAATCTCTGAAGGACTTGAATGGAACCAGGCCAGGAGGAAGACAGCCGATAGGATAGTATGGCGCTCTCATCTGTTCAATGATTCACAACCATCGGTTCACTATTGCTGTCACTAGGGCTGGGATTTATTTTTAAAAATCTTAATCGATTAATCAAATTTCTATAATTAAAGACTAATCATTCATATTTTAATAATTTGATTAATTAAAAAAAAAACTATAAATAACATATTTTTTTAAAGCACTAAGGACTTTATTTATTTCATTGTTAAAATGCACCATCGTCCATAAAATGTATTTAAAATACAGAAAAGCTACAACCAAACAATTTATTATTATTGACCATACTTGCCAAATACCATATCACAAACTTCTAACATAGCAGATGCTATAGCAGTTAAGCAAAATACATAAACATTGCTAAATATAATTGATTACAGTTTTTTATTACAACATTTTAACTGATTGATTGATTTATTATCGCTAAAGATTCCAGCCCAAATGGTCACCATATCTGCCGAAGCTGTTAAATTAGCGTAGCTGTGATTACTTTATTTCCTCAATTGTCTCCACACTTGACTCAAGCATTAAGGACTGGTTATTAAGATTACTGTTTAAAATGATGATTTAGAAGATGGATTGAATGTGTAGTTATCTGGAGTCGCCAAAAATCAGTCTATGTTGAATCACATTTTACTATACCATGCTATCTATATAGAGTGAGAATTAAGGTTAATGTTAGTGACTATTTTTTTTAACCGAAAACCCTGATGCTAAACCCCTAACCATATTCTCTTTAAAAAAAAACCTAATAGCACTCTTAATTAACTGTCCTAGCACTAGTTGCAGACAAAATAGAACAAAAATAAACAAATGACATTAACTCAAACCAGACTGTATTTGTAGCAAAGATGGCAAATGTAAAGTTAGCTGGGATTTAACCATTAGACTAAATTCATGTTTGATTATGGGAGGATTTTAGTTAAAGTAGGGAATTATTTAGAGCTTTTAATTGGCTGAATCGCCTCATCATCATTATTTCCTCTTTTGCTCTTTATGAAGTGTCTATAGTTCGTTCACCAGTTAATGTTCAACTTTGAAATTTGTTTTTAAAAAAACTACCTGATGTAATGAATTTATATTTTGCATGTAGTCTTATATTATCCATGACGTTACGAAAACATTTTTTGCCTCCAGAAAATGAACCTAGTTTAAGATATCTCTTCTTCAGGTTATATTAAAATCGCACTCCCCTACCGGTATTAAAATGTAGCATGTCAGCAGTACATTTGTGTTGCATGGGCAATAAATGGTTTTTTAATAGAAAAAAATATATTTTAAGACAAAATTATGACAAATGGTGCACCGCAGTTGTCTGCTGTTGAAAGCTGAAATAGTGCGACATCATTAGTTGTAAAGTCAGTGGCGTATTGTGAAATTATTGTAAAGTTATAGCTGCATTGTATTATATTGAAACAAATTTTTTTCCTGCTCATAAAGAATAAAATTACATTCATTATGAGTTTGAAGTGCAAATTTATAACTATGAAGAAGGTTACTGTAATGCTGTACAGACACTTCTGCAGGGAGGCTAATCTATTGGAATCATCAGATACGGACTGAGATAAATGTAACTTACTTGAGATATCAATAACATAAAACAATGTAATTATGCTCCTTCAAAACAAGAAGAAATAGTGCAGGTATACATATAAAATTTACCGTGTCGTATACAATACAGTTTTGAATAACATTTCTTTTCCCCCACGTTTCAGATTTAAATGTATCACTACTTATAGCTGTTTCCTATGCGGTGAGCAGATATGGATACGCCTCTGATCCTACTTTTGACATTTATGACGTAGTATACTGTAAAATATAATTTTTAAGCTGTGCTTCTTGTAAGATTAGGAAAAGATCAAAGGAATTTACGGTTTTGAAGAATGCAGAATTGATATTGACTTAACAACATATTTGTAACGTCATGGATAATATAAGACTACATGCAAAATATAAATTCATTACATCGGGTAGTTTTTTTTTTTAAACAAATTTCAAAGTTGAACATCAATTGTTGAACGGACTATAGCACACTTACAGGAAGCCTGTACTAAAGCATTCATATGCTGTAGTTTTTGTTTCTGTAGCAACTTTTTTACATGATGTCCTATGCACAACCTCATATTTGTCACCTCTTACGACATGCTCAAGGGAACGGTAGCCTTATTCTGTCCTTGTTTCCTGAGAGTCATGGGACATCACCTGCCACATTTCATTCTTACAGTGAGGGGCTATTGTCACTTGGGTGGAGCGTGTGTTATATCTTGAGAGCTAGTCTGATTTTTTTTTTTCAGTTTGTCTATTGCATTCATTTGATTCCTTATGCTTATGTTCTACTTGTCTTTGTGTTTTAGCTATTCATAAGAAAGAAAAAAAAAAAAAGACTACAGGACCAATAAAAGCATAGGAATCACAAAGTCTGTATAAATCGATGGTATTCCGGGACGGTGACATTCTTCTTGTTTTCCTTTTTGGATCCCTCTGGAGCATGGAGCCACCGCTGCAGCTGTCCACCCCCACCTTTTGCAGAAAACCTGCATCAAAGTAGTCTTACAGTGGTGGTCTCTGTAGCAACTTGTTTTATATGATGAGGTTGCCAGTCCTATACACATCCTCTTAGTAGTTACCTCTTATGACATGACCAAGGGAGCATTAGTTCTATTCTTTCTTTGTCTCCTCCGAGACCCCCAGGAACTACGTGGAGCAACAGTGACATTACATTGCTTATAATTGGCTAATGTGGGGATGTTTCTCCCTTACCTTATTTCCTTTATTGACTTTCTGACTCGCAAGACAGAGTTCAGCTCTCTTTAGGAACCAAGCTGCGACATGCTTGGCCTATCTGCAGTTTAGTACAGTTTAAGCTAAATGGGGCATATCTCCCCACAACATTTGGTGGCAAAGGGAAGCAAATGAACATGGGCCGCTCTTTGATTGAATTTCAGTGTTATTTCTTTAACCAAGACCCTGAAACACCTTCGAGTGGTGCATCCTGGAAACAGGCAACCTTCGAGCTGTCTGGCAGACACTTCAGGGATGGAACTAGCCACACCACAGTGGCCCAACATTACTATTCCCCCTGTGGTGAAACTTATAGAGAATCCAGCATTGCACACTAAGCTTGAGGAAGTCAGTTGAACTCCAACTCAACTCTGGCTTACACCTGGTTGACTTCATGCAGGAAGATATCACATTGGATAGATGTCAGGTGAGGGGAGCTAAGAGGTGACTCACTACAGGACATGACAATTCCTTGGGACAGCCCAGAACCAGAGCACAGTATTTTAGCTCTGCATATTCGGAGAGCCCCCCAAGGATGTTAGGGAATGCACAGTATGCAACACACCTCTTTTGTTCCAGCGTGAAACCAGATGTGAGGATCCTTTAAGTGTATGCCAAGCCAGGATACAATATCCAGGAAAGACACTGGAGCTCATGACTGCAACTCAACAAGCTTCTGATTGCCAGAAAGACCACAGGAAAAGCCTAGATCTGCAATGTAGATAATGGATGGGTATGAAAAAAAATTGCAAAAAGGTGATTCGTCTTACGAGGACAAAAGACAAAGAAAATAGTCTACGTTACGGCCACAAGGCCTTCGTCAGGAAAGGAAAGAAAGTGAAGGCTAGATAGGACACATAAGAACTAAAATAAATATAAAAATAAAACTTAGGTACTTCCCTGAAGGCAAGGCATAAATCCTATCACTTTAGCTGTCCGCTGATGGACCGCGTGGTTGGAAAGGAAGTGACTTCTGCCCCGGAAGTACACAATACATACTAAGAAACTAAAAACTAAAAAACGAAACTGAACAATGAATATAGATAATGCCAAGGATTCTTCAACTTAGCATTGGCTGCAAAACAGTGACATGCTCAGCAGCCCTTGTTAAACAAAAACAACTAGCATAATGTGGATGATGATTTATTTTATTTTTAACCTTTTTCGTACAAATACAGATTATAGAATGTACCAGTAATTCTTTTGCATTTATTTGTCTTCGTTATACATGTCTAATTCTCCAGTTGGCAGTCATTTACTGTACACCAAGTCTCTTAGTTCTGCCACCATTGTCATGTTGACTGAATTTTTACTTGTTGCTTTTGTTATTTTTTTTCTTTTAAAGTGTGTACTGTTAAAACTGGCATAATGTCAACACAGTGCACTGATAATACAATTAGATTGCAGCTTCTGTTTACTATGTAGAACTTTTTGTTTTAGTACAGTCTTTGATCCACGATCACTGAGTGTTAGCTCTCGGTGATTTTTTTTAAGTAATAAAATGTAATACATGTTATTTATTATGAGGTCCAGTGTGGCTTCCGTTCAAACCGAAGTACTCAAGACCTAATCTTCACACTCAGACAGCTGAGTGAAAAGGCCCTTGAGTATAAGAGTGAGATCCATCTTTGTTTCTTAGATCTGGAAAAGGCGTTTGACAATATCCCCTGGAGCAAACTTTGGGACTGTTTGGCAAGGAAGAACATTCCAGCACCTCTGATTCATGCTATACAGAGCTTCCACAAGTCTTGCAGAAATTATGTGATTACGGCAAACCATAAGTCAGAAGAGTTCAGGACCACCACTGGTGTAAGACAAGGTGATATCATGTCACCTTGTCTTTTCATACTCCTTATGGACGATGTCATCAAGGCATGTAAGAAGAGAACAAGAAAGTATTCAGTGGGGTACTGGAAGATGAGACAGGTCTGTATTTCAGAGCTGGCATTTGCTGATGATGTTGCCCTGATTGCTAAATCAGAAGCACATCTTCAATCCAATCTGCAAGTCTGGAAGGAAGAGCTGGAGAAGAGAGGGATGGTCATAAGCAGCTCTAAAACAAAAACCATGGTGATATCATGAGAGGAAAGTAGGCATCAGATTAAGCTGGGAGAACAAGTCCTGGAGCAGGTCGACCACTTTAAATACCTCTGAGCTGTCATAGACTGGAAGAAGGCATCAAAGAAGAGTTGGCTACCCGAAGAGCAGCAGCTGGGAGGCTTTTTCAGGCCATAAATCGAGGATTCCTCAGCAAAAGAGAAATTGGTAAGACGAAGATGGCTGTATACCGCGCAATCTATGTCCCAGTCTTGATGTATGAATGCGAGTCATGGGCAATGACTACAACCCACAAAAGCCAGATCCAAAATTCAGAAATGACATATCTGAGGAAGATGATTGAAGAAACAAGAAGAGACATGGTCCGCAACCAGACGATACGTCAAGGCCTAAAAACCCAACCCCTGCAGATACAAGTAGAACAGTCCCAACTAAGATGGTTTGGCCATGTCTGCAGAATGGGAGAAGATTGGCTACCATGACACGCATGGGAAACTAAGAGCCAGGGATCCAGACCCCCAGGACGACCCAGAGTCCGCTGGGAGGACAACATTAGACAATCTTTGAAGGACCGAGGACTAGAATGGAACCAGGCCAGGAGGAAGACAGCCGATAGAATAGTATGGCGCTCTCTCTTCCAAACCTCTACACTTCAGGGTAGAAAAGGAATGACAAAGTAAGTTATTTATTATTCTAAATACTGTCATTTAAACATAGGCAGATAATTAAAAATGTTCTAACAGTTAATGAGAAATGTAAGCTTCTTTTGAAAAAAGTTTGTGATTCTAGTTGACAAGGTGCTGATAGCAAGGATCAGGTCTGGTTCGAGGAGCATATAATGTTTTAAGAAGCCATCTTTCCCATGGCTTCTGTCGCATGTTACGCAATTGCCTAGTTAAATGTATGAAGACCGGAAAGTGGGACACCAGTATACTAGCCCAAAAAAATGAATGCAGTGATATTTTCTTGTGTATCTAGGGCAGCCAATCAGAAAAGGGGTTTCCCACGGACAGATAGAAAGACTTCGACGATTGTATATGGAAGAATAAAATCGTCCGAAACATGGTTAGAATTAGAGATCGGGAAGGAGAACGAAATGACAGACAAGGATGAGAATGGTCTCCTTTTGACGGGAATATCTTCATTTATGCGTAGGTACAAGGAAATCTGGAGGGAGTAAGTAGTTGTGAAGAATTTTGCAAGAATTAGTGTCAGTGCATTGAGAAATCCTGTGTTTTTCCTATTTATAATTCAAGATAAAATCGTTAACACAACCGATATAGGAAGACACCATATAGATATAAAGGTCAACTCACGGAGAATGGAAATGTATAACTCCAAAGGCTTGAACTGGGAAAGGTGTGATGCGCGAGACCAAGGTTTTAAACCCATCTAGCACAAACCCCCTCGGAGATTATAACTATTTTGGGAAGTTTGCTGGAGTTGCGATCCTTGTTTCCTATACGTCCGGAAACTCAATATATAAGGGCGGTCGAAAAGGATTTCAAATTCACTTGTACAGCGAAGAAGACATAAGGACAACGGCTGGAGAGAGAGAGACGTGTAAAGGCCAATATCTTGTTATTTGCAGACAGGCAGTTCTATTACTCCACTAAAGCCAGTCTTTACTGATCTTAATTAGATCCTGCGAGGGTTCATACTTGTCAACCCAAAGTTAGAGGTCCATGATCAAGAATTGCTCGATGATCATCCCAGCAGTGCCTGGATTGGTAGAAGCATGACCTACTGAAGCTGTACATCTCATATAAACACTGATTATCATAGAAGTTGAGTTATATTTGTGAAAATCGTGCACCCAAGAAGTGATAACTGTCAAGCAGGGTTTTATGATGACAATTTGCATGATAAACTAGTGAAAGTTATAAAGTGAATAAGACAGTGAAGAAGTCTATTACCCAACCAATTGGAAGAGTCTAAAGAAATGACATTTTAGTTTAACTTGTAAAAACTGTAATTGATTTCACCAATTTGGTTTTTGTGTAAATATAAATTTTTTTATCAACAGTCAAACACAATCACCACAATTAGATAGATGTAAATAAAGAGGATATAAATTGTATTCGCCAGCTTTATTCATTCAATATAGTTGATACTGAGTTTGGTTGAATTTTTATTAATATCACAGGTGGTCACATAGCGGAGGTGGCGCAATAAGGTCTGACTGTTCTCTGAATCTTTTCAGTACAGATACTTTCACAGCCGTGACTATCGAGTGATACCAGTGTACTTCTCTGTCACTGGGACCTCACACATTCTGGAGAGAATACTAATTCTACTCTAGCACTATCATCTCATACTTATAAAACCTTCCGCTACAGCTTCCAACCAATATCTCTTAGTCTACATGTTACAGATATCTATTCCTTTCTTTTTTTCTCTTTATGGAGTAAGAAGCCACTCTGTAGTAAGCCCTCTTTTTTCCTTGCAGAAAACCTACATAAAAGCTATAATATACCGTTGCTGTGGTTGTTTCTGTTGCAACTTGTTATTCATGATGAAGTTGCCAGTCCCGTGCACAACATCATATTAGTTTTACGACATGCCAGAGGGAGCCATATTCTTGCTTTGTCTCTTCAGAAACCCCCGGGAACTACACAGGGCATTTTTTACTTTCATTTCACAAATATTGTCAAACATTTTACATAAACTAAAATGAGTAAATAATGAAGGATAGAAAAGTAACAGTGATTTTAAAGTTTTTTTTCAAATTAGCAAAGCTTAATGTCCAGTTTAAGTTTCAGGGAGAATTTCTGTGCATGGTACACTTGCTGTGTGGCAGTTTGTTCTGATTAAATCTTATAACAATATCTTATAATCCGACTGAAAACAACTTGGTGGAGAACTGTGGAGGCTGAGATGCAAAGAATGAACCAGAGTTGGGGCACTGTACGAAGGATGGCTGCCGACCGAACAAAGTGGAAGCAGTTGTTGCTGCCCTACAAGACGCCACCAGGCGTGATGGGCGCTGACTGCTTTGACAGTCAGCGGCTAAGGATCAAAGAAGAAGAAGAAGAAATCTTATACATTTGACATTTCTTTACAGGTCAGTTACAAAGGTTGCTGTCAGAACATCAGGCAGGTAGTCATCAACATTTGCCTCAGGATATAATCAGTAAGATTGCTGCCTTAAAATATGCAGCACAGAATGCAAGTACTGTTGGTCTTGAATCAGTACGCACAGCTGAACCAGAGTACTTCAACAATTTTGGTTTTGTGGTATCATCTCCATGGACAGTCATGAAGTCCCATCGCAAGCTTGAAGCATCTTTACGATGGGAAATACCTCAGTATAAAGCAAAAGTTAAAGGTACTGATGAAAAACTTTTTTTTTTTTGTCTGTTTGTTCTTTATTTTGTCATTATTGATTCATTTTTGTGTTTTAGTGTTTCTTTTTCTTTCACCTTTCATCACCCCAAAAAGCATTTAACACTTAAGCAAAGTTGCCATCAGCTCAGGGTCTTTCCATATCTTCTTCATGTCTGTAACCAGTTCTCTTCTCCATGTGTTCTTTGGTCTTCCTCTACCTCTCTTACCCTGGGGGATTCCAGAACAAAGGATTGCCTGGTAATGCTATCAACAGGTTTTCTCAAAGTTTGTGTCCTATCCATCTCCAGCATCTTGTCATCTCTTGTTCCACTGGTGTGGTGAAATTACCAGAACAAAGGATGCCTATGCTCAACAGGTTAAAAGTATGTGTCCTATCCCCATTATAAAGTCATAACGGGTAAGTGATAAACGTTAAATGTAGGGAAATTATAAAATATACGTAAAAGTAGGGATATACGTAAGATATGCCGTGACTTCTTCACCTACGCCCGCGGTTCCTACCGCCATTCAAACTAACTAGTTAGACATGCAGACGAAACGGAGATATAAAAAGGAAAAATATGACTGAACACGTGTTTGAACCTAAAAGGCAAAAAGACGCAAGTTGTAGTTTAAGGAAAAAAATTCACGCCACTAGTTGACACAGTGTAAAGAAATTGATAGAAAAACAACCTTAGCTCTTGTTAGAAACAGTCATATCTTGGACGTTTTTACGGTACTTGGTTGTTTTATTTGAATTCAGCGGCAAACGCCGTGGAGAAGGTTCGAAAACAAATTTCAAAAACTAACCTTGAGAAAAGTAGGTTTTTCTTTAATAATAAAGTTATGAAAATAAAACCTAGCTAGTTTGATAGCCCATCTTGAGCAGAGAAATAATATACTTTTAATTATACAGACGGACAGATAACACGGAAGATATTGACGAAAGACTGTATTGTTCACATCAGACTGGCGAACAGTTTTCTGTGCATACTTCACAAAAAATTACGTTTTGGTGTCCTTGAGCCCTAAAAATGCAAAAATCAAACTGTAATGAACTAGCGGGGAAGGACGGAGAATTGTGGCTAAAAATAACTTAGGAGGCAGGTTTGTGTAGGTTTTGCATGTAGTTGGTCCAAGAAACAAGTGTATTTTTGTGAAAAACCAAGTAGAGACAGACGGACCAACAGACAATAATACATACTTGACTGAGATCTGACTGAAATTTGACTTTAGTTTGAAGATTTGAAAAAAAGTTAGGGGGGAAGTCCGTGATTGGACAAATGTATTCATATTAGCGAGAAAGAGACGCACATTTGTGCCATTTGTTAAAGACTGTCCAGTAACACAGTTCTAGACTGCTAGAAGTGATTTTCCAGGAAATAATAAATAAAATTCAGTGGGACGCCATACTCTAGCCAACTGCAACCTGGCCTGCTGGAGATTCATTAACAAGTCCCACCATCAATAGAGAATCAAAGATTGTACAGATCCGTTAAGATCAGTCCCTATGTTAAGGACTATAAACTGTTTACACATAGATTGAGCATGATGATGCCACCCCAACTAACCATCCAGAACTAGTGTTCCCAGGACTTTTGAGATACCATTAATATTAATCATTGTAATAATAATAGACCTATGTACAAGAGTTATATTTGATTATGCAATATATATATATGCATTTCATTGATAAATACCTATCATTTCATAAGTTCTGACCAAAAGAAATATTTGGTTCAGAACAAATACATTTTAAAAGAATTTAAACTTAAACAGCCAGTGTTAGTTCAGTGTATTGTAGAGTTATTATTATATTTAGACTTATTATTTACATGTGTGTGTCAGTGTATTTTATTACCTACACATTACATTTCAGTACCCTAGACTTTTAACGTAGCTAACACTCATTATAGTAGAATAGGTCTGTTTGAGGTCGTAAAGTGGTAGCAGAAAGGCCTCCTGTAACTCCCATAAACTTTTATCTCAGGAGCCTTCACAGCTGACCTCATACAGAACACTAGGTAACATATCAACCATACAATAACATCAAAAACCACTACAACTGGACCTTGTCTAGTTCTTGTCATCAGTTCGGCATTAGTGATCTTGCCATACCACTTCACTTCTATTCTACGCAAGCATCTGTTTGTTGAAAGTCTGTAGCTTTTTGGTTGTTTTTTGTTGTTGTTGTTCTTCAAGTTTCAGGGCCATACAATAGGACTGACTTGACATTTGATTTGAAAATTCTGTTTTTCGTGTTGGACCTGATTTCGTTTTTATCTCTATATATTTCCCAGTGCAGGGAAAACTTTTCTAGCCTTTTGTATTCTTATTTTGATATCACTTTCTGCTACACCAACTGTATCTTTATTGCTGCCAAGATGTATGTATGATTCTACATCTTGTAGTGGTGTTTCTTCCAGCACAATCTTGTTATTATTTCCTACAATTATTCTCATTATCTTTGTCTTTTCCCTGTGTACTTTCAGACCCACTTGCTGTGATCTCTGACAAAGTATTTTAATTGTATCTTGCCTCTGACTATGGTTATGGGACAGAAGTTGAAGGTCATCTTTAAAATCTAGATCGTCAGGCTGTTTAGTCCACTGTATTCCATTTCTGTTGGCTGAGGTTGATGTTTTCATAACCCAATCTAGAGCCAATAGTAAGAGAAATGGTGACAAGAGGCATCCCAATCACACTCTGGTTTTTATCCCAAATTGTCCTTTAAGTTGTCCTTCATGAAGAACTCTGCACATCATGTGTTTATAAGTTTTCTTTATTAAGTTAATGATCTTCACTGAGACTCTTTAGTGCCTCATAAATGTCCAAAGTGATTCTCTGTCCACACTGTTAAATTCCTTTTCATAATCCACAAATCCAGTGTAAACAGGTGAGTTCCTTTCTAGACTTTGTTCCACTATTATGCTCAATATGGCTTATCAGATCTGTTTTGCCTAAAACCTGCTTGTTCATCTCTCATTTGTCTATCTATGGCCTCTTTTAAACTCTCAAGGATGATCTTGTTCAATATTTTTCTTGGCACTCACAGTAAAATTTGTGTTTGTGTTTCAATGTTTGGTTTTGTTAAATGAATTATATTTGTATTGGAAGTAATTTTGGGCCTCATGTAGTCCCTGGGAGTCTCTGAGAAGATGACAGAACTGGACCACAGCTGCTACCTGGCATGTTGTTAGAGGAAAGGTGAAATTGTGAATGGAACTGGAAACCTCACAGTGTAATAACACTAATTTCTAAAGATACCAGCATTGTAAGAGTAATGAAATGTTTTGATACAGGTTCCTGCATGGAGGCCAACTACTGTTGTGGTCTCATGCTCCTTAACACATTAACTACCGAATTGAAAAACACACTGTGGCCGAATTAAATTTTTTTCCCATTTTCATCCTGTAAGTGTTTGCACAAAGTAAGCTGTAGTTTTCGTAATTGTTTACAGATTTTTATGAATTACACATCATTTTAAAGATAAATGAATGTACTATTACAATAAACACCGGTTGTAACTCTAATAGAGGTTGTTGCTATTTCAAGGCCCCCCGATGGCAGAGGACTTGCAATATTTTCACAATTATAACTGCTTGAGCCCCATCTCTATCAAAATCACAATTTCAATCAATGTGCACACCATTTTCACTCTTGTCCTCATCGCTAGATCTATCAGTCAATTGTTGAAACACGTTTCTATCCTATTCAGCCGTTAGACGAGATGTACACGCATTTTTTGTAGTCCTATCACTAGTTGCCATGGTAAAAAGTTTTACATGATTTGGTAACTAACCCAATACGCTGAAAAATATGAACATAATATAAATTTTCCAGTGTTCTACAACAACCATGCTTTGGGAATTTGTTTTCCGGTGGCAACTTAAAATCTCGAACCAGATCAGAAAGTTTTTCAGTACATTTTTCATTCGTTTTATTACTAAAATTAGATTGGCGCTCTGAGCGGCTTGCGGTCCAAATGTGATTATTTTGTGAGCCGCTGACAGCGGCTTGCGGTAGTTAATGTGTTAAAGAGTGCAAATGTTCTGGAGAGTGAGAAGTAATTAATGAATATAAATGAAAGCCTTAATTTTTGTCATTCAGTGAAACTGACAGAGGAAACAAGTGACCACTGCATGACAGAGCTGATGAAGGGTGACAGTCAAGCTTGTGAAATTTCAGAAGCATGTGCCCAGATTATGACTACAAGAGGTCTAACTGGTTATGGCATTACTCATCAGATCCTGTGGTCAACACTTGGAGAAATCATGGTAGGAGTTCATTGAGCATTTTAGTTTTATTTCACTCATTAACCCTTCAGCATTAACTCAAGACCTGGCGAGGACATTTGAAGGAGTGTCGTCGACCAGGGACTGGCGGCTCCTGAGCCGACCCAGCTCTAATGGGTACCTCCGAAAACGTCGAGTATCTGCCTGAATGGCGAGGGACACTTGTCTCTGTACAAGAAAATAGGATACTCACGTAAAAATCAATGTCAGGTTAGACATTAAAAATAACCTGAGATTTCGCCTCGAGTATTAGCGGGCGTACGAAAAAAAAAAAAAACCTTCAGCAATCCAAGGCACGTAGGCCTTCAGCAAACATATGTCATGTCCTCCTGTCACATGTCATCCTCCTGTCACATGTCGTCCTCCTGTCACATGTCGTCCTCCTGTCACATGTCATCCGCTCAAGGCTTTCCTTGCCTTCCTCATCATTTTCATTTCTGTCTCCAGTTCTCTTCTCCGTGTATTTTTCCGACTTTGCTTCTCTTGCCCTGAGGATTCCAGAACAAGGACTGCCTTGTAATGCTATCAACATTCGTTTTATTTAGCATCTTGACAATAAATAGTCAATATGGTTCTGAAAGTTGATGAGTATGAGTTGGTGTTATTCTTCAAGTCTTGCAATATTTTAAATATTCTTAATCCATATTAGCCAGTGTGTTACTTGAACCTGAAAGGGAAACAAAGATTGTGAATTTGTTACAGGCAAGTGCTCCTCAGGTAAATGAAGGGTGATGATGATGTTAAAGCTGAATACTCTTGACAATTCTAATTTTCTTTAACTAATGTCTCAATATTAATGCTTTTATTGCAACGTTCATTTGATTCATTTTATAAACTAAATTTCTGACCATTTTCCGTTATTTCCCATAAAGGTAAAAGGTAAAGATAGTTCCACAGCAGATACTGCTGTAGGGGAGTGAAGTGTTAAAGACTTCACCATACTAGGTCCAGCCTTGAAAGGTGGGGTGACTAGTTCCCTTCCTCACTGCCTTTTTCTTCCCTAATTCAAAAAGCAGAGTCAAGTACCTATTTATAGCTGGGTAGACTGGAGCGTGTCAGTACCATGATTCAAACCTGACACCTTTGCTACGAGAGACCATCGTTCTAACCACTCTGTCAATCGGACATGTTATTTCCCATAGCAAATAATTACTTTCATGCTTCCACCACCATTGCACGTTGATACTTTTATGCTTCTATGCTGAAGGTTGCTATTTTTTATACTACTTTTGTCACTACAGATTATTACCTTGCATGTTTCTTTTGTGACAGCAAATTGTTGTCTTTGTTCTCTTTTGGCCTCAGAAAATTGTTACTTACACTTCTTCCAGCAAATCGTGCTAGTCCTTTATGCTTCTTAGTCACTGTTAATTTTGTGTTATTAGGTATGCAATTCACCCTAGTTGTAGGACAGGTGTTGAGAATAGACAAACCTGGGGACCTACATAGTATAGTGGAACAGTATTTAACAAGAACAAAAATTTAATATCTAGTAGGTGGCATCATAAGAATGTTTAGGACTTATAAAGATGTGGTGATACATATTACTACTGTCAAGTTAAGAGTAAATTAAATATTGAACCACTTTAAGCCCCTCAACATAACAAGTATGAAGAATCAACCATGTTAGGACTAGGGGGAAAAAACATACATGTACGCAAATAGTACATTTTCATTGACCCTGTATTCAGTAATTGGCCAGGAGATAATGACAAACCAGCAGCAGTTGAACATACTGTCTAAAATTAAAGACACTATATATTCTAGTTCAACTCCGCCTAGGCCGGTTGAAAAAGAAGAAGGGCTGCCTGCATGGAGGCCGTAAGGAGACAGCCCCTCCACCATGCAAAGGCACAACAGGCCAATCACCTGTTTGCTTTAAATCATGATTATGTGAACTACAAGAGAGAAAACCGGACTGATTCTAAAGGCGATGAACTGGAATGGACTACGACTTTTGGAACACAAGAAGTATAAATGGGAAAGAAGAGGAGCTGGTGGAAGAGATGAGGAAAGCAAAACTAGAAATCCTGGCCATAACGGAAACAAAGAAAAAGGGACAAGGAGTCATGGATCTCGATGGCGACACGCTGCTCTACAGTGGTGTACCCATATCTGAAAGAGCTAAAGGGAGTGTGGGTTGCATTGTGGCTAAAAACCAAAAAGATAGTATCAAGGGATGGAACTTTGTCTCGGAGCGCATTATGGTTGTAAAACTAAAAGAAGGAGAAACCATAGTCAACCTGGTCATAGTGTATGGGCCAAATGAGGATGAGAGAGCAGAGGTCAAGGAGGAATTCTTCGAGCTGCTTCAAAGGACCGTGGATGACTGCCTAGATGAAATTATCATGCTCGGACATTTCAATTCCAGAGTTGGAAATGACCATGCTAGATGGGGTGGAGTTATCGGAAGATATGGAGAAGATACTCTCAGTGACAATGGAAAGCGACTCCTTAGATTCTGCAGTGAACAGAATCTGATCATTACAAACACAAAGTTCCCCCATAAGCGGATACATGCATACACTAGATGTGAACCAACAAAGAATGAGAAGTCAGTGATCGACTGTGCCATTGTTAAGAGGAGCCCATTCATATATGTCCGGGATGCTAGAATCTGGAGGGGGCCAGAGATTGGAAGTGGTCACTATCTGCTTACAATCAAAAGAGCCACTGAAAGAGTTGCTCAGCCTAGGAACTGCCCAACATCATGCAAGAGACCAAGTAAACGAACGGGAGAAATGAGCATTAAGACCTACAAGCTGAGAGAGCCAGAAATTAAGACCAGATATCAGAGGCTTATTGCTACAGCTGTGAGAAACACAGAAGAACAACCTGATGAGTTGTACATCATAAAGACAGCTGCTGCAGAAGCATGTGGTGAAGTCCGATTTGGGAACAAAAGAAAGAGGACACCTTGGTGGACAGAGGAAGTCAAAGAGAAAATAAGAGAGAAGAAAATTGCATGGAAACAATCCTTAGGAGCTAAAAACACAGCAGGACAAATAGAGCAATATAGAGAATATGTGATACTCAGAACAGAAGCAAAGAACCAGGTGCTAGCAGCAAAACAAAAGTCCTGGGAAGAATTTGGAGAAAAGCTAGAAAAAGATACGCAAGAAAACCAGAAATTGTTCTATAAGACCCTAAAGAACATGAGGAAGGAAAAACAATGCCCTCTCAAATTTATAAAGGACAAGCAAGGCAAATTGCTTACTGCCCCGAAGGAAGTAATTGAAAGATGGAAAGAATATTTCTTAGAACTCCTTGATGGTGAGCAAGGTCAAGCATCAAAAATGATAACCACTTGCACAGAAGAGGAAACCAATGGTGATGAAGATGACATAAAGATGGAAGAACTGAAGGCAGCACTGGAGAAAATCAAGATGGGCAAAGCAGCAGGGCATGATGGTATAACACTAGAAATGGTTAAGTACATAGGAGCATCAGGCGGCCTATTACTCTTAAGGGTCCTACAGGCAGCGTGGTGCAACAAAATCATACCAAAGGATTGGAAGATTGCCATCATAACACCAATTTTCAAAAAGGGTGACAATTGACAATGTGGAAACCATAGAGGCATATCCCTTCTCAGTGTTCCTGGTAAAATCTACTCTAGAATCCTAGAGCAGAGACTCTGATGCCTAGCTGAGCCACAATTTGATGAGGTCCGGGGCAGATTCCGAGCTAACCGAAGTACTCAAAACTTAATCTTCACACTCAGACAGCTGAGTGAAAAGGCTCTTGAGTATAAGAGTGAGATCCATCTTTGTTTCATAGATCTGGAAAAGGCATTTGACAGGGTCCCCTGGAGCAAACTTTGGGACTGTTTGGCAAGGAAGAACATTCCAGCACCTCTGATTCATGCTATACAGAGCTTCTACAAGTCTTGCAGAAATTATGTGAGGACAGCAAACCATAAGTCAGAAGAGTTCAGGACTACCACTGGTGTAAGACAAGGTGATATCCTGTCACCTTATCTTTTCATACTCCACATGGACGATGTCATCAAGGCATGTAAGGAGAGAACAAGAAAGTATTCAGTGAGGTACTGAAAGATGAGACAGGTCTTTTTATCAGATCTGGCATTTTCTGATGATGTTGCCCTGATTGCTAAATCAGAGGCACATCTCCAATCCAACCTGCAAGTCTGGAAGGAAGAGCTGGAGAAGAGAGGGATGGTCATAAGCAGCTCTAAAACAAAATCCATGGTGATATCACGAGAAGAAAGAAGACATCAGATTAAGCTGGGAGAACAAGTCCTGGAGCAGGTCGACCACTTTAAATACCTCGGAGTTATTATAGACCGAAAGGGAGGCATCAAAGATGAGTTGGCCACTCGAAAAGCATCAGCTGGGAGACTTTTTAGGCCATAAATCGAGGATTCCTCAGCAAGAGAGAGGTTGGTAAGAAAACGAAGATGGCTGTATAACACTCCACCTATGTCCTAGTCTTGACATATGGATGCGAATCATGGACAATGACTACAACCCACAAAAGCCAGAACCAAAACCTCAGAAATGAGGTATCCGATGAAGGTGGTTGAAGTAACAAGGAGAGAAAGGTCCGCAACCAGACGATACGTCAAGGCCTAAAATCCCACCTCCTGCAGACCCAAGTAGAACAGTCCCAACTAAGATGGTTTGGCCATGTCTGCAGAATGGGAGAATATCAGCTACCACGACAAGCATGGGAAACAAAGAGCCAGGGATCCAGACCCCCAGGATGACCCAGAGTCCACTGGGAGGACAACATTAGACAATCTTTGAAGGACCGAGGACTAGAATGGAACCAGTCCAGGAGGAAGACAGCCGATAGGATAGTCTGGCGCTCTGTCTTCCAAACCTCTGACGGTAGAAGGGGAACGACTAAGTAAGTAAGTATATTCTAGTTGCCCCATGTGCTTCCCAGGGGTCTCTGAATAGACAAAATAAAATACCTGACTGCACCCTTGGGCTGTCAGGTTGTTAATGGAGCTGGCAACCTCATGTCAAATGAATTGCCACTGAAAGCTCTCCTGCAAGAACAAATGAATGCTTGGTGCAGGCCTCCTGCAAGGAAACCAGCTGCAGAGTTGGCTCTGTGCCCTGTAAGGAGCTCAAAGGAAAATGACGATGATATATCCTAATTATAAACCATCAGAGGTTGAACAAGATATTTTATCTATAAATTTAAAATGCAACTTCTGTGCTACATTTGTAAATGTGGCTTCCTGTTATTCCTACAGCCGAATTGTTCTGTGTCGTTGAACAGTGTGCTACACCAGAACAACATGGGTGACATCAGTGCCTTTCAACAGGAGCTGTGCACTAACAACTTCTACGAGATGGTGGCAGTTGTCCAAGTGCTCATGCATGGCAAGGTCCATGAGAGCCATCAGGACCTGTTTCTAGAGCAGCGTAAGTTACTACGGTATTAGCCTGTAAAGGCTAATATGCTGTATTTAGTTCCACTTTATTTTCCATTTTGTGCTTGCTTGTTTGTTGTTTTGTTTTTTTTAACATCAGAATTCTATTTACGCTTGATTATACTTGTTGGTAGTTATTAAAGTTATATTTTGTGACTATTTACAGGAAATTAATTTTGTTGTTGGGTGTTTTAACATGTTGATTTTTGTTTCATCCATTTGTTAGCTTTTATTTTCCTTATTGATATTAAGTTGTAATTGCTCTGTGTAGTTCTTGGGGGGTGTCTCTGATGAGCTAATGAAAGAATAGAACTACAGCACACTCAGGCATGTCCTACAGTATAAGATTGTGCATGGCGTTGGCAACCATGTAAATAAAAGTGCCGTAGAAACCACCACCACCACAAGAGTGTGAATGCAGGTGGTGGCTCTGTGCTGCTTAAGGAGGGCCAAAAGGACATGAAATGGTTGCGTTATAATGGTCTTTATTTGTAATTTTGATGTGGAAATACTTCATTGTTTCAGCCAGTTGGCATGACACTTTAAGTGGAACTGTTTAAACCTGATGTAGAGGTTAGCTGCAAGCACTGGCTGAGCAACAGTGAACCAGAACAAGTGATAGTCACTGAGGATAGATTGATGCCTCTAATGTCTGACAGTGAGCCCATCAGTGAGACCGCAGTGCCTTCATTTCAACCCCTCCATCACATTCCCTGTAAACTGGACTGTAGGAAACTTATTAGTCAAAGGCTGCTGGAGAAAATCACACACAATCCCTATGTAATTTAAGAGAAAAGCAAAATTGTAGTATCTCACTTACGAAAAACCATGGCTGAATGTACCTTTAAAAAAAAGTTGTTTTAATTCTTCACAATGAATCTTCATCCTTGAAAGTACTATCCAGAGCTCTTCATTGCTTCATAGAACCTGTACTAACATGTAGAAGCACATTCTTCTTCAAGAAGAGAACAAGTGTTCTAAAATCTCCTTTGCTTATCTACCCTGGCCCGACAGTGTGCAAGTTAGGGTTGAGCAGGGGGTTGCCAGTGTATCAATTGACTGGTGTTTATCCACAGAGGGAAGGAATGGGGACAGTTCATGCAATCGAAATGTTTTGTTTGTCGTCTGTTTCCCTTGCAGCATTGTGTTTCTTCTTCTTGGGACCACTGGTGACTTCAGTGTTTCTTACAGCACGAAAATGAGGCATATGTTCAACTTAACTTTAAGAAAACGAAGATGGCTGTATACTGCTCCACCTATGTCCCAGTCTTGACGTATGGATGCGAGTCATGGGCAATGACTACAACCCACAAAAGCCAAATCCAGACCTCAGAAATGAGTGTGGGAACGACTAAGTAAGTAAGATAGTGAACACTAAATAAAACTGATAGAGAACACTAAATAAAACTAATAGCGAACACTAGATAAAACTGATATTGAACACTAGATAAAACTGATAGTGAACACTAGATAAAACTGATAGAGAACACTAAATAAAACTTATAGAGAACACAAAATAAAACATAGATAAAACTGATAGAGAGCACTAGATAAAACTGATAGAGAACACTAGATAAAACTGATAGAGAACACTAGATAAAAGTTATAGAGAACACTAGATTCTTCTTGCGATCGCATCTTTGATGTTTACACCGCCAAACTGGTTCTCATGATGAACTCGACCGTTGTCTGGGGTTCCTCTTTAGCTCTATACAGCTTTGAGTTTAGTGTTGAGTCATTGGGCCAGTATATCTTAACTGGTTGTACAGAGGACAATCCTGTAGACCATGCTCAGTTTATTCGTTTAATCCACCTGTGCACAGTGGTGAAGCAGACAATCGTAGCTTGTACATGTGTTTATTCAGATTGTTATGCCCTGTCCTGAGGCGAAAAATGGTGATCTGTCCCTGCCGGTCAAGAGTGTGGTAGTCATCGTTGGGTTGATTCTGTTCTCTTCTGATAGTCTGGATAGCTCTCTTTTTCTCAAAGTATGTGATTTCATTATCTTCTTGTTCACATTCTCCTCCCTTTTTTGCAAGTTTATCTGCCTTTTCATTTCCGGGTACACCACAAAGGGATGGTACCCACTGAATTATGGTTCTCTTTTTGGCAGCTACCTTGTTTAGTTCATTTACCACTCTTGAGAGCTTACAGTACAGACAGTGCATCTCTGAGGATGACTACCTGCTGGCAGTCAGAGTTGGTGTTATAAATTATATTTGCAGCTTGCTCTAAAGCTTGAACCACAGCTGTATAGTTGGAACAGAATTTACCAGTGGGAATATGCCTAGTCTCATAGTGGTTGTTAGGATATAAGATAAAGATACCGGCGCCTCCATTCTTTACAGCATTTGTTGCTGATCCATCTGTGTAGGCATGTATCCATGATTGTTCTTGGATCATACTCAATGTAGCAGTTCGTTTTTGCAGATCATTATACTCTTATCCAATTGTGAGACCACTGATTGGTGTATTAATTTGGAGGGTACTGCTGGTCTGTTCCCATGGTACAGGGTATAGGGTGGGCTTAAGCAATGTTGTCTTCATGGATAGGTCTTCTTGATGCTGTCTTTTAAGTCTTTTTCCCCGATGGACAAAGCTGCTACGTTTTAGACGTCCCAATGCCAGATCATCTAGTGCTGCCTTCATTGGGTGCGTTAGCATACTGTTGTACTTTTCCATCTCGATCATGCTTTTGGTGTCTCTTCTATAGGACAACGTCTGTAATCTAGCAGCTTTCTGCATCTCTGATATCGGCATAGTTTTCATGGCTCCTGTAATGAGCCTGAGGGCTTGATTTTGCACCTTGTCCAGTGACTGCAGATGTGAGTTAGCAGCTGTTGACCATGCTGCTGAGCTGAACTCTTAAGTGTGGTCTTATTACTCCATTATAAATCTTCTTTAGAGTTCGTTCATTTTCTCCCCAATTGGTGGTATCTGCTAGTTTTCTGAGTATGCCTAGTCGTCTTCGGGTCTTTCCTTCTGCATTTTCAATATGCTTATTCCATGTAAGATTTTGGTCAAATGTCACTCCAAGATAGGTGGGGTAGCTTTCTTCCTTGATCATGGTTGTCCATAGGTGTATGTTAGCTGCTTTGTGCTTGGAGGAGAGGGAAAACAGCGTTGTGGAGGTTTTGTCTGTGTTTATTGTGATAAGCCATTTCTCTGCCCATGACATAAGCATGTCTGCTGCCCTCTGCATTCTATAATTTGCTGTGGTGCATTCATTGGTGCACCAGAGTACTAGGTCGTCTGCATATAAGGCAGCTTTCACTCCAGCGGGGAGATCTTTCACCAGGCCATTGATGTAAACAAGGAAGAGTGTTGGAGAAATTACTCCTCCTTGAGGTACCCCCTGATAGAGCAACACTTTTCTGCTCTGCAGACCATCAAGGGTGACTCTAGTTCTCCTGTTATGCAAGTATGACTGGATCCATTTCATCATGTTGCCTTGGATTCCACTTCTCCTAAGTTTTGCAATGAGGCCATCTTTCCACACCTTGTCAAAGGCCTGCTTGAAGTCGACCCAGATCGTTAGGACCTTTTTCTTCTCCTGGAAGGCATCTTCTACTACTTGAGACAAGTAGGTAACTTGGTCTTCTATACTGTAGCATTCTCTAAATCCAGCTTGCTCCGGCACCAGGATCTGCTCAGACTCTAAATACCATTTCAATCTGTGGTTGACTATTCGCTCCATAGTCTTCCCAACGCAGCTTGTGAGACTGATTGGCCAGTAACTAGCAGCCTTGGTCTTACATTTCCCTTTCTTTAGTATGAGTATTGTGATGGCTTCTCTCCATACTTGGGGTACTGTTCCTTTCACCCAACTGTGGTTGAATATCTCAAGCAGTTTTGTCTTTGCTGCTGAGCTCAGATTTATTAGCATTTTGTCTGGGCTGGGTGACTTTTGGACCTTAAGCTTGGAAATAGCGTTCTGTAGTTCTCCTATTGTGATGGGTTCCCTCATTGAGGCAGGAATATCTGTCTGTCCCATGGTTGCTCGTATTTCTTTCCTTATCTCTCTCTGATGGTCTATGTTAATGGTTAAGTGGCTTTCTGAACTGTATCTTCTAGCAAACAGGTCTGCAGCTTGTTTTCCTCTGAGAATTTTGCCACCTTCATCCAATGTGATAGTCTGCCTAGGCGAGGAACACTCTTCATTTAAAGATTTGACTAATCTCCAAAGTTTCTTGTCGTCTTTCTCAAAGTTCAGCGCTGCTGTTTTATTCCTCCAGCTTTTCTGTTTTTCTTCTAGCTGTGTTCTCTGAAACTCTGCTACAGCCTTTTTCCATTTGTTGTGAGTTTCAAGTGAAGGCTGAGACTCTGCATCCTTTCTAGCTTTGTCCATAGCTTCCTGGCGTTCTTGGAGTGTACTGGACCAGTATGGTGTGTAGTTACACTGGAATCCTTTGGGAATGGTTTCTTTTGCAGCTTGAAGGGTGCATCTGTTGAAGTCTTTTACCACTTCATTAATGTCTCTGTTCTGCACCTTGAGGTCAGACAGCAGCATATTCACCAGATGCCTGAATAAGCCCCAGCTGGCTTTTTGTAATTCTATCTTGTAATGACTGGGCCTGTACTGAGAGTTACACCCTGGACTGTAAGAAAGATGGGGTTATGGTCGCTTCCTCCTAGTTGGTCTCCTACTTCTCTGCTTATGAGTCCAGCTATATCTGGGGTGGCGAAGGCAAGATCTGGAGTTGAAGTTGTGTGCCATCCTCTGGAGTAGAAAGTAGGAGTATCTGTGGCAGTATTGACTAGGATTAGGGAGTGGTCATCTTGCCATGTTTCAACCTCTTCACCTCTGTGATTTAGGTTTTCCTTTCGTGTGCAGGAATGTTATTCCTTACAAGAGTAAGTACTCCTCCTTTTCGTCTATCTTGTCTTTCAGTTCTGAAGCATTGATATCCCCTTATTTTAAAGGTTTGATCTACTTTCAAATGAGTCTCTTGGATACAGCAAACACTGACTTGCTTCTCATACAAGATGTTTTCCAACTCCATCTTTTTGCTGTCTTCATCCTGCTTGCTGTTCACTCCCTCTGCATTCCAGTGCATTATCACAAGTGGCACTCTGGGTTTCTCTCTTTCTGTTTTGTTTTGGTCGGTACCTCTCCTCCGCTATCTCCTGACTCCACAAGACGGTCTAGAGGGTCCTCCAGTAGCTGAGGGTGGGCTCTGTCGAGGCTCAGAGCCCGGCACTGCACCTGCCTGGTGGAGCTTCACAGGGCTAGCACCAGCACGAGAATTATTTGACGGTGTACTCATCCATAAAGAGCGTGTTGAGTGATACTGTGGTTTCCGGTGCACCTTCTGGCCCAGTATCGACGACTTCAGCACCTCTTCAGTGGGAGAGTGGGCTTATCCCTGTCCCAACTGGCTGGGAAAATGATTTTGCCTAAACCTCGTCTGCTGTCCTATCCAGCTTCCCGCTAGGGATTGAAACTCCAACAGGGTCCACCACTTATAGGTGAGGTGGGAGCCACGCTGGTGTAATGGTTACAATGTTGCGCTGGCGATCAGGTGTTCAAGGTTTATGCCCGGGCGTCAGCATTTGAAGGAGTCTCAATGACCGGGATTTTCACTGAATAACCTGAACGGCTCCTGAGATAAACCCTCTGTGGATGGGAAGGGGCAAAGCTCATGACTGGGTTGGAAGGAAAGTCCACAGGCTCCCCAGCCTCGCATTGTCATGTCATTGGGCCGAAGGGCTGAAAGCCCAAGTGCTGCTGGTTAAAGAAAAACAAAATAGGTGAGTTAGGTTTGAGCATGAGAGGCTGAGACATTGTGAGTCTTATGTTGCGCATCATGCCCCATGGACCCATAAGAGAACACTAGATAAAACTGATAGAGAACTAGATAAAACTGATAGAGAACTAGATAAAACTGATAGAGAACACTAGATAAAACTGATAGTGAACACTAGATAAAACTTAGAGAACACTAAATAAAACTTATAGTGAACACTAGATAAAACTGATAGAGAACACTAAATAAAACTTATAGAAAACACTAAATAAAACTTATAGAGAACACTAAATAAAACTTATAGAGAACACTAGATAAAACTTATACAGAACACTAGATAAAACTTATACAGAACACTAAATAAAACTGATAGTGAACACTAGATAAAACTTATACAGAACACTAAATAAAACTGATAGTGAACACTAGATAAAACTGATAGAGAACTAGATAAAACATAGTGAACACTAGATAAAACTGATAGAGAACTAGATAAAACTGATAGAGAACTAGATAAAACTGATAGTGAACACTAGATAAAACTTATAGAGAACACTAAATAAAACTTATAGTGAACACTAGATAAAACTGATAGAGAACACTAAATAAAACTTATACAGAACACTAGATAAAACTTATAGAGAACACTAAATAAAACTGATAGTGAACACTAGATAAAACTTATACAGAACACTAAATAAAACTGATAGTGAACACTAGATAAAACTTATACAGAACACTAAATAAAACTGATAGTGAACACTAGATAAAACTGATAGAGAACTAGATAAAACTGTTAGTGAACACTAGATAAAACTGATAGAGAACTAGATAAAACTGATAGAGAACTAGATAAAACTGATAGTGAACACTAGATAAAACTTATAGAGAACACTAAATAAAACTTATAGTGAACACTAGATAAAACTGATAGAGAACACTAAATAAAACTTATAGAAAACACTAAATAAAACTTATAGAGAACACTAAATAAAACTTATAGAGAACACTAGATAAAACTGATAGAGAACACTAGATAAAACTTATACAGAACACTAAATAAAACTGATAGTGAACACTAGATAAAACTGATAGAGAACACCAGATAAAACTGATAGTGAACACTAGATAAAACTGATAGAGAACTAGATAAAACTGATAGTGAACACTAGATAAAACTTATAGAGAACACTAAATAAAACTGATAGTGAACACTAGATAAAACTGATAGTGAACACTAGATAAAACTGATAGAGAACTAGATAAAACTGATAGTGAACACTAGATAAAACTTATAAATAATAATAATAATAAATTCTTTAAGCACCAAACATGGCGCATAAGGCAGAAACCAGTGCTCTCCAGGCTGCACGCCGCGACGCCACTCCTCTCAGCTCCCGCACACTGCCCAATCCCAACGTTCCCCCTTCTCCCACCATTGCTCCCCCGAGTGTTTCCCCCGGTCTTCCCCCTTCCTCCCACCCCCAGGAACCCAAGTGAGCGCCTGCAATGGCACTCTGTCGCCCTGCACCCGCAGGACACGACCGATACATGACCACCGTCCTTTCCCCACACAGCTGGAGACACACCTCTGCCCAGAGTCCTCTCCCACTTGTCGACCAGTCTTGAACCCCCTCCAACTGACGCCCATGAGTCCTCCAAGACATCCGCTCTCGAACGCACTCAGCCCGTTCTCCAACGATCTTGCCACCTTCCAACTCCCACAGCCGCATGCCAACACCGAGACAACACCCGAACCAAACAGACGAGAACACTAAATAAAACTGATAGAGAACACTAGATAAAACTGATAGAGAACACTAGAAACTAGAAGATTGTGGACAGACATGGTCACTCATGCCAGTATTCATGTCGCTTGATAATAATGAACTTTTCATGGTCACGGTCTAGTGCATGCATTTAAATTCTTTATCCTCTTCATGTGCTCTTGTTTAACAAAGCTTATCTTTCTCATTAATTTTTTCATTTTTTTTGGTTTATTTTCAGAATTTGTGTGTCCAAGTTTGGGCTTTTATGAATTTTTGAAGAAGGATTATCTGGATCAGATTCTTTCCTGGCAATTTCCATCAGGTTGTTTCGGTGAACACGAAGGATCAAACACAGAAGAAGAGGAGTTGGATTTTACCTCTTTATTGGAAGGATACCATGACAGCAATGCAAAACTTGTTCTGGAAGTGAGAAAATTGGAACCTGCAGGCAGTCTTGTTAAGAAGATGACAGTCAACGAAGTAAAGGACAAAGTCAAGCATGTCGATAGTTCAAGAGCTGGAACTTCAGATCTGAAGTTTGGACATGATCAAACATTGTCTGAGTCACTTAAAGATAAAAGTCTATTTAAGGGACATGCTCTTCTAGTTAACCAGGAGGGCATATTTGAATCCACAAGAACTAAGAAGATAGATAATCATATGCCCCCTGGACATCAAAATGTATACAGAGAAATGATGCTAAGTGCACCACACAGGACTAACCAGGCAGCAGACATTCATGATAAAAACCCAAATACTTCAGGCTCCATTTCAAAGATAAAGTCTTCACCAGATGGCAAGCTCTCAGAAAATGAGAAAGACTTGCAGAAGCATTCATCAGTTAAACAACCTCAAGGATTTGCAAAAAGGAACATACTTACGTTAATGAACAGAAGTGAAAATATACATAGTCAAGTCAGTTATTCAGACGAACGGGGTGGTCGGATTGGGAGGCGTCTTCTGGTGGAGAAATTAATGAACGGTATGTATAATCTTTTCTTTAGCGGTAGTTTTTATTTTTTTTACAGATCTTCAGATACAATGGTAAATGTAGTCCCATAGCAGATACTGCCGTAGGAGAATGAAGTGTTAGAGACTTCACTATACTAGGTCCAGCTTTATGAGGCGAGATGACCGGTTCCCTTCCTTACTGCCTTTGCCTTCCCTAATGCTAAAGCAGATTCTGGGTAGACCAGATTTTGATACACGAATCCACTAACTTTGCCTCGAGAGGCAAGCGCTGTTACTGCTAAGCCTATCAGACACTCCATTTA